>NC_069452.1:18340914-18408414 GCF_026875155.1 Cherax quadricarinatus | reverse complement strand
GGCTGTACCCTTCTCCAGAACATCACTCCATCTGAGATCATACATACCCAGGATGACTCGAGTATGGAACACATTCGTACAGCATAATGATGTCAACGAGATAAAGTCAGTTGATCAAATGAAAATGCTGGCCCACAGATGGCCCTCAGCTGGCCCACAGATGGCTCCAACTTCATCCTGTTCCCTACTTGTATGTCTCATAACAATAAAAATGCTTTCAAAATGAGCTGATGTAGGTAACAGCTCTTAGCTTGCCAATAAAGTTAGGAATCCTTAACCTGTAAATAGTTTGTCAATAAAGTTAGGGATCCTTAACCTTGTCAAACCCTGTGTAAAAAAAAAAAAAAAAAAAAAAAAAAAAAAAAAAAAAAAAAAAAAAAAAAAAAAAAGAGAGAGAGAGAGAGAGAGAGAGAGAGGAGAGAGAGAGAGAGAGACTTCCATCTTACTAGAAGACTCAATCTACTTCAAACAACAGAAACTCTTCACTGTGTGTGCTTTCTAGATACACCAGGCTGTGAGAGTCTGCAGGCTGCCAGTACTAACAGCCTGGTTGACCAGGTGGTCACTGGGACGACCATCTTCCTTGGCAAGGTACAGGAGTCTTCCACAGTGGCTCCAGAGTCATTAAAAGAAGTGGCTGCTGGAAATCAATCTCAGAGCTGGATGCAAGGAGAGGTGTAGAGGTGTGGTGGAGGGACGTGTGGGGGCACAGGTGTGGGTGGGGCACAGGTGTGGTGGGGGCACAGGTGTGGTGGGGGCACAGGTGTGGTAGGGGCACAGGTGTGGTGAAGGTGAATGTGGGGAGGAGCATGATAGAGGGGAGGGGACGAAGCCAGGTGTTGGGGAGACTGACAAACAATAGTCCACCCCCTCCCCATCACCCCACACCCCCTCCCCATTAACCCACACACCCTCTTCCCCCTCCCCATCACCCCACACACCCCTGATTCACTCCTAATTGCCCTAAGACTCTGACGACGCACTGTTTGACGCACTACTGACGCATGCGTCAGCCACCACAACACTCACCCAAGGTCACATACACACCACCTGTGTATAGTCATACACGTAAACAAGAAACAAATTCAATGATTCACAAGTGCCAATAGTCGGGGGAGACTTAACCAGGACGTAGAAGATACTCAAATTACATTCAACTGGGATGAGCTCCAAGGGACAAACAGAGCTTTAAGAACAGGTATGATGGGGCTACGGACGCCAGGAACACGTAAAACACACTGATGAGAGTCAAGTGGTGGGGCCGGGAGCTATGACTCAACCTCAGACAAACCATTAAGTATGTTCAGTACTCACCATCACTCCCACGAACTGACTCACCTGTAATTAAGAAAAAAGAGAATGATTAAATTGATTATATATATATATATATAAATATATATATATAATATATATATATATATATATATATATATATATATATATATATATATACACAGGTTTGTAAAAGGGAACCTAGTCAAAAGTTATACACTCTGGCAGGGTTTCCAGCTTTCCTTCCTCACAAACACATAATTCTTACACTACCGTTCTTCCTAGTTCTTATTCCTTTAATATTCACCGGTCTAGGAGGGGGCGGGGGAATGACTGCCGTTAACAGATGGAGCAAACAGTAGTCCATTGAGTGTAACGGGGAAGTGGTAATGGCTCAGAGAGGTGGGTAATTAATAGCGGGTTGGAACCTAAACTTAATTCATTAAGGGAATTAGTGTCTTGGTACATCTTAATGTGGATGCTGCATCTCCCAGGTGATGCTCTCTCTGGCCTGTCTCTCCCAGGTGATGCTCTCTCTGGCCTGTGTCTCCCAGGTGCTCTCTCTGGCCTGTGTCTCCCAGGTGATGCTGCTCTCTCCCCTCCTGTCTCCCAGGTGATGCTCTCTCTGGCCTGTGTCTCCCAGGTGATGTTCTCTCTGGCCTGTGTCTCCCAGGTGATGCTCTCTCTGGCCTGTGTCTCCCAGGTGATGCTGCTCTCTCCCCTCCTGTGTCTCCCAGCTGATGCTGCTCTCTCCCCTCCTATGTCTCACGGGTGATGCTCTCTCTGGCCTCCTGTCTCCCAGGTGATGCTCTCTCTGGCCTGTGTCTCCCAGGTGACGCTGCTCTCTCCCCTCCTGTGTCTCCCAGGTGATGCTGCTCTCTCCCCTCCTGTGTCTCCCAGCTGATGCTGCTCTCTCCCCTCCTATGTCTCACGGGTGATGCTCTCTCTGGCCTCCTATGTCTCCCAGGTGATGCTGCTCTCTCCCCTCCTGTGTCTCCCAGGTGATGCTTTCTCTGGCCTCCTGTGTCTCCCAGGTGATGCTGCTCTCTCCCCTCCTGTGTCTCCCAGGTGATGCTGCTCTCTCCCCTCCTGTGTCTCCCAGGTGATGCTCTCTCTGGCCTGTCTCTCCCAGGTGATGCTGCTCTCTCCCCTCCTGTGTCTCACGGGTGATGCTCTCTCTGGCCTCCTGTCTCCCAGGTGATGCTCTCTCTGGCCTGTGTCTCCCAGGTGACGCTGCTCTCTCCCCTCCTGTGTCTCCCAGGTGATGATGCTCTCTCCCCTCTTGTCTCCCAGGTGATGCTGCTCTCTCCCCTCTCTCCCCCTCCTGTGTCTCCCAGGTGATGCTGCTCTCTCCCCTCCTGTGTCTCCCAGGTGATGATGCTCTCTCCCCTCTTGTCTCCCAGGTGATGCTGCTCTCTCCCCCTCTCTCCCCCTCCTGTGTCTCCCAGGTGATGCTGCTCTCTCCCCTCCTTTGTCTCCCAGGTGATGATGCTCTCCCCCCCCTCCTTTTTCCCGGGGTTTTTAATGCTGCCCCTTTTCCCCCCCCCCTGTGTCTCCCAAGGGATGCTGCTCTCTCCCCCCCTTTGTTCCCCCGGGGTGACCCTGCCCCTTCTCCCCTTTGTTTTCCCAGGTGATGCTGCCTTTTCCCTCCTGTTTTCCCCCAAGGGATGCTGCCCCTTTTCCCCCTCCGGTCTCCCAGGTGATGCGGCTCTCCCCCCCCCCATGACCCCCTGGGATGCTGCTTTTTTCCCCTCCGGGTGTCCCCCGGGTTATGCTCTCGGGGGCCCCTGGGTCTCCAGGTGATGCGGGCTCTCTCCCCTCCTGTCCCCCATTTTTATGCTCCTGTGGCCTCCTGTCCCCCGGTGTTTGCCCTCCCCCCACTAAACTCCCAGTTGTTTGCTTTCTCTCCCATTTGGTCCCCCCAGTTGCTTTCTTCCCCTTTCTCCCATTTTGTGCTCTCTCTCCCACCCCCCCCTCCCCGGGTAATGCTTTCCCCCTGTCTCCCAAGGGGGCTCCACCTCGGTCCCCCCCTGCCACCACAGAAAAAACACAAAAGGGGCCAGGAGCTGCGCAACTGGGCCCACCTGCCCCCAAAGATACACACACAAGGGGGTAAAGGAGCTGCAACCCCGGCACCTGCCACCAAAAACACAAAAGGGGGCCCCAGGAGTGGGGGGAAAACTCGGCACCTGCCCCCAAAACAGAACACACACAAGGGGCCAGGGGGCTGAAACTGGGGCCCCCTGCCCCACAAATACACCCAAAAAGGGCCGGGATTTCCAAATGGGCACCTGCCACCACAGATACACAAAAAGGAAAAGGACTGCAACTCCCCCCCCTGCCCCCACAGTTTACCAAAACGGGGGCCAAAGGAGTTTCCCAACTGGGAAAACCTGCCACCACAACCCACACAAGGGCCAGGAGCGGGCCAAAGGGGGCACCTGCCCCACAGAAAACACACAAAAGGGGTTTCGGGGAGCTGAAAACTCGGCACCTCCAACCACAAAAAACACAAAAGGGGCCAGGAGCGGGCAATTTCGGCCCTGGCCACAACAGAACACACACAAGGGCCAGGAGCCCGCAACTCGGCACCTGCCACCAAGCAAAACCCCCACAAGGGGCCGGGAAACTCCCAACTTGGAACCTGCCCACCCCCGGGAACCAACACAAAAAGGGGCCAGGACTGCAACTCTGAACCCTTTTTGCCCCCCCAACAGTTTAAAAACAAAAGGGGCCCCAAGGACTCCCAATTTGGGCACCTGCCACCCCCAGCCCAACAAAACCAAGGGTCGGGAGCGAAAACTGGGCCCCTGCCACCACAGCACCACAAAAGGGGCCCCGGACAAACAACTCGGCACCTCCACCAAAAGTTTAACACACAAAAGGGGCCCAAAGGAGCTGCAACTCGGCACCTGCCCCCACAGACACACACAAAAAGGGAAAGGAGCTAAAAACTTGGAAACCTGCCACCACAGACACACACACAAGGGCCGGGAGCTGCAACGGGCCCTGCCACCCCAAAGACCAACAACAAGGGGGCCGGGACGCAACCCCGGCACGCCACCCAAAAACACCCCAAAAGGGGCCAGGAGCTGCAACTCGGGCACCTCCCAAAACCCAGACACACAAGGGCCAGGAGCTGCAATTGGGCCCACCTGCCCCCCACAGATCCCACACCCCAAGGGTCAGGAGCTGCAACTCGGCCCCTGCCCCCACAGATACACAGAAAGGGCCAGGATTTTGCAATTCGGCACCTGCCCCACAGATACACACACAAGGGTCAGGAGTTTCAACTTGGCACCTGCCACCACAGATAAAACACAAGGGTCGGAGCTGCAACCGGCACCTGCCCACAAAAACCCCAAAAAAGGGCCCCAGGGGGCAACTGGGCCCTGCCACCAAGTTCCCCACACAAGGGCCGGGAAAGCCTCCCAAACTCGGCACCGCCCCCCAAAAGACAAAAACACAAGGGCCAGGAGCTTGAAAACCCGGGCCCTTGCCCCCCAGACTCACACAAAAGGGGCCCAGGAGCATCCCAACTGGGCACCTGCCACCCCAGTTACCCAAAAGGGGCCCCAGGAGCTGCAACTGGGGCCCCTTTGCCACCACAGTAAAAACACCCCAAAGGGCCAGGGAGCTGCAACTTGGCCCCCTTTGCCCCCACATCAACACACAAGGCCCCGGAGCTGCAACTTGGCCCCCCTTGCCCCCAAACAATAACCCCAACAAGGGCCGGGAGCTGAACTTGGCCCCTTTGCCACCACAAACACACACAAAAGGGGCCAAAGGACCCTGCAATTTTTGGCACCTGCCACCACAGAAAAAACAAAAAGGGGCCCCGGACCCCTGCAACTTGGCACCTCCCACCCAGACACCCCACAAAAGGGCCCAAAGGACTCCCAACTTGGAAACCTGCCACCACTACAACACCCAAAAAGGGGGCCAGGGGGCCTTGCAACTTGGCACCTGCCACCAAAAGAACACACCAAAGGGCCAGGAGCTGCAACTTGGCACCCCCCACCCAGAAACAACAAAAGGGGGCCAGGGCTGCAACTTGGCACCGGCCACCCCCGACACACACCCCCAAAGGGCCGGGAAACTCCCAATGGCACCTGCCACCACAGACACACAAGGGCCGGGAGCTGAAACTTGGCACCTGCCCCCCCACAAAATTACAACACAAGGGCCAGGAGCTGCAACTTGGCACCGGCCACCACAGATCACACCCCAAGGGCCAGGGCTGCAACTCGGCCCCTCCCCACCACAGACACACAAGGGCCGGGACCTGCAACTTGGCCCCTTTTGCCACCACAGATACACAACAAGGGCCAGGAGCTGCAACTCGGCACCTGCCCCCCACAGAACAAAACACAAGGGCCAGGAGTTTGGCAACCGGCACCTGCCACCACAGATCCCACACACAAGGGGGCCCAGGAGCTGCAATTTCGGCCCTCCCAACCAAAAGATACACACCAAGGGCCAGGGGGCTGCAACTCGGCACCTGCCAAAAAACAACCCCCAAAACAAGGGCCAGGACCCGCAACTTGGCACCTCCACCCCGATACACACACAAGGGCCAGGAGCTGAAACTTGGAAACCTGCCCCCCCGATACACACACAAGGGCCAGGAGCACCAACTTGGCACCTCCCCACCACGATACACACACAAGGGCCCGGGAGCTGCAATTTGGCACCTCCCAAACCCACAGCCCACACAAACAAGGGCCCGGAGCGAAACCCTTTGGCACCTGCCCCCAAACAGAAACAAAACCAGGGGCCGGGAGCTGAAAATTTGGGAACCTGCCACCACAAAAACACACACACAAGGGCCAGGAGTTTGCAAACTTGGGCACCTGCCACCACAGATACACACAAAAGGGGCCCCAGGGGGCTAAAACTTGGAAACCTTTGCCCCCACAGAACACACAAAGGGGCCCAGGAGCTGCAATTTGGGGGCCCCTGCCCCCCACGGGGACACACACACAAGGGCCAGGACCCCAACTTGGCACCTCCCACCACGACACACACCAAGGGCCAGGAGCTGAAATTTGGGCACCTGCCACCACAGCCCACACAAAAGGGCCAGGAGCTGAAAATTGGCCCCTGCCCCCAAAACAGACACACCCCAAAGGGGCCAGGAGCTGCAACTCGGAAACCTCCACCACGGGACACAAAAGGGGCCCAAAGCGGAAAAACTTGGGCCCCTTTGCCACCACAGTTTACACAAAACAAGGGCCGGAGTTTGCAATTTGGTTCCCTGCCACCCAGATAAAACACAAAAAGGGCCAGGGCTGCAATTTCGGAAACCTTTGCCCCACAAAACACACAAGGGCCGGAAGCTGCAATTTGGGCACCTGCCAAAACAGATACACCCACAAGGGCCAGGAAACTGCAACTGGGCACCTGCCCCACAGATACACACCCCAAAAGGGCCGGGAAGCTGCAACTGGGCACCTGCCCCCCCCAGATACACCCCAAAAGGGTCCGGGAGCTCCCAACTCTGCACCTCCCACCACAGATACACCCCAAAAGGGGTTTCGGGAGCTGCAACTCGGGGCACCTGCCCCAAAAGACAACACAAAAGGGGCCGGAGCTGCAACTCGGCCCCTGCCACCACAAACACACACAAAAGGGGTCGGGGAGTTTGCAACTTGGAAACCTCCCAACCACAGATACACACACGGGGCCGGGGACCCTGAAAACTCGGCACCTGCCACCCCCAGACACACACACAAGGTCCAGGACCCTGAAATTTGGGCACCTGCCACCAAAAGATAAACACAAGGGTCCAGGAGCTGAAAACTTGCCCCTCCCAACCACAAAAATACAAACAAAAGGGTCAGGAGCTCCCAACTCGGCACCTGCCCCCAAACAGTACACACACAAGGCCCAAAGGACCCTCAACTCTCACCGGCCCCCCAGATACACAACCAAGGCCCCGGGAAAGCTGCAACTCTGAAACCGGGCCACCACAGATCAACACAAAAGGTCCAGGAGCTGCAACCGGCACCTCCCAAACCAAAAAAAATACACACACAAGGGCGGGGCCCGCAACTCGGCCCCTCCCCACCACAGACACACACACAAGGGTCGGGACTGCAACCGGCACCTGCCCCCCACAGACAACACACAAGGCCCGGACCTGAAAACCCGGGCCCCTGCCCCCCACAGATAACACCCCAAAGGGTCAGGAGCTCCCAAACTTGAACCTCCACCACAGTTTACACACAAAAGGTTTCCGGGAGTTTGCAACTCGGCCCCCTGCCACCACAGAAACCCACACAAAGGGGTAAAGGACTGCAACTCTGAAACCGCCCCCCACAGAAAAAACCCACACAAGGCCCCGGGAGCTCCCAAACTGGGGCCCCTGCCCCCCCACAGACACACACAAAAAGGGGTCAGGGCGAAACTGGGCCCCTGCCCCCCACAGACCCAAAACAAAAAGGGGTTTCGGGGGCGGAAAAAACCTTGGAAACCGGCCACCACAGACCCCCCACACAAAAAGCGGGGCCAGGAGCTCCCAAACTCGGCACCTGACTCCCCCAGACACACAAAAAAAGGGTCAGGGGCTGCAACTCGGCACCGGGCCAAAACAGACAAAACACAAAAGGGCCCAGGACGCAACTCGGAAACCTGCCACCCCCAGACCCACCACAAGGTCCAGGAGCTGCAATTGGGCCCCACCTCCCCACCACAAAACACACACAAAAGGGCCAGGAGCTCCCAATCTCGGCACCTGCCACCAAAAAGACACACCCCAAAAAAAGGGCCCCAAGGAGCTGAAACTCGGCACCTGCCACCCCCAAGATTCCACACAAGGGCCAGGAGCTGAAAACTTGGCACCTCCCAAAACCACAGACAAAACACAAAAGGGGGTGGGAGCCCCAACCGGCACCGCCACCACAGCCCACACACCAAGGTCCAGGAGTTTCAACTTGGCACCTGCCACCACAGACAAAACCCCAAAAGGGGCCAGGGGGCCTGAAACCCCTCGGCACCTGCCACCCCCCCGGGGGAACACAAAACACAAGGGCCAGGGCTGCAACTCGGCCCCTGCCACCACAAAATACAACCAAAGGGCCAGGAGCTGAAAATTTGGGGGCACCGGGCCACCCAAACACAAAAAACAAGGGCCAGGAGCTGCAACTCGGCACCTCCCAACCCCCGACACACACAAAAGGGGGCAGGGGGCTGCAAACCGCCCCTGCCCACCACAGACACACCCCCAAAAAGGCCGGAGTTTGCAATTTGGCCCCTGCCACCACAGAACCCCCACACAAGGGCCGGGGGTGAAAACCCCGGCACCTGCCACCACAACCCACCAAAAGGGGCCAGGAGCTCCCCAATCGGAAACCTGCCCCCCCACAGACCCAAAACCCCCCCAAGGGTCAGGAGCTCCCAAGGGCCCCGCCCCCACAAAACCCCACACACAAGGGCCGGGAAAGCTGCAACTGGGAAACTCCCACCACGAACAAACACAAGGCCCCGGGCTGCAACCGGCACCTGCCACCAAAGAAAAACCCACCCAAGGGGCCCAAAGGGGGCTGCAACTTGGCACCTCCACCAAAGGGACCCCCCACAAAAGGGGCCCGGAGCTCCCAATCGGCACCTGCCCCCAAACAGCACACACACAAGGGCCGGGACTGCAATTTGGCACCGCCCCCAAAGATACACAACAAAGGGCCGGGAAGCTAAAAACTGGGCACCTGAAACCACAGAAACAACCCCAAGGGCCAGGGCTGCAACTCGGCACCTGCCCCCCAAACAGAACACACACAAGGGCCAGGAGCTGCAATCGGCCCCCTGCCACCAAGAACCCCACACAAGGGCCGGGAGCTGAAACTCGGCCCCTGCCCCCAAAACGGGACAAAAACACAAAAAGGGCCGGGGAGCTGCAACTGGGAAAACCTCCCAAACCAACAAAACACACAAAAAAGGGGCCGGAGCTGAAACTTGGCAACCTGCCACCACAGACACACACACGGGGGCCGGGACCCTGCAATTTCGGCACCTGCCACCACAAAATACAAAAAAGGGGTCGGAGCTCCCAACTGGGGCCCCCTTGCCACCCCCAGATACACACAAAAGGGCCGGGGTTTTGCAAGGGGGCCCATTCCCCAACCACAGACACCCACAAAAGGGCCCCAGGAGCGGCAACTCGGCACCTCCACCCAGAAAAACACACACAAGGGCCGGGGAGCGGCAACTGGGCCCACCTGCCACCACAGCCCCAACAAAGGGCCGGGGGCTGCAACTCGGCACCGCCCCCCACAGAAAAACAAAAAACCAAAAGGGGCCGGAGCGGGCAACTGGGCCCCCTTCCACCAAAAAATTACCCACACGGGGGTCAGGGGGCCTGCAACCGGCCCCTGCCCCCCACAGATACCCCACAAAAGGGCCAGGAGCTGAAACCCGGCACCTGCCCACAGATACACACACGGGGGTTCAGGAGTTTGCAACTCGGCCCCTGCCCCACGGGAATTCACACACAGGGGTCGGGAGCTGCAACTCGGCACCTGCCACCCAGATACACACACGGGGGCCCGGGAAAGCTGCAACCTTGGCCCCTTTCCACCACAGATACACACACAGGGGTGGGGGAGTTTGCAACTCGGCACCTGCCACCACAGAACCCCACCAGGGGTCAGGACCCTGAAAATCGGCACCTCCCACCCCAGATACACACCGGGGGTCAGGGCCTGCCCGGCACCTGCCACCAAAAAGACACACACACAAGGGCCAGGAGCTGCAACTCGGCACCTGCCCCCAAACGTACCCACAAAAGGGTCGGGAGCTGAAAACTCGGCACCTCCCACCACAGATACCACACAAAGGGCCGGGGAGCTGAAACCCCCCTTTGCCCCCACAGATAAAACACACAAGGGTCGGGGACCCTGCAAATCGGCACCTGCCACCACAAAATTACACACACAAGGGCCAGGAGCGGGCAACTTGGCAACCTGCCCCCAAAAACCCAACAACAGGGGCCCGGGAGCTGAAAACTCGGCCCCTTTCCACCCAAAATAAAACCCCACGGGGGTTTCAGGACTGCAACTCGGCACCTGCCCACCACAATACACACCCCAGGGGTCAGGAGCTGCAATTTGGAACCTGCCACCACAGATCCCCACACGGGGGCCCGGAAAGCTCCCAACTCGGCACCTGAAAACCCAGATACCCCCACAGGGGTCGGGAGCTGCAACTGGGCCCCCTGCCACCAAAAATTACACACCCCAAGGGTCGGGCTCCCAAACTCGGCACCTCCCAAAAACCACAGTTAAAACCCCAAAAGGGGTTTTCAGGGGCTGCAACTGGGGCCCACCTCCCCCCCGATAAAACACACAAGGGTCAGGAGCGAAAAACTCGGCCCCTTTGCCACCACAGATACACACAAAAGGGGCCAGGGCTGAAACTCGGCACCTGCCCACCAAGATACACCCACAGGGTAAGGAGCGGGAAACTCGGAAACCTGCCACCAAAGATACCCCAAAGGGGGCCAGGGGGCTGCAATTGGCCCCCTCCCAACCATACACAGCGTCAATAAAAACAAATTACCGTTTTTTTTCCTCCGAGTTAGTTTTTCCAATTAACAACTTTTTTCCTAAGTTTTTCCCACCCCCGTTTTTGGGTTTTTAAAAGGGGGGGGGGCAGGGGGGGGGGGGGAATTGGGGGGGGGGGGGGGGGGGGGGGGGGGGGAACCCTGGGGGGGGGGGTGTGGGGGGTGGGTGGTTGGGGGGGGGAGGGTTTTGTGGGGGGGTTGGGGGGGGGGGGGTTTTAAAAAGGGAAAAAAAACCCCGGGGGCCCAAAAATTTTTGGGAAAAAAAAAGGGGGGGAAAAACCCCCGCCCCCTCCTCTCTTTCGTTTTCCCCCTAAAAAGGGCCCTCCCCCCCAAAAAAAAACCCCCCTCCCCCCAAAAATTTTTCCCAAAAAAAAAAAAAACCCCCCCCCTTCTCCCCCCCCCCTCCTCCCCCCCCCCCAAACCAAGGGGGCCCCCCCTTTTCCCCCCCCTCCCCCTCCCCCCCTCCCCCCTTTCCCTCCCTCCTCTCCCCCCCTTCTTCTCTCCTCTCTCCCCCTCCCCTTTTTCCCCCTTTTCCCCTCCCCTCTCCCCCTCTCCCTTCTCTCCCCCCTTCTCTCTCTCTTTTTCCCCCTCCCCCTCTTTTCTCTCTCTCCCTCCCCTCCCTCCCCACCCTCTCTCTTCTCTCTCTTTTCCCCCTTCCCTCCCCCCCCCCCCCTCCCCCTCTCTCTCTCCCTCCCCCCTCCCCCCCCCCCCCATCACTCCCCCCTCTCTCCCCCACTTCTCCCCCCTTCCCTTTCCCTCCCCTCTCTCTCTCTCTCTCCCTCTCTCCCTCCCCCCCTCTCCCTCTCTCCTCTTCCCTCTCTCTCTCCTTCTCTTTTCTCCCCTCTCCCTCTCTCTCCCCCCCCCCCTTCCCCCCCAAAATGGGTTCTGTCGAGACTTGCGGGGGGAGAGACACTGGAAAAAGGGAGCTTTTTGGGGAATTTTTTCGTACCCCAAGCTCTACAAGAGGAAACCCATAACTTTAAAAAGTTTCTACATTTGAGTGTAACTAACTGAAAAAGCCTACACTGGAAACCCAAAAACTTGAAAAAAGCTCAAAACCTGGTGTAACAAAAACTTTAAAAAAGTCTACACTGAGGGGTAACATAACTTGATAAAGCTCTAAAATGATTTAAAACATAACTTTATAAAGCTCTCATGAGTGTAACAAAATTTTATAAAGCTCTACCCGAGTGTAACAAAAATTGAAAAAGCTCAAACACGGAGTGAAATAATTTGTAAACTCAACACTGAGTGAAAAACAAAAATTGATAAAGCTAACATTTAGTGTAACAAAATTTTATAAAGCCCTACACTGATTTAACAAAATTTGATAAAGCCTACACTGAGTGAAAACATAATTTGTAAAGCTTAAAAACTGTGTGTAACAAAACCCTTAAAAAGCTCTACACTGTGTGTAACAAAACTTGATAAAGCTCAAACACTGAGGGGAAAAAAATTTTTATAAAGTTTCTACACGAGTGAAAACTTTTAACTTGAAAAAGCCTACACTGAGTGTAAAAAATTTTTGAAAAAGGGCCTAAAATGAGTGAACCATAACTTGATAAAGCTTACACTGTGTGTAACATAACTTGTTTAAAAGCTCAACCTGAGTGTAACATAATTTGATAAAAACCCTTAAACTGGTGTAACATAAGTTGATAAAGCTCTAATGAGTGAAACCAAAACCCTTGATAAAGCTCAAACACTGAGTGAAAAAACCCTTTAAAAAAAGCTCTACCTGAGGTAACAAATTTTTTAAAAAGCTCAAAAACGGGAGGGCAACAAAACTTGAAAAAAGCTCTCCCACTGATGCAACATAACTTGATAAAGCTCTACACTAAATGAAACAAATTTTTAAAGCCCCCTTAATGAGTGAAAACATAATTTGAAAAAAGCTCTCCCACTGAGTGCAACAAAAATTGAAAAGCTCTACACTGGTGAAACCCATAATTTTTAAAAAAGGGCTCTACACTAAAGTGCACAAAATTGATAAAGCTCTACACTGAGTGCAACATAACTTGATAAAGCTCTACACTGAGTGCAAAATAATTTGATAAAGCTTTTACACTGAGGAAACATAACTTGAAAAAAGCTTACACTGAGTGCAACATAATTTTGAAAAGGGCTCTACACTGAGGGGTAACAAAAATTTTATAAAGCTCTACACTGATGCAAAAATAACTTGAAAAAGCTTCACTGATGTAACATAACTTGATAAAGCCCTACACGATTGTAAAAATAACTTGAAAAAAGCTCTACATGAGTGAACCCAAAACTTGAAAAGCTCTACACGGGGATTTTTTAACAAAACCTTGATAAAGCCTACACTGATGTAACATAATTTGAAAAAGTTTACACTGAGTGTAACATAACTTGAAAACCCTACATGAGGTAACAAAAAATTATAAAGCCTACACTGGGAAACATAACTTGAAAAAGCTTTTACACTGATTTTTAAAACAAAACCTTGATAAACCCTTCTACACTAAAGTGTAACATAACTTGAAAAAGCTTACACTGAGGAAACATAACTTGAAAAAGCTCTACACAGAGTGTAAAAAAAACTTGAATAAAAATCTAAAATGGGGGGGGGTTGAAAACAAAAATTGATAAAGCTTAAAACGGGAGTGAAACCCTAACTTGAAAAAGCCCCTCCCCTTGAGTGTAACTTAACTTGAAAAAGTCTAAAAATGATTTTGAACATAATTGAAAAAACTTACACTGAGTTTTAAAACATAACTTGATAAAGCTTTTAAAACTGAGTGTAACATAACTTGATAAAGCTCTACACTGAGTGAACATAACTTGAAAAAGCTCTACACGATTTGTAAAAAAAAATTTGATAAAACCTAAAATGAGTGCAACTTTAATTTGAAAAAGCTCTACACTGATTTGAAAACAAATTTTTAAAAAGGCTCTACATTTAGTGAAAACATAATTTGAAAAAGCTCTCCCACTGAATTTGAAACCCAAAAAACTTGAAAAAAGGCATACATGAGTGAAACCCAAAATTTGATAAAGTTCTAAAACTGGTGTAAATAACTTGAAAAAGCTCTACAAGATTTTAAAATTTAACTTGAAAAAGCTCTACCCTGAGGAAAACATAATTGATAAAGCCACACTGAGGAACAAAACTTGAAAAAAGCTCTAAAACGAGGAAAACATAACTTAAATAAAGCCCCTACACTAGGAACAAAAACTTGATAAAGCTCTTACATGAGGAAACAAAAACTTGAAAAAGCTCTACATTTGGTTGAAACATAACTTGAAAAAGTCTAATGAGTGAAACCCAAATTTAAAATAAAGCCTAAAACTGAGTGTAACAAACGGGAAAAAGCTCTACACTGAGTGTAAAAACTTGAAAAAGTTTAAAACACTGTTTTTCCCCCCAAAACTTTGATAAAGCTTTTTACACTAAATTGTAACTTTAACTTTAAAAACCCCTCTAAAACTGATTTTGACAAAAATAACTTGATTAAAGCTCTACACTAAAGTGTAAAAATAATTTGTTTAAAGCTCTACCCGGGGGTGTAACATAACTTTTTTTAAACTCTACCCCTGAGTGTAACAAAACCCGGGATAAAGCCTACACGGAGTGTAACAAAAACTTGAAAAAAGCTCTACACTGAGTGTAAAAACTTTTTAAAGCTCAAACCCTGATGTAAAAAAACTTGAAAAAAGCTCTACACTGAGGGTAACATAATTTTATAAAGCTCTCAAAAGGCAAAGAAATTTTTCCCTTTCCCCCTAAACTACAATAACACTTCACCCCCTTTACTAAGAGGAGGAGGAAGAAAAAAAAAAAAGGGGAAAAGGGGGAAAAAAAGGAGGAAGAAGAGGAGGAGGAGGAAAAAGAGGAAAGGAAGGGGAAGAGTGAGGAGGAGGGAAGAGGAGGAGGAGGAGGAAGGGGGAGGGGAGAGACATACCACAAAATCTTAGTCATCTCAGAGTGACCTTCCAACCATCTGAGTCACTACCGACCACTACCAAACCACATACTGCATACCACCACCACTACTACAAACCACACCACGAACTAACAACTACTACTACCATACCACCACTACTAACCACTAACCAACCCCCACTATACTGCTATAACCCACACTATACTACTCCATACCACCACTATACATCACCCTACTACTACACTACCACCAACAAGCTCCCATACGCCACACCCCTCCACTTACCACTACTGCTCCCTATTTAATGCCACCCCACCAACTGCTACTACTACCACCATCACCACTACTACTACTGCCAACCACCACTACCACTACCACCACCACCACTACTACTACCACCATCACCACTACTACTACTTCCACCACCACTAGCTACTACTACCAAAAACTCACCACTACTACTACCACCATCACCACTACTACTACCACCATCACCACACTCTACGGCCACCCCAACTACTGTACTATCCCACCACTCACCACTAACTACTACCACCATCACCACTACTACTACTGCCACCACCACTACTGCTACTACTACCACCATCACCACTACTACTAACCACCACCATACCATCACCACCACTAATACCATCACCACCACTACTACCACTACCACCACCACCACTACTGCTACTACTACCACCATCACCACTACTATACTACCACACTACTCCCTACTACCACCACCACTACTACTACCATCCCCACCACTACTACCACTACTGCTACTATCACCACCATCACCACTACTACTACTGCCACCCCACTACTACTACCACCCCCACCACTACTGCACTACTACCACCATCACCACTACTACTACTGCCACCACCACTACTACTACCACCACCACCACTACTGCTACTACTACCACCATAAACCAACTACTACTGCCACCACCAACTACTACACCACCCCACACTACTGCTACTATTTACCACCATCACCACTACTACTACTGCCACCACCACTACTACTACCCCCACCACCACTACTGCTACTACTACCACCATCACCACTACTACTACTGCCCCCACCCACCACTACTACTACCCCCAAACCACCACTACTACTACTACCACCATCACCACTACTACTACTGCCACCACCCACTACCATCACCACCACTACTACTACTACCACCATCACCACTACTACTACTACCACCACCACTACCATCACCCCCACTACTACCATCACCACCACTACTACCACTACCACCACCAACCACTACTGTACTACTCCCAAACCATCACCACTACTACTACTGCCCCCAAACCTTATACTACCCCACCACACTATTACTACTACACCACCACACCATACTACAAACCACCATCACATAATATACTACACACACTACCATCACACCACTACTCCATACCAATATAACCACTACCCCCAACCACCACTACTGCTACTTACTACCACATCACCAAACTATACTGCCAACCACCACTACTATGCCACCACCACAATACTACTACCACCCACCACTAACTACTACTCCCCCAATCCCCATACTATACTGCCACACAACAAACATTCACCACTACTAATATACTACCACATCACACTACAAACTACTACACCACCACTACCATCACACACTACTACCATCACCACACTACTACCACTACCACCACCACCACTACTGCTACTACTACCACCATCACCACTACTACTACTGCCACCACCACTACTACTACCACCATCACCACTACTACTACTGCCACCACCACCACTACCACCACCACCACCACCTTACATTAACGACCAAACTGGTACTCAATACAATGGAAGTGAACTCGTCAACAACGAGAACCGTTGTTTACACTGTATACACACATTGGCAAGTTAAAACCTAACAAATCCCTGGGACCTGATGAACTGTTGCAAGGGTTTAAAGAGGCACCTAAGTACCCGTCTTCTAATAACCTTCATTTTCCACTATAATCTACCTTGTACATAATTATTATCACATCTGCTGTGTCTGTTTCGTAAGGTGAAGTCCAGGATCTTAATTCATGGTGTAACTTAACAAATCTCTGATGACAATTGTCTTCCAGAGGTGTGAGTGAAGCTCAAAAACTTGTTAAGTTATACCATGAATTAAGATCCTGGACTTCACCTTACGAAACAAAACGAATGTGACAGTAATTATTTACAAGGTAGATTGTAGTGGAAAAATTAACATGCTATTAATAGACAGGGGAACTTAGGTGCCTCTTAACAAACCTTTGACTAGTCTATTCAACATATCACTACATTCTGACATAGTGCCTGATAAGTGGAAAATGGCAAATGTGATACACATCTACAAAACAGGAGATAGGTCTTTAGCTTCCAACTACAGACCAATAAGTTTAACCTCCATTGTGGGGATATCTTCACTTAAATGTCCAGAATGGTTCAAACTGATAGGAAGGCGACAGTAATTCAAATAACCCCATGTTACAACAGTGGTAGGCAGTAGAGCATCTCTGAATGCACAACACGTCGAACCTTGAAGTGGATGGTCTACAGCAGTGGAAAAACCATGTCCAGATTGGTTCAAACTGACAGGAAGGCGACAGTAACTCAAATAACCACATGTTACAACAGTGGTATGCAGTAGAGCATCTCTGAACGCACAACACGTCGAACCTTGAAGTGGATGGTCTACAGCAGTGGAAGACCATGTCCAGATTGGTTCAAACTGACAGGAAGGCGACAGTAACTCAAATACCCACATGTTACAACAGTGGTATGCAGAAGAACATCTCTGAATGCACATGTCAAACCTTGTCTCAGTAGTATAAGTTAGTAGTATCAATTACCAGTAACCAGTTACCAGTGTCAGTAGTAGTGACTCAATACCAACCTTCTGTGTGAATCACTTGTTATTCACTGACATTACCACTGGCCCTAGCATGCTTTGAACACCGCTCACCCAGGCATCATTTGTGAGTCAGTTGAAGGATAAACAGGAGAGACGTAGATCAGGCTTGACGCTTCCCATATAGTCCATCAAATATACATACGACCTACGTGAGTGTTATTACCCAATCCACGTTTCGGAAGTGGATGGTCTACAGCAGCGGAAGACCACACTGGGTTCCACTCCTGTCAGCTAAGAACAGTAAACTGAGGCTACATTGGTCACAGGCTCGTCAAAACTGGAAAAACGTCGCCTGGTCTGACGAATGGTGATACCTGGTGTGACATGCAGACGGCAGTGTCAGAAATTATCATATACCTTTGTAATGTGATGGACGAGAATCACAGTATCAATGTGTAGCAACTGTGTGATGGTATCGTGTCAACATGAACCAGCATCACCATGGAAGGTTTCCAGCACTTTGTTGAATCATGACACTAAGAATTCAGGTTCTTCTTGGGGCAAAGATGAGCTCTACTCAGCACCAGAAAAGTCTGTACCTAATAAAGCGGCCACTGAATGTATCTGCTGGTGCTGACAGATATAACTATGTATCTGTTGGTGCTGACAGATATAACTATGTATCTGCTGGTGCTGACAGATATAACTATGTATCTGTTGGTGCTGACAGATATAACTATGTATCTGTTGGTGCTGACAGATAAAAACTATGTTTCTGCTGGTGCTGACAGATATAACTATGTTCTGCTGGTGCTGACAGATATAACTATGTATCTGCTGGTGCTGACAGATATAACTATGTATCTGCTGGTGCTGACAGATATAACTATGTATCTGCTGGTGCTGACAGATATAACTATGTATCTGCTGGTGCTGACAGATAAAACTATGTATCTGCTGGTGCGACAGATATAACTATGTATCTGCTGGTGCTGACAGATATAACTATGTATCTGCTGGTGCTGACAGATATAACTATGTATCTGCTGGTGCTGACAGATATAACTATGTATCTGCTGGTGCTGACAGATATAACTATGTATCTGCTGGTGCTGACAGATATAACTATGTATCTGCTGGTGCTGACAGGATATAACTATGTATCTGCTGGTGCTGACAGATATAACTATGTATCTGCTGGTGCTGACAGATATAACTATGTATCTGCTGGTGCTGACAGATATAACTATGTATCTGCTGGTGCTGACAGATATAACTATGTTTCTGCTGGTGCTGACAGATATAACTATGTATCTGCTGGTGCTGACAGATATAACTATGTATCTGCTGGTGCTGACAGATATAACTATGTATCTGCTGGTGCTGACAGATATAACTATGTATCTGCTGGGGTTGAAATTTTATCTACCAATCCGTAGTATCTTCCTCACTCTTCCCCATCAGTCAGTAAGAAAGAGGTTGAGAGCAGAGATGTTCTTTAGGAAGGATCTATTAGTGTAGTCTCACATATCTGTTCTAGAACTGCGGGTGTTAAACATATCCTAACATAACACATGTTGGCTGGCAGCCGGTGTTATGTCAGTCACACCAAGTGAAAGTTCAATCGTAGTGTCTTGAACCTACAGCTGCAGTGACTGAGAGAAAGTGTTCAAACTTCTAGTTTAAGTTCAACTGTGGTCTCTGAACCTACAGGAATGTGAAGACTATAGTCTATGCCATTCTACTGAACACGTTTCGCCCCCCCCCCCCGAGGGGCTATTCTCACAGGGTTCAGTACAACGAGAGGAGACCTTGAATAATCTTGTACCAAGACTGTTGATACAATGTTCTCTAACGATGTCCACGGTGCCCCCCCTTTACACTGGCTTTATTTTACACTTCCTCCCATCTCTCTCACGCCAGAGGTGCTGGAGACAATACACACAGCTTCAAGAACAGATACGAAAGGACCCCCAGGAAGCCTGGAAAAACCATCCTATACAAGACAATAATTGAGTAATCCGCGCCAGGGGCGGCGCCTCAACCCCATGAACACAACTGGGCGAGTACAACACCTCACTAGAATAAAATGAACCGATATCAACTCCATTAAGGATAATACTCAGCCAAATTAGAATATTAAACCAGTGTTAAAGTGAGAGAGAAAGTGACCTTAATATACTGCAAACTTTATACTGACTTAAGTTAACTAATATTAACTCAGGTTAACTTGTGTGTATAAATATGCGCAGGTGAAACTACAGATCTAGAGAATGTACAGATAACCCTTACTGCACTTATAAGTTCCATCAAACACCTTAACTACTGGGGACACTTGGAAGCACTTGACTTGTACTCACTGGAGCGCAGGCGAGAGAGATACATCATAATCTACACCTGGTCCCCCAATCTGCACACAGAAATCACTCCCTACGAAAGCTAAAGACTGGGCTGACTGTGCAACATACCCCTAATGAAAAGTAGGGGCGCCACTTGTACACTTAGAGAAAACACAATAAGTGTCTGGGGTCCAAGACTGTTCAACAGCCTCCCACCAGCCATAAGGGGAATTACCAATAGACCCCTGGCTGTCTTCAAAACCCCTGGCTGCCTTCAAGACCCTTAGTTGTCTTCGAGACCCTGGCTGCCTTCAAGACCCCTGGTTGTCTTCAAGACCCCTGGTTGTCTTCAAGACCCCTGGTTAGTCTTCAAGACCCCTGGTTAGTCTTCAAGACTCCTGGTTAGTCTTCAAGACCCCTGGTTGTCTTCAAGACCCCTGGTTAGTCTCCAAGATCCATGGTTGTCTTCAAGACCCCTGGTTAGTCTTCAAGCCCCCTGGTTAGTCTTCAAGACCCCTGATTAGTCTTCATGACCCCTGGTTAGTTTTCATGACCCCTGGTTAGTCTTCAAGACCTCTGGTTGTCTTCAAGACCCCTGGTTGTCTTCAAGACCCCTGGTTAGTCTTCAAGACCCCTGGTTAGTCTTCAAGACCCCTGGTTAGTCTTCAAGACTTCTCGTTGTCTTTAAGTCCCCTGGTTGTCTTCAAGAACCCTGGTTGTCTTCAAGACCCCTGGTTAGTCTTCAAGACCCCTGGTTGTCTTCAAGACCCCTGGTTGTCTTCAAGACCCCTGGTTGTCTTCAAGACCCCTGGTTAGTCTTCAAGACCCCTGGTTGTCTTCAAGACCCCTGGTTGTCTTCAAGACCGAGCTGGACAGATCGGATCAACCGGGCTGTAGTTCGTACGTTGCACTACGTGCGGCCAGCAGTCATAGCCTGGTCGATCAGGCCCTGAACCACCAGGAGGCCTGGTCGTGGACCGGGCCGAGGGGGGCGTTGACCCCAGGTAGACTCCAGGTAGTTCAGTGTGAGAGAGAGAGATCAGAGGCTTTAGTACCAGGAACTAACCCTTGCGGGTTTACCGCTATTCTTATTGGGGAAGGGTAGACGCTCCCCTGCACACCTCTGTTATCCCCCCTCCCCCTGCTGATAAAACTCTTGGGAAAGCTTTAAAGGGGATTATCTTCTCCTGCCCCCTACCATTACCCCCTCCCCTGCCCCCTACAATTACCCCCTCCCTGCCCTCTCCCTAACCCCCTGCACTGCCCCTACCATTACCCCCTCCCCTGCCCTCTTCCCTATCCCCCTCCACTGCCCCTACCATTACCCCCTCCCTGCCCTCTTCCCTATCCCCCTCCACTGCCCCCTACCATAACCCCCTCCCCTGCGCTCTTCCCTATCCCCCTCCACTGCCCCTACAATTGTCCCCCTCCCCTGCCCTCTTCCCTATCCCCTCCACTGCCCCCTACCATTTACCCCCATCCCCTGCCCTCTTCCCAAACCCCCTCCACTGCCCTCTTCCCTATCCCCCTCCACTGCCCCCTACCATTACCCCCTCCCCTGCCCTCTTCCCTATCCCCTCCACTGCCCCCTACCATTGCCCCCTCCCCTGCCCTCTTCCCAAACCCCCTCCACTGCCCCCTACCATTACCCCCTCCCCTGCCCTCTTCCAAAGCCCCCTCCACTGCCCCTACCATTACCCCCTCCCCTGCCCTCTTCCCAAACCCCCTCCATGCCCCCCTAACCCCTTGCCCTCTTCCCTACCCCTCCACTGCCCCCTACCATTGACCCCTCCCCTGCCCTCTTCCCAAACCCCCTCCACTGCCCCCTACCATTGCCCCCTCCCCTGCCCTCTTCCCTATCCCCCTCCACTGCCTCCTACCATTACCCCCTCCCCTGCCCTCTTCCTAAGCCCCCTCCACTGCCCCCTACCATTACCCCCTCCCCTACCCTCTTCCCAAAACCCCTCCACTGCCCCTACCATTACCTCCTCCCCTGCCCTCTTCCCAACCCCCTCCACTGCCCCTACCATTACCCCCTCCCTGCCCTCTTCCCTGTCCCCCTCCACTGCCCCTACCATTACCCCCTCCCTACCTCTTCCCTAACCCCCTCCACTGCCCCTACCATTACCCCTCCTCTGCCCTCCCTAACACCCCTCAACTGCCCCATACCATTACCCCTCCCCTCGACCCTCTTCCCTAACCCCCTACTGACCCCTACCATTTACCCCTCCCCTGACCCTCTTCCCTATCCCCTCCACTGCCCTCTACCATTCCCCCTCCCTCTCCCTACCCACCTCCACTGCCATTCTCCCAACCACTTACACTACCATACCCACACCCCTTCCCTGTCCCCTACCCTTACCTCAACCGCCTCACCCTGTCCCCTACCCTACCTCGACGCCCCTCACCCTGTCCCCTACCCGTACCCTCGACGGCCCCACCCTGCCCCTACCCTTACCTCCACCACCCCACCCTGCCCCCTACCCTTACCTCCACCACCCCCACCCTGACCCCTACCCTTACCTCCACCACCCCCACCCTGCCCCTACCCTTACCTCCACCACCCCCATCCTGCCCCTACCCTTACCTACCTCCCCACCCCCCCTACCCTTACCTCCACCACCCCACCCTGCCCCCTACCCTTACCTCCACCACCCCCACCCTGACCCCTACCCTTACCTCCACCACCCCCACCCTGGCCCCTACCCTTACTCCACCACCCCCCCTGCCCCTACCCTTACCTCACCACCCCACCTGCCCCTACTTTTACCTCCACACACCCCCTCCCTACTCTCCTCCACCACACCCACCCTGCCCCCTACCCTTACCTCCACCACCCCCACCCTGGCCCTACCCTTTCCTCCACACCCCCTCCTGCCCCCGACCCTTATTTCCACCACCCCGTCCCTGCCCCTACCAATACCTCCACCACCCCCACCCTGCCCCTACCCGTACCTCCAGCACCCCCTCTGGCCCCTACCCCTCCACCACCCCCTCCCTGCCCCCTACCCTTACCTCCACCACCCCCACCCTGCCCCCTACCCTTACCTCAATCACCCCACCCTGCCCCTATCCTTGCCTCCACCATCTCCCTGCCCCTACCCTTACCTCCACCACCCCCTCCCTGCCCCCTACCCTTACCTCCAACACCCCTCCCAACTCTTACCTCCACCACCCCCACCCTGCCCCCTACCCTTACCTCCACCACCCCCACCCTGCCCCTACCCTTACCTCCACCACCCCTCCTTACCCTTACCTCCACCACCCCCACCCTGCCCCTACCCTTACCTCCACCCCACCCCTCCTTACCCTTACCTTCACCACCCCCTCCCTGCCCCCTACCCTTACCTCCACCACCCCTCCCTGCCCCTACCCTTACCTCCACCACCCCCTCCCTACCCTTACCTCCACCACCCCCTCCCTACCCTTACCTCCACCACCCCCTCCCTACCCTTACCTCCACCACCCCCTCCCTACCCTTACCTCCACCACCCCCTCCCTACCCTTACCTCCACCACCCCCTCCCTACCCTTACCTCCACCACCCCCTCCCTACCCTTACACCACCACCCCCTCCCTACCCTTACCTCCACCACCCCCTCCCTGCCCCCTACCCTTACCTACAAGATAAAGAGAAAAGATCAGGTGGTGAGAAGAGACAAAAATTTGGTTCAAGCAAACTGTTACTACCGTTAACTGCACCAACTGTGGAGGTTGATAGTTGGGGGTGAGGTTGAAAGGGGGGAAGAAAAGAGAGGAGAGAGTGGAGGGGTGAAAGGGGAGGGCCGGGGGAAATGTGGTGGGGAGGGGGAAGATGCGGTGGGGAGGGGGAATATGTGGTGGGGAGGGGGAATATGTGGTGGGGGAGGGGGAAGATGTGGTGGGGAGGGGGGATATGTTGTGGGGGAGGGGGAAAGATGTGGTGGGGAGGGGGAAGATGTGGTGGGGAGGGGAATATGTGGTGGGGGAGGGGAATATGTGGTGGGGGAGGGGGAATATGTGGTTGGGCGGCGGAAGATGTGGTGGGGAGGGGGAATATGTGGTGGGGGAGGGGGAAGATGTGGTGGGGGAGGGGGAAGATGTGGTGGGGAGGGGGAAGATGTGGTGGGGAGGGGGAAATATGTGGTGGGGGAGGGGGAATATGTGGTTGGGCGGCGGAAGATGTGGTGGGGAGGGGGAATATGTGGTGGGGGAGGGGGAAGAAGTGGTGGAGGAGGAAGATGATGTAGTGGGGAGGGGGGAGATGTGTTGGGAGGGGGAAGATGTGGGATAGGGGGAAAATGTGAGGGAGGGGGAAGATGTGGGGGGAGGGGAAGATACTGGGGGAGAGGAACATGTGGGGGAGGGGAAGATCTGGGGGAGGGGGAAGATGTAGGAGAGGGAGAAGATGTGAGGGAGGGGGAAGATGTAGGAGAGGGGGACGATGTGGGGGAGGAGGGATGATGTGGGGGAGGGGGATGTCGCCAACCTGAGGCAATTTCACGTAACGAGGTCGTTAAGAGCAGCAACACTAAAGCAACAGTAACAGCAACAGTGACATCAACAGTAACAGCATCAACAACAGCAGCAACAGTGACATCAACAGTAACAGCATCAACAACAGCAGTAACAGAAACACCCCCGGGACAACAGTATTAGAAACCTCAAACTGTAAAGCAGGCCCTTTCCAAAAGCAAAAGAAACCATCACCAAAAAAACCGGGGAACGCCAACAAACAAAAAGGAAACAGCACCCCCCAACATAACGCAACCCTAACTAGGTTTAACACACAACCCCTACAATGTTAACGAAACACCAACACGGTAACACACCCAACCCCCCAAAACATAAACAGCAAACCAAGGAAAACAGCAACAAAAAAGTAAAGAACCCAAAAGGAAAACCAACCAAAACGTACGAACCCAACAACGGAAAACCAACCCACCCAGCGTAACCGCATACCAAACAGCCGGTCCAAGACAAACATAACAGCTCACAATACGAACAAGAAACCCCAAAACCAGTTAACCAAAAACCCCCCAAGAACCGAACCCACCTAACGGGTTTAAAAGAACCAAGGAACAAGAAACCCAAAGAAACCCCACCAAACCCAAACGGGTTTAAAAGAACCCAAAAGTACAGCCCCCATAAAGGAACACGAAAAAAAACGGGAACTCTTAAAAACAACGGTATCCACACCCAAAAGCAGTAACCATGAACACCTCGGGTTTACAGGGGAACAAAGAGCTTTAAAAAAGAGTAACACCTCAAAATCGCAAAAAAAGTAACAGAAGTAACAGAAAGCGTCGCAACAGAAACGCAACCGAAATAACCAAAACACCCCCCGTAACCAAAAAGTAACAGCAACCTTTTAACGAAACGGTTAACACAAAGGTTCAGCCCGCTAACCAAAACACGTAAAAACCAGCCGCAGAAACGTAACACACACCAGAAACCACCAAGCATTATCTAAATAAAAAAACCGCCAAAAAGTAACACAAAGCCACACGTTTTAAAGCAACGTAAAAAGCAAAGTTACTCAAACCGTAACCGCCATTAAAAGAACAGTACTGACGCCCCGGTAACACACGCAGTTCCCCAAAAGGCGGGTAAAGCCAGCATTTAAATAATATCCAACAGTAAAAAAGAAATAAGAAACACCACTCGTCCCAAAAAGGCGAACAAACACTTAAAGTACCAGAAATAACACAAAAACAGTACACCAAAGCAAGTTAACGAAGAAACGGCCCCCCTTTAACTCCACAATAAAAACGCAGTAACCAACAGAGAAGGCCCCACTTAACAAAAACAGAGTAAATGAAAGGATAACAGCAACTAATTAGCAATTTAACCAAAAGATAACGGACACGTAACGGGAACACCCTACCCCCAAATTAAAGGGCCCACAGAATCGAGAAGTCCAAAACAGTAACAGAAACCCAGAAAGGAACAGCAAACGACCACCATTAACCACAAACCCATTACAGGAATCTTTCCCCAGCTACAAAACACCCCATAACAGAACGGCCAGAAACAGCAAAAAAAAGGGAAACCAGCTACGAACAAATCGACACCCAAAGTTTAAACTCTACAAAATCTAATAAAAAGGACACAATAAAAGCCAATAAAGCAAACTCATGTTAACACTCCCAAAAATTAACAGAAACAGCCCCAAGAACCCACCCCAACAACATTACCACAATGGGGCCAAAGCAACAATAACAGAACAGGGGTAACCAACAATTCACAAACATTTAAAAACCAATAACCTGCAACCCCCGTAACACAAACAAAACCCCGCAACGATTTAGAAACAGCAACATAACCCAGCAAGCCCATAACCCAAAACCCATTAATAGCAAGCCAACCCAAGTAACAGAACATTAACGCAAGGGGGAAACCCAAGCACCGTACACCAAAGCGTCAGAAATACAGCAACGATAACGCAACAATAAGCAACCCCTGCCGAAACCGGCCAAAAACGCCAGCGTATAGAAACAATAACAGCAACGAGTAAAGCACTTAACGAACAAGCAGAAAACAGCAAAAATTCCAACACCGTAACGAACTAAACCCAACGCAGTAAACAGAAAAAATAACCAAAGGGAGGCCAGTAACGAAAATATACAGCAACATAAGCCCCCAACCCCAAAGTAAAGCCCCAATAATCCAACCCAGGATAGGAAAAGCAAAAAATAACCGGCAACACGCGCGCCAATGGCACGGGAGTTCCCAACAATTAAAAAGCAAAAAAATTTTAACAGCAACATAAAGCAACAAAAGTTACTTTGCCCCAGTAAGAAGCTTTTTAATAAAACCACCATTAAAAACCCAACAGCAGAAACCCATTTTTAACAGAGTCAAAATCTGACCATTAACAGCACGCAATTTAAAGAAAAAAAAACCAAAAATTACAAGAAAAAAACCAGCATCCTTTTACCAAAAAAAAAGTAACCAACAAAACCCACAAAGCTGAAACAGAACAAAACTTGCCCAAACATAACAAGAACCAAAAACCGGGTTTTTAAAAAACCTTTAACCCTTTGCAAAAAAAACAGAACCATTACAGCCCATAAACCTTGAAAATTAAAACAAAACAGGAACGGCATAACCATCAAAAAACGGAAGAGTAACTGCCAACAGAAAAACCCCGCATATACAGACACCAATCAGCAAAGACAAGTAAGGGCCCCACAGCAACAGGGGTTAACGCACCCCACAAAACTCCACTAACAAAACAAAAACCGGGAAACCATAACGAATAAAAACGCAACCAAATAAACAACAAAAACGGGTTCACAATTAAACGGAACAAAATCAAAAGAAACCCAATATAAATAACCCCAGTTAAAACCAAAATTAACAAAAGGGTGGGTAACAAGGAACAACAGTAACCAAAGGGCAGTTAACGCCAGCGTCGCCCTGCAGTAACTAACATAAATGAAACAGCAGTTACTCAACGCGGTACCTTAACAAAAGCGCCAGCAAAAAAAATTTTAATAAAGCACGCAAAGCGGTAAAAAGAAACAATAAATAACAATTCAGCCAACCCAGTAAAGAAATTAAACAACACGGGTAACAGAATTTTAACAGAGGGCGCGTAAGTTTTTTTATAAGCAAACAAAACCCAAAATAACCCAAGAGTAAAGAAGGTAATAAAATAAAGCATAACGAACAAAAAAGGATTTAGTTGCTACAAAGGTTAACGGTAAATTTAAAATCGAACAACAGTAACAGCAAAACAAACAGCAGTAACAGAAACAGCAGTAACAGCAATAACAGCAACAGTAACAGCAAACAGCAGAACAGAAACAGCAGTAACAGCAACAGAAATAACAGCAATAACAGCAATAACAGCAACAACAGTAACAGACAAAACAGCATAACAGAAAACCAAGCAGTAACAGCAAAAACAGCAACAACAGTAACAGCAAGTAACAGCAACAGCAGAAACAGCAATAACAGCAAAACAGCAACAGCAGGTAACAGCAAACAGAACAAAAATAACGCAACAGCAGTAACAGCAAAACAGAAATAACAGCATACAGCAATAACACAAAAAACAGCAACAACAGCAGTAACAGCAACAGCAGTAACAGCAACAGCAAAACAGCAAACAGCATTTAACAGCAATAACAGCAAAACAGCAAAACAGCAACAGCAGAACAGCAAACAAACAGAAAGTAACAGCGAACAGAAATAACAGAAAATAACAGCAATTAACAGCAACAGCAATAACAGCAACAGCAGTAACAGCAACAGCAGTAACAGCAATAACAGCAATAACAGCAACAGCAGTAACAGCAATAACAGCAACAGCAGTAACAGCAACAGCAGTAACAGCAATAACAGCAATAACAGCAACAGCAGTAACAGCAACAACAGCAAACAGCAGTAACAGCAAACAGAAAAGTAACCAGCAATAACAGCAAAATAACACAACAGCAGTAACAGCAAAACAGAAAGTAACAGCAATAACAGCAACAGCAGTAACAGCAAAACAGCAGTAACAGCAATAACAGCAATAACAGCAACAGCAGTAACAGCAACAACAGCAGTAACAGCAATAACAGCAACAGCAGTAACAGCAACACAACAGAAAAACAGAAATAACAGCAACAGCAGTAACAGCAAAACAGAAATAACAGGCAGTAACAGCAACAGAAAGTAACAGCAATAAAAAAAGCATATACAGCAACAGCATACAGAAAAACAGCAATAACAGCAACAGCAGTAACAGCAAAAAAGCAGTAACAGCAATAACAGCAATAACAGCAACAACAGCATAACAGAAAACAGCAGTAAACCAGCAAAAACCCGGGCAACAACAGCAGTAACAGCAAACAGCAGTAACAGCAATAACAACACATAAACCAGCAACAGCATTAAAAACAGCAAAAAAAAAGCAACAGCAGTAACAGCAACACCCAGAAACAGCAACAACAGCAGTAACAGCAACAGCAGTAACAGCAATAACAGCAACAGCAGTAACAGCAACAGCAGTAACAGCAACAGCAGTAACAGCAACCAACAGCATAACAGAAAACAGCAGTAACAGCAACAACAGCAGAACGCATTTAAAAACAAACAGAAATAACAGCAAACAGCAGTAACAGCAATAACAGCAACACAGTAACAGCAAATAACAGCAACAGCAGAACAGCAAAAAAGCAGTAACAGCAACAGCAGTAACAGCAAAACAGCATAACACGTAAAAAAGCAGTAACAGCAATAACCAAAACAACAGCAGTAACAGCAACAGCAGTAACAGCAACAGCAGTAACAGCAACAACAGCAGTAACAGCAACAGCAGTAACAGCAATAACAGCAATAACAGCAACAGCAGTAACAGCAATAACAGCAACAACAGCAGTAACAGCAACAGCAGTAACAGCAAAACAAAAGAACAGAACAGCATAACAGCAATAACAGCAACAGCAGTAACAGCAACAACAGTAACAGCAACAGCAGTAACAGCAACAGCAGTAACAGCAATAACAGCAACAGCAGTAACAGCAACAGCAGTAACAGCAACAGCAGTAACAGCAACAACAGCAGTAACAGCAGTAACAGCAGTAACAGCAATAACAGCAACAACAGCAGTAACAGCAACAGCAGTAACAGCAACAGCAGTAACAGCAACACAGCATAACGAACAGCAGTAACAGCAATAACAGCAACAGCAGTAACAGCAACAGCATCTTTAGTGTTAGACAGCCACCGTCTGAGACCACGGGGGGAGAGGAAGGAGGGGGGGAGGAAGGGGGGGGAGGAGGAAGGAGGGGGGAGGAGGAAGGAGGGGGGGGGAAGAGGGGGGAGGAAGAAGGGGAGGAAGGAGGGGGGGAGGAAGGAGGGGGAGGAGGAAGGAGGGGGGGAGGAAGGAGGGGGGAGGTAGGAAGGAGGGGGGAGGAAGAAGGGGAGGAAGGAGGGGGGGAAGGAAGGAGGGGGGGGAGGAGGGGAAGGAGGGGGGGGGAGGAAGGAGGGGGGGGAGGGAAGGGAAAGGGGGAGGAAGGAGGGGGAGGAGGGGGGAGGAAGGAGGGGGGAGGAAGAAGGGAAGAGGAAGAAGGAAGGGGGGAAGGAAGGAGGGGGAAGTTGTTTACTAATTTCCTTGTTTACATTTACAAAGTTGTTCAGTGTTGTTTACATCACCACTGTAAACACTTCCACCTGAAAACAATGTCAACCCTACGTGACCCATCAGACTGTTACTGGCCTCTGATTTACCCTGATTGTAGCAGCCAATCTGGACAACTAGGTGCAGAAAATTCTCTGTTTTTCTTACTGGATGGTCAGGTTTGTGACCTGTGATCTGTTACTCTGGATGGTCAGGTTTGTGACCTGTGATCTGTTACTCTGGATGGTCAGGTTTGTGACCTGTGATCTGTTACTCTGGATGGTCAGGTTTGTGACCTGTGATCTGACTGTTACTCTGGATGGTCAGGTTTGTGACCTGTGATCTGTTACTCTGGATGGTCAGGTTTGTGACCTTGATCTGTTACTCTGGATGGTCAGGTTTGTGACCTTGATCTACTGTTACTCTGGTTGGGCGGGGTTTGTGACCTGTGATCTGTTACTCTGGGTGTCGGGTTTGTGACCTGTGATCTGACTTTTTACTCTGGATGGTCAGGTTTGTGACCTGTGATCTGACTGTTACTCTGGATGGTCGGGTTTGTGACCTGTGATCTGACTGTTACTCTGGATGGTCGGGTTTGTGACCTGTGATCTGACTGTTACTCTGGATGGTCAGGTTTGTGACCTGTGATCTGATTGTTCCCTCTGGATGTCAGGTTTGTTAAATGTGTCTCTTATTTCTGGACGGTCAGGTTTGTGACCTGTATCTGATTGTTTACTTTGGAATTGGTTTTAGGGTTTGTACCTGTGATCTGATGTTACTTGATGGTCAGTTTGTGACCTGTGATCTGATTGTTCCTCGGATGGCAGGTTTGTTACCTGTGATCTGATTTTCCTCTGGAGTCAGGTTTGTAAACCCGTGATCTGATTTCTTTGGAGGTCAGTTTGTGACCTGTTATCTGATTGTTCCCCCTTTGGGTGGTTTAGTTTTTGACCTGTATCTGATTGTTCCCTCTGGGTGGTCAGGTTTTGACCTTGATCTGATTGTTTCCCTCTGGATGGTCAGGTTTATGAACCCCTGTGGATTTCCTTTATTAGTTCCCTCTGGATGGTCAGGTTTGTGACCTGTGATCTGATTGTTCCCTCTGGATGGTCAGGTTTATGACATGTGATCTGATTGTTCCCTCTGGATGGTCAGGTTTGTGACCTGTGATCTGATTGTTCCCTCTGGATGGTCAGGTTTGTGACCTGTGATCTGATTGTTCCCTCTGGATTTGGGTTTGGTTTATGACCGTGATCTGATTGTTCCCCCTTGGATTGTCAGGTTTATGACCTGTGATCTGATTGTTCCCTCTGGATGGTCTAGTTTGTGACCTGTGATCTGACTGTTACTCTGGATGGTCAGGTTTGTGACCTATAATCTGACTGTTACTCTGGATGGTCAGGTTTGTGACCTGTGATCTGATTGTTCCCTCTGGATGGTCAGGTTTGTGACCTGTGATCTGATTGTTCCCTCTGGATGGTCAGGTTTGTGACCTGTGATCTGATTGTTCCCTCTGGATGGTCAGGTTTATGACCTGTGATCTGATTGTTCCCTCTGGATGGTCAGGCTTGTGACCTGTGAGCGGGTAGCGGCCAGGTGAAGAGGCGGGGCCAGGAGCTATGAATCGACCCCCGCAACCACAACTAAATTTATACACACATAAATATATATATATATAATAATATATATATAAATATATATATATATATAATATATATATATAATATATATTTATATATATATACGTAATCGCACGAGGAGGTTGAATGATAGCTCAAGGCCCTTCGTTTGCAATCAACAATTTAAGAGCTTGCAAAGTTTAAGAAATAATATATATATATATATATATAAATATATATAATATATATATATATTTAAAATATTATATTAAAATATATGGAAGCATTACATGATGATCAATAGTTCATCTGCTGGAACTGGCTAATTTGGTCACGAACGAGGTACCGTGCACACACCAACTCCAGTTGGTCTCGTAAACTCTTGTGGGGGAGGGGAGGGGGGGGGGAGAGGGGAAGAGGGGGAGGAGGGATGGGGAGGCATGGTGAAAGAGAGGGAAAGGGGGGTGGGGAGAAGAGAGAGAAGAGGTTGGTTTCAGAGAGAGGGGTGAGAAAGGGGCGAGATGAGGTGAGGGAGGGGAGAGAGGGGAAGGTGGGAAGGGTAACAATGATGGAATGGGAAGAAGGGAAGTAAAATACAAATAGAAGCTGGGAATAAATTAGTGTAAGATGGTAGGTGGTAACATGACTGTCATCTACTGAGGACACTGTTAACCTCCAAGAAGATATAAACAAAGTTTTCCACTGGGCAACACACAACAATATGATCTTCACTGAACACTAATTCCAACTACTCCGTTATGGAAAACTGCAGGAAATAATAACTACCACTGAGTATACTATAATCTCTGATCATATAATAGAGCGGAAAAGTAGTGTGAGGGACCTGGGAGTGGTAATGTCTGAGGATCTCACCTTCAAGGACCACAACAATGCCACTATCACATCAGCGAGGACACTGATAGGATGGATAATGAGAACTTTCAAGACAAGAGATGCTAAGCTAATGATAATCCTTTTTAAATCACTTGTTCTCTCTAGGCTGGAATATTACTGTACATTAACATCTCCATTCAATACAGGTGAAATCGCAGATCTGGAGAATGTACAGAGAACCTTTACTACACTTATAAGTTCCATCAAACACCTTAACTACTGGGAACACTTGGAAGCACTTGACTTGTATTCACTGGAGCGCAGACGAGAGAGATACATCATAATCTACACCTGGAAGATCCTGGCGGGACTGGTCCTTAACCTGCACACAGAAATCACTTCCTACGAAAGTAAAAGACTGGGCAGGCTGTGCAACATGCCCCAATGAAAAGCAGGAATGCCCTGAGTGCGTTAGGAGAAACCACAATAAGTGTCAGGGGCCCAAGACTGTTCAACAACCTCCAACCAAGCATAAGGGGAATTACCAATAGACCCCTGGTTGTCTTCAAGACCCCTGGCTGCCTTCAAGACCCCTGGTTGTCTTCAAGACTCCTGGTTGTCCTCAAGACCCTTGGTTGTCTTCAAGACCCCCTAGCTGCCTTCAAGACCCCTGGCTGTCTTCAAGACCCCTGGCTGTCTTCAAGACCCCTGGTTGTCTTCAAGACCCTTGGCTGTCTTCAAGACCCCTGGTTGTCTTCAAGACCCCTGGTTGTCTTCAAGACCCTTGGCTGTCTTCAAGACCCCTGGCTGTCTTCAAGACCCCTGGTTGTCTTCAAGACCCCTGGTTGTCTTCAAGACCCTTGGCTATCTTCAAGACCCCTGGTTGTCTTCAAGACCCTTGGCAGTCTTCAAGACCCCTGGTTGTCTTCAAGACCCCTGGTTGTCAAGAACCCTGGTTGTCTTCAAGACCCCGGGCTGTCAAGACCCCTGGTTGTCTTCAAGACCCCTGGTTGTCTTCAAGAACTCTGGTTGTCTTCAATATCTCTGGCTGCCTTCAAGACCCCTGGTTGTCTTCAAGACCCCTGGTTGTCTTCAAGACCCCTGGCTGTCTTCAAGACCCCTGGCTGTCTTCAAGACCCCTGGTTGTCTTCAAGACCCCTGGTTGTCTTCAAGACTCCTGGTTGTCTTCAAGACCCCGGGCTGTCAAGACCCCTGGTTGTCTTCAAGACCCCGGGCTGTCAAGACCCCTGGTTGTTTTCAAGACCCCTGGTTGTCTTCAAGAACCCTGGCTGTCTTCAAGACCCCTGGCTGCCTTCAAGACCCCTGGCTGTCTTCAAGAACCCTGGTTGTCTTCAAGACCCCTGGTTTTCTTCAAGACCCCTGGCTGTCTTCAAGACCCCTGGCTGCCTTCAAGACCCCTGGCTGCCTTCAAGACCCCTGGTTGTCTTCAAGACCCCTGGCTGTCTTCAAGACCCCTGGCTGCCTTCAAGACCCCTGGTTGTCTTCAAGACCCCTGGTTGTCTTCAAGACCCCTGACTGTCTTCAAGACCCCTGGTTGTCTTCAAGACCCCTGGTTGTCTTCAAGACAGAGCTGGACAGATACCTAAAGTCAGTGCCAGATCAGCCGGTCTGTGGTTCGTACTTTGGACTACCTGCGGCCAGCAGTAACAACCTGGTTGACCAGGTCCTGATCCACCGGGAGGCCTGGTCGTGAACCGGGCAGCGGGGGCGTTGACCCCCAGAACACCCTGCAGGTAGACTACACAAACACACACGGGACCAGGAGCTATGAATCAACCATAAATAGGTAAGTACACACAACATAAAAAATCACTTTAGAAAATACACCCCACCTTCCTTCACCCCCTCCCCTCCCCTCCCCTCCCCTCCCCCAAACAGTAATCCAATCAGTCTTATCTGTTTATCCTGATAATAGTGAGCTAACAAGGCCAGGTGAAGGGGGGAGGGGGAGGGTGAAGGGGAGGAGTAAGGCTAACGGGGGTAGAGCGGGGATGTGGGATGGGGAAGGAGGTAGAAAGGGGAGGAGGGAGGTAGAGTGGGGAAGAGGGAGGTAGAGAGGGAGGAGGAGGGAAGTAGAGATGGGAGGAGGGAGGGGAGGGAGGTAGAGAGGGGGCAATGAGGAGAGGCAGAGAAGGGAGGGAGGGGGAGGTAGTGAGGAGAGGAGAGAGGGGAGGTAGTGAGGAGAGGAGGGGAGGTAGTGAGGAGTGAGGGGAGGTAGTGAGGGGAGGGAGGGGGATGGTAGTGAGGGGAGGAGTGAAGAGGATGGAGAGGAATAAGGTAAAGAAGGGGGGTGGAGAGGGGAGAACAAAGAGTGAGAGAGAAGAGAGGAGGGGTGAAGAGTGTGGGAATGGAATTAGAGAGAGAGGGAGAGAGAGAGAGAAAGAGAATTAAAAAACAACAATCAGAGAATAAACTGTAAAGTAAAAACAGCAAGAAGAAATTGGCTCTAAAATTACTGCCCAGTTTAACAAGAGTCGACCACTTAACTCTGGGGAGACATGGTCGGGACGTAGAAAATACTCAGAAAATTGGAAATCCAGCAACAGTCTATTAAAGATATCACCACAAACTTTCACAGTGCCAGACAAGTGGAAAATAGCAAATGTGATACCTATCTACAGAGCAGGAGATAGGTCCTTAGCTTCCAACTACAGGCCAATAAGCCTTAACCTTCACTGTGTTCCACCTAGCACACACCAGTACACCTACTGCAGTGCTCCACCTAGCACACACCAGTACACCTTCTGCAGTGCTCCACCTAGCACACACCAGTACACCTTCTGCAGTGCTCCACCTAGCACACACCAGTACACCTTCTGCAGTGCTCCACCTAGCACACACCGGTAGGCTAGGTAAGGTAAGGCTAGGCTAGGCTAGGCTAGGCTAGGCTAGGCTAGGTTAGGTTAGGTTAGGTTAGGTCAGGTCAAGTTAGGTTAGGTTAGGTTAGGTTGGGTCAGGTTAGGTTAGGTTGGGTCAGGTTAGGTTAGGTTGGGTTAGGTTGGGTTAGGTTAGGTTAGGTTGGGTCAGGTTAGATAGGGTCAGGTTAGGTTAGGTTAGGTTGGGCTAGGTTAGGTCAGGTTGGGCTAGGTTAGGTTAGGTTAGGTTAGGTTGGGTTGGGTTAGGTTAGGTTAGGTTAGGTTAGGTTAGGTCAGGTTAGGCTTAGGTTAGGTCAGGTCAGGTTAGGTTAGGTCAGGTTAGGTTAGGTTAGGTCAGGTTAGGTTAGGTCAGGTCAGGTTAGGTTAGGTTAGGTTAGGTCAGGTTAGGTCAGGTTAGGCTAGGTTAGGTTAGTTAGGTTAGGTCAGGTCAGGTTAGGTCAGGTCAGGTCAGGTTAGGTTAGGTCAGGTTAGGTTAGGTAGGTTTAGGTTAGGTCAGGTCAGGTTAGGTCAGGTCAGGTTAGGTTAGGTCAGGTTAGGTTGGGTCAGGTTAGGTTAGGTTGGTTAGGTTAGGTTAGGTTAGGTTAGGTCAGGTTAGGTAGGTCAGGTTAGGTTAGGTTAGGTCAGGTCAGGTTAGGTTAGGTTAGGTCAGGTCAGGTTAGGTTAGGTTAGTTAGGTTGGGTCAGGTTAGGTTAGGTTAGGTTCAGGTTAGGTTAGGTTAGGTCAGGTTAGGTTAGGTTAGGTTGGGTCAGGTTAGGTTAGGTTGGTCAGGTTAGGTTAGGTCAGGTTAGGTTAGGTTAGGTTAGGTTAGGTCAGGTCAGGTTAGGTTAGGTCAGGTTAGGTTAGGTTAGGTCAGGTCAGGTTAGGTCAGGTCAGGTCAGGTTAGGTCAGGTTAGGTTAGGTTAGGTTGGGTCAGGTTAGGTTAGGTTGGTCGGGTTAGGTTAGGTTAGGTCAGGTTAGGTTAGGTTAGGTTGGGTCAGGTTGGGTTAGGTTGGGTCAGGTTAGGTTAGGTTGGTCAGGTTAGGTTAGGTTAGGTCAGGTTAGGTTAGGTTAGGTTGGGTCAGGTTAGGTTAGGTTAGGTCAGGTTAGGTTAGGTAGGTTAGGTTAGGTTGGGTCAGGTTAGGTTAGGTTAGGTCAGGTTAGGTTAGGTTAGGTTGGTCAGGTTAGGTTAGGTTAGGTTAGGTCAGGTTAGGTTAGGTTAGGTTGGGGTCAGGTTTAGGTTAGGTTAGGTCAGGTTAGGTTAGGTTAGGTTAGGTTAGGTTAGGTTAGGTTGGTCAGGTTAGGTTAGGTTAGGTTTTGGTCAGGTTTAGGTTAGGTTAGGTTAGGTCAGGTTAGGTTAGGTTAGGTTGGGTCAGGTTAGGTAGGTTGGGTCAAGTTAGGTTAGGTTGGTCAGGATAGGTTAGGTTAGGTCAGGTTAGGTTAGGTTAGGTTAGGTCAGGTTATGTTAGGTCAGGTCAGGTCAGGTCAGGTCAGGTCAGGTTGGGTTGGGTTGGGTTAGGTTAGGTTATGTTAGGTTAGGTCAGGTTATGTTAGGTCAGGTTTATCAGGAAACAGGACAAGTGTTTCCTGACGCTGGTCTTAGTCACATGACGACCCACAGCTGGAGCTTTTGGTCATCTGACCGAGGCCTTCCACTGGCTTACCACTCCACCACTTAAAAATAAGAATGATTATAATATTTAAGACCCAGTTCTCCCGCTGCAGCTTCTTATGGAGGTTAACACTTGTCCAGGCTGAGGGACTGACCACCTCACACTAGTCTTATGGAGGTTAACACTTGTCCAGGCTGAGGGACTGACCACCTCACACTAGTCTTATGGAGGTTAACACTTGTCCAGGCTGAGGGACTGACCACCTCACACTAGTCTTATGGAGGTTAACACTTGTCCAGGCTGAGGGACTGACCACCTCACACTAGTTCTACCAGGTTGTTGGGTCAAAACTGAAGTCTACTGTGTAGGCGTAACGTTTTAACAATAAAGATGCCTGTTGCACATGTGTCTTCACTGTACTACAGTGACGCTTGTACACAGTGTAGCAAGGTTGTACACAGTGTAGTAAGGTTGTACACAGTGTAGTAAGGTTGTACACAGTGTAGTAAGGTTGTACACAGTGTAGCAAGGTTGTACACAGTGTAGTAAGGTTGTACACAGTGTAGCAAGGTTGTACACAGTGTAGCAAGGTTGTACACAGTGTAGTAAGGTTGTACACAGTGTAGTAAGGTTGTACACAGTGTAGTAAGGTTGTACACAGTGTAGCAAGGTTGTACACAGTGTAGTAAGGTTTGTACACAGTGTAGTAAGGTTGTACACAGTGTAGTAAGGTTGTACACAGTGTAGTAAGGTTGTACACAGTGTAGTAAGGTTGTACACAGTGTAGCAAGGTTGTACACAGTGTAGTAAGGTTGTACACAGTGTAGTAAGGTGTACACAGTGTAGTAGGTTGTACACAGTGTAGTAAGGTTGTACACAGTGTAGTAAGGTTGTACACAGTGTAGTAAGGTTGTACACAGTGTAGCAAGGTTGTACACAGTGTAGCAAGGTTGTACACAGTGTAGCAAGGTTGTAGTGTAGCAAGGTTGTACACAGTGTAGCAAGGTTGTACACAGTGTAGCAAGGTTGTACACAGTGTAGCAAGGTTGTACACAGTGTAGTAAGGTTGTACACAGTGTAGTAAGGTTGTACACAGTGTAGCAAGGTTGTACAGTGTAGGAAGGCTGTACACAGTGAACCAAGGTTATACACAGTGTAGCAAGGTTGTACACAGTGTAGCAAGGTTGTACACAGTGTAGCAAGGTTGTACACAGTGTAGCAAGGTTGTACACAGTGTAGCAAGGTTGTACACAGTGTAGCAAGGTTGTACAGTGTAGCAAGGTTGTACACAGTGTAGCAAGGTTGTACACAGTGTAGCAAGGTTGTACACAGTGAACCAAGGTTATACACAGTGTAGCAAGGTTGTACACAGTGTAGCAAGGTTGTACAGTGTAGCAAGGTTGTACACAGTGTAGCAAGGTTGTACACAGTGTAGTAAGGTTGTACACAGTGTAGTAAGGTTATACACAGTGTAGCAAGGTTGTACACAGTGTAGCAAGGTTGTACACAGTGTAGCAAGGTTGTACAGTGTAGCAAGGTTGTACACAGTGTAGCAAGGTTGTACAGTGTAGCAAGGTTGTACACAGTGTAGCAAGGTTGTACACAGTTTAGCAAGGTTGTACACAGTGTAGCAAGGTTGTACAGTGTAGCAAGGTTGTACACAATGTAGCAAGGTTGTACAGTGTAGCAAGGTTGTACACAGTGTAGCAAGGTTGTACAGTGTAGCAAGGTTGTACACAGTTTAGCAAGGTTGTACACAGTGAACCAAGGTGGTACACAGTGTAGCAAGGTTGTACACAGTGTAGCAAGGTCGTACACAGTGTAGCAAGGTTGTACACAGTGAACCAAGGTTGTACCCAGTGTAGCAAGGTTGTACACAGTGTAGCAAGGTTGTACACAGTGTAGCAAGGTTGTACACAATGTAGCAAGGTTGTACACAGTGTATCAAGGTTGTACCCAGTGTAGCAAGGTTGTACCCAGTGTAGCAAGGTTGTACACAGTGTAGCAAGGTTGTACACAGTGAAAAAAGGTTGTACACAGTGTAGCAAGGTTGTACACAATGTAGCAAGGTTGTACACAGTGTATCAAGGTTGTACCCAGTGTAGCAAGGTTGTACCCAGTGTAGCAAGGTTGTACACAATGTAGCAAGGTTGTACACAGTGAACCAAGGTTGTACACAGTGTAGCAAGGTTGTACACAGTGTAGCAAGGTTGTACACAGTGTATCAAGGTTGTACAGAGTGAACCAAAGTTGTACACAGTGTAGAAAGGTTGTACACAGTGTAGCAAGGTTGTACACAGTGTAGCAAGGTTGTTCACAGTGAACCAAGGTTGTACACAATGTAGCAAGGTTGTACACAGTGAACCAAGGTTGTACACAGTGTAGCAAAGTTGTAGAGAGTGTAGCAAGTTTGTACACAGTGTAGCAAGGTTTTACACAGTGTAGCAAGGTTGTACACAGTGTAGCAAGGTTGTACACAGTGAACCAAGGTTGTACACAATGTAGCAAGGTTGTACACAGTGAACCAAGGTTGTACCCAGTGTAGCAAGGTTGTACCCAGTGTAGCAAGGTTGTACACAGTGTAGCAAGGTTGTACACAGTGAACCAAGGTTGTACACAGTGTAGCAAGGTTGTACACAGTGTAGCAAGGTTGTACACAGTGTAGCAAGTTTGTACACAGTGTATCAAGGTTGTACATAGTGTAGCAAGGTTGTACACAGTGAACCAAGGTTGTACACAGTGTAGCAAGGTTGTACACAGTGTAGCAAGGTTGTACACAGTGTAGCAAGGGTGTACACAGTGACCCAAGGTTGTACGCAGTGTAGCAAGGTTGTACACAGTGTAGCAAGGTTGTACACAGTGTAGCAAGGTTGTACACAGTGTAGCAAGGTTGTACAGTGTAGGAAGGTTGTACACAGTGTATCAAGGTTGTACACAGTGTAGCAAGGTTGTACCCAGTGTAGCAAGGTTGTACACAGTGTAGCAAGGTTGTACACAGTGAACCAAGGTTGTACACAGTGTATCAAGGTTGTACACAGTGTAGCAAGGTTGTACACAGTGTAGCAAGGTTGTACACAGTGTAGCAAGGTTGTACAGTGTAGCAAGGTTGTACACAGTGAACCAAGGTTGTACACAGTGTAGCAAGGTTGTACACAGTGAACCAAGGTTGTACACAGTGTAGCAAAGTTGTAGAGAGTGTAGCAAGTTTGTACACAGTGTAGCAAAGTTGTAGAGAGTGTAGCAAGTTTGTACGCAGTGTAGCAAGGTTGTACACAGTGTAGCAAGGTTGTACACAGCGTAGCAAGGTTGTACGCAGTGAACGAAGGTTGTACACAGTGTAGCAAGGTTTTACACAGTGTAGCAAGGTTGTACACAGTGTAGCAAGGTTGTACACAGTGTAGCAAGGTTGTACACAGCGTAGCAAGGTTGTACGCAGTGAACCAAGGTTGTACACAGTGTAGCAAGGTTGTACACAGTGTAGCAAGGTTGTACAGTGTAGCAAGGTTGTACACAGTATAGCAAGGTTGTACACAGTGTAGCAAGGTTGTACACGGTGTAGCAAGGTTGTACACAGTGTAGCAAGGTTGTACACAGTAGCAAGGTTGTACAGTGTAGCAAGGTTGTACACAGTGTAGCAAGGTTGTACACAGTGTAGCAAGGTTGTACACAGTGTAGCAAGGTTGTACACAGTGTAGCTAGGTTGTACACAGTGTAGCAAGGTTGTACACAGAGTAGCAAGGTTGTACATAGTGTAGCAAGGTTGTACACAGTGTAGCAAGGTTGTACACAGTATAGCAAGGTTGTACAGTGTAGCAAGGCTGTACACAGAGTAGCAAGGTTGTACACAGTGTAGCAAGGTTGTACAGTGTAGCAAGGTTGTACACAGTGTAGTAAAGTTGTACACAGAGTAGCAAGGTTGTACACAGTGTAGCAATGTTGTACACAATGTAGCAAGGTTGTACACAGTGTAGCAAGGTTGTACACAGTGAAGCAAGGTTGTACAGTGTAGCAAGGTTGTACACAGTGTAGCAAGGTTGTACCAGTGTAGCAAGGTTGTACACAGTGTAGCAAGGTTGTACACAGTGTATCAAGGTTGTACACAGTGTAGCAAGGTTGTACACAGTGTAGCAAGGTTGTGCACAGTGTATCAAGGTTGTACACAGTGTAGCAAGGTTGTACACAGTGTAGCAAGGTTGTACACAGTGTAGCAAGGTTGTACACAGTGTAGCAAGGTTGTACACAGTGTAGCAAGGTTGTACACAGTGTAGCAAGGTTGTACATTCAGTAACAGTACAATTGTACATCTTTATCAGTTAAGAGCTGACTAACACCAGCTGACGCCTCATACAACACCTGCTAACGCCTCACACAACACCTGCTGACGCCTCACACAACACACACTTGTTGAGGCCTCACACAACACACTTGTTGAGGCCTCACACAACACCTGCTGACGTCTCACACAACACCTGCTGACGTCTCACACAACACCTGCTGACCCCTCACACACCACACACTTGTTGAGGCCTCACACAACACCTGCTGACGCCTCACACAACACCTGCTGACCCCTCACACACCACACACTTGTTGAGGCCTCACACAACACCTGCTGACGTCTCACACAACACCTGCTGACGTCTCACACAACACCTGCTGACCCCTCACACACCACACACTTGTTGAGGCCTCATACAACACCTGCTGACGCCTCACACAACACCTGCTGACGCCTCACACAACACACACTTGTTGAGGCCTCATTACGACATACACCAGTCACTGTTCTCCTAGGCAGGATATGACTGTAATACAGAAATACACAAACTTTCACTGTATGACTCATACAGAATAACAAGAACTTTTCACTGTATGTATATACAGAATATACAGAGAACTTTCACTGTATGTAATACAGAAATATACAGAGAACTTTCACTGCATGTATATACAGAATATACAGAGAACTTTCACTGCTATGTATATACAGAATATACAGAGAACTTTCACTGTATGTATATACAGAATATACAGAGAACTTTCACTGTATGTATATACAGAATATACAGAGAACTTTCACTGTATGTATATACAGAATATACAGAGAACTTTCACTGCATGTATATACAGAATATACAGAGAACTTTCACTGCATGTATATACAGAATATACAGAGAACTTTCACTGTTATGTATATACAGAATATACAGAGAACTTTCACTGCATGTATAATACAGAATATACAGAGAACTTTCACTGATGTATATACAGAATATACAGAGAACTTTCACTGTATGTATATACAGAATATACAGAGAACTTTCACTGCATGTATATACAGAATATACAGAGAACTTTCACTGTCATGTAATACAGAATATACAGAGAACTTTCACTGCATGTATATACAGAATATACAGAGAACTTTCACTGCATGTATATACAGAATATACAGAGAACTTTCACTGTATGTATATACAGAATATACAGAGAACTTTCACTGCATGTATATACAGAATATACACAGAACTTCTCACTGTATGTATAACAGAAATACACAGAACTTTCACTGCATGTATATACAGAATATAAGAGAACTTTCACTGTATGTATATACAGAATATACAGAGAACTTTCACTGCATGTATATACAGAATATACAGAGAACTTTCACTGCATGTATATACAGAATATACACAGAACTTCCACTGCATGTATATACAGAATATACAGAGAACTTTCACTGCATGTATATACAGAATATACACAGAACTTTCACTGCATGTATATACAGAATATACACAGAACTTCCACTGCATGTATATACAGAATATACAGAGAACTTTCACTGCATGTATATACAGAATATACACAGAACTTCCACTGCATGTATATACAGAATATACACAGAACTTTCACTGCATGTATATACAGAATATACAGAGAACTTTCACTGCATGTATATACAGAATATACACAGAACTTTCACTGCATGTATATACAGAATATACACAGAACTTCCACTGCATGTATATACAGAATATACACAGAACTTTCACTGCATGTATATACAGAATATACACAGAACTTTCACGTGTAAGTACAGTAAATATCGCCCAAATTACTGGGAACGGTTGAAGTCCCTTGACTTGTACTCCCTGGAAAGCAGGCGAGAAAGATACATGATAATATACACTTGGAAAATCAGAGGAACTAGTCCCAAATCTACACACGAAAATCACTCCCTCTGAAAGCAAAAGACTCGGCAGGAGATGCAACAATCCCCCAGTGGAAAGTAGGGACGCCACGAGTACACTGAGACAGCACAACAAGTGTCAGGGGCCCAAGACTGTTCAACTGCCTCCCCAGCCAGGGGTCTTGGTGACCCCTGACTGTTTTTTAGACTCTTGGCTGTTTTCAGGATCCCTAGTTGTCTTCAAGATACCTGGTTGTGAAGACCCCTGGCTGTCTTCAAGACCCCTGGCTGTCTTCAAGACCCCTGGCTGTCAAGACACCTGGCTGTCTTCAAGACCCCTGGCTGTCTTCAAGACCCCTGGCTGTCCTCAAGACCCCTGGCTGTCTTCAAGACCCCTGGCTGTCAAGACCCCTGGTTGTCTTCAAGACCCCTGGCTGTCTTCAAGACCCCTGGCTGTCCTCAAGACCCCAGGCTGTCAAGACCCCTGGCAATCTTCAAGACCCCTGGTTGTCTTCAAGACCCATGGCTGTCTTCAAGACCCCTGGCTGTCTTCAAGACCCCTGACTGTCCTCAAGACCCCTGGCTGTCAAGACCCCTGGCTGTCTTCAAGACCCCTGGTTGTCTTCAAGACCCCTGGCTGTCTTCAAGACCCCTGGTTGTCTTCAAGACCCCTGGCTGTCTTCAAGACCCCTGGTTGTCTTCAAGACCCCTGGCTGTCTTCAAGACCCCTGGCTGTCTTCAAGACCCCTGGCTGTCTTCAAGACCCCTGGCTGTCTTCAAGACCCCTGGTTGTCTTCAAGACCCCTGGTTGTCTTCAAGACCCCTGGCTGTCTTCAAGACCCCTGGTTCTCTTCAAGACCCCTGGTTCTCTTCAAGACCCCTGGTTGTCTTCAAGACCCCTGGTTGTCTTCAAGACCCCTGATTGTCTTCAAGACCCCTGGTTGTCTTCAAGACCCCTGGTTGTCTTCAAGACCCCTGGTTGTCTCCAAGACCCCTGGTTGTCTCCAAGACCCCTGGCTGTCTTCAAGACCCCTGGCTGTCTTCAAGACCCCTGGCTGTCTTAAAGACCCCCGGGTTGTTTCAAGACCCCTGGTTGTTTCAAGCCCCCGGGTTGTCTCAAGACCCCTGCGGCTGCAAGCCCCCCTGGCTGGCGTCTTCAAGCCCCCTGGCGTCTTCAAACCCGGGCTGTCCAAAACCCCGGGCTGTCAAGACCCGGCTGTCTTCAAGCCCCGTGGGTCAAGACCCCGGGCTGTTTTTCAAGCCCCTGGCTTCTTCAAGACCCCTGGCGGTAAAGACCCCTGGCTGTTTTCAAGCCCCGGGGGTGTCAAAAACCCCCTGCTTCAAACCCCTGGGGCAAACCCTGGCTGTCTTCAAGCCCCCTGGCTGTCTTCAAACCCTGGCTGTCTTCAAGCCCCCTGGCTGTAAAGCCCCCGGGCTGTCTTCAAACCCGGGGTGTCAAGCCCCCGGGCTGTCTTCAAGCCCCGGGGGGTGTCAAGACCCCGGCTGTCTTCAAGACCCGGGGTGCCCAAGCCCCCGGGCTGTTTTCAAGGGGCCCCGGGGTTTTCAAGCCCCCGGGCCCTGTCTTAAACCCCCGGGGGGTGTAAAGACCCCTGGCTGCTTAAGACCCGGGGGTGTCTTCAAGACCCCGGGCTGTCTTCAAGACCCCTGGCTGTCTTCAGACCCCGCTTTTTTCAGACCCGTGGGTTCAAGCCCCCGGCTGTTTCAAGACCCGGGGGTGTCAAGCCCCCCGGGCTGTTTCAAACCCGGGGGTTGTCAACCCCGGCGTCTTCAAGCCCCCTGGCTGTCTTAAAGACCCTGGTTGTTTTCAAGACCCCGGGCTGTTTTCAAAAAACCCCTGGCTGTCTTCAAGACCCCGGTGTCTTCAGACCCTGGCGTTTTTCAACCCCCCTGGCTTCTTCAAGCCCCCTGGTGTCTTCAAAAGGGTTGGTTCTTCAACTCCATCTATAATTTACATCTACCTCCATCTTTTACCTATCCCTTTCACTACTATCCCCAAACAATTTCCCGGGTGTAGGCTGTGGCCGTCCCCGCTTCCGCTGGAAAAAAAGCGCTGTACGCTGGCCTGCTGCACGCCCCAACATGCTCAAATTTCAACAAACAGTAAAACCCTTTGGTTTTGCTTTTCCTGGAAAAAAAAATACCCTTTTACACTATTATTCCTTTTCTCAGCTCACACTTTTGGGCTTTTCCTCTAGCTACTTTCCGTCTTCTAGCCCCCTTTTTGCTACTTCCCGGGCTTCTCCCCCTCTATTCGTCTTCAAGCCCTACTACTTCCGGTCCCCTACCCCCCAGCATTTCCGGGGTCGGCCACTTCCTGTAACCAAACCACTAGCACTTCCGGTCCCCTATTCACTTCCGGTTCCATCCACTACTATTCCGGTCCCTAACCACTACTACTTTCGGTCAAAATACCCCTTTTCCGTCTCCCACCACTGGTACTTTCCGGCCCTGCCACTACTACTTCCTTCTCCTACCCTGGCTACTTCCGTCTCCAGCCCCTGGCTACTTCCTGTCTCCTGCCACTGCTACTTCCCCGGTCTCCTACCACTACTACTTCCTGTCCCAGCCACTGGGTACTTTCCCGGGCCCTGCCATGGGGTACTTTGTCTCCTAGCCACTGGCACTTTCCGGGCTCCTAGCCCTACTACTCCTGTTCCCCCAGCCACTGGCTACTTCCGGGTTCCCAGCCCGGGTACTTCCTGTCCCTACCCGGCACCCCGTCCCTAGCCACTAACTACTTTTCCCGCCCCACCACTGGGTATCTTTCCCCCGCCACTTCCGGGCTCCAAACCCCCCTAGCTACTTCCCGGGCTCCTATCACTAACTACTTCCGGCTCCTCCACTACACTTTTCCGGGCTCCAGTCACTAACTTTCCGGCTCCTAGCCATAGCACTTCCGGGCTCCTGTCACTAACACTTTTCCGGGCTCCAAGCCACTACTAATTCCTGTCCCATCATAACTCTCCCGGCTCCTAGCACTTTTCCTCTCCAAGCCACTAGTACTTTTCCCGGTTTCCAGCCACTTCCCTCTCCTAGCCACGGGGCTACTTCCGGCTCCACCCGGCTACTTTTTCCTGTCCCCCCACTCTTCCGGCTCCCACCACTCAACTCCGGTTTTCCCGCCACACTCTTTTCCCGTTCCTAGCACTAACTACTCCCGGTCTCCTACCACTTCCTCTCCAAGCCCTAGCTACTTCCGGGCTCCTACAATGGGTTCCGTCTCCCACCACGGGGTACTTCCGTCTCCTAGCCATCTAACCGTCCCCTACCTTCCCGGGCTCCACCCACTACTTCGCCCGGTTTTTTCCAAACCCGCTACTTTGTCTCCCATCACTCTACTTCCGGCTCTGCCCTCTATTCCCGGGCTCCTATCACAATTTTTTTCCCGGGCTCCAGCCATAGCTACTTCCCCGGTCTCCTATCACTAACTACCCCCGGTCTCCAGCCACTTTTCCGGTCTCCCAAACCCCTCACTTCCGTCTCCTAGCCATAGTTCTTCCGGTCCCTTATTTAATAAATGGTAATTGGTCATTAAAATTTCAACCAAGTTTGAAAAAAGGAAAAAGTAAATGAGGGGAAAAAATAATAATAAAAGGGTAAACGGAGATAATGGGTAGGTACAAGGGGGAGTGGAGGGAAAAAGGAAGGAAGGGTAGGGACAAGGAGTGGGTAAAGGAAGAGTAGGAACAAAGGGAAGGGAGGCTAAAAAGAGCGGGGAGGGGCTAAAAAGAGCTGGGAGGGGCTAAAAAGAGCGGGAAGGGCTAAAAAGAGCGGGAAGGGGCTAAAAAGAGCGGGGAGGGGCTAAAAAGAGCGGGGAGGGGCTAAAAAGAGCGGGGAGGGGCTAAAAAGAGCGGGGAGGGGCTAAAAAGAGCGGGAAGGGGCTAAAAGAGCGGGGAGGGGCTAAAAAGAGCGGGAAGGGGCTAAAAAGAGCGGGAAGGGGCTAAAAAGAGCGGGGGAGGGGCTAAAAAAGAGCGGGAAGGGGCTAAAAAAGAGCGGGGAGGGGCTAAAAAAAGAGCGGGAAGGGCTAAAAAGAGCGGGGAGGGGCTAAAAAAGAGCGGGAAGGGGCTAAAAAGAGCGGGGAGGGGCTAAAAAAGAGCGGGGAGGGGCTAAAAAGAGCGGGGAGGGGCTAAAAAGAGCGGGGAGGGGCTAAAAAAGAGCAGGGAGGGGCTAAAAAGAGCGGGGAGGGGCTAAAAAAGAGCGGGAAGGGGCTAAAAAGAGCGGGGAGGGGCTAAAAAAGAGCGGGAAGGGGCTAAAAAGAGCGGGGAGGGGCTAAACAAGAGCGGGGAGGGGCTAAAAAAGTGGGGAGGGGCTAAAAAAGAGCGGGGAGGGGCTAAAAAAAGAGAGGGAAGGGGCTAAAAAGAGCGGGGAGGGGCTAAACAAGAGCGGGGAGGGGCTAAAAAAGAGCGGGGAGGGGCTAAAAAAGAGCGGGGAGGGGCTAAAAAAGAGCGAGGGGCTAAAAAGAGCGGGGAGGGGCTAAAAAGAGATATAAATCTACCCCTGCAACCACAAACAGGTGAGTACATAAACAATAACTTTCAAGTTACTTATCCCCGGCCTGCAATAACTCAACATAACTCCATCATAAAAATTCCTGAGGCAATATTTGGGTTAGGACTGGTTACTTTAAATTACATTAACCAGTTGATGATTAACGAAGGTCAACGAACTAGATAAAAGGTGTTCGTTGAACAAAGGTCAAACTAGATAAAAGGTTCTAGTTGTTGCTGAACAAAGGTCAAGAAATCAAGCCTTAAAGTGTGTTAGCTACCTTACTGACCTTAAGTTCTTGAAGACAATCAGAGAGGAGGGAAAAGTGTGTCGAAAACTTGGGAAAGAAGATTACTGAAGAGCCTAGGTCCCCTTACACTTGATCCCTCCCCCAGGGTAATTCAAGACCCTGACACACACACAAAGTTTATATCTGCACAAAACAAGCACAATAAAACAGGAAACGTGTTTTTTGTACGCATCAATATGCCACAAACGAGAACAATTTCCCGCCATTGTGAAGGTACAAAAGAACGCCGGACCAATGAAAAATTCAAACAGCCTTTTACTGCGTCATCTGGTTGCCGCAAATGTCATTTGGATTCGCTACTTTGAATTCCATTCTTCACCAGAGTGTAAATGCTCATTATGACTTTTAAATCATTCATGTTATTTGACTTTACTGAGTTATGAAGGAATAAAAGTCGATAGGTATCTGCCTCCAGCAGCAACAGCCTGGTTGACCAGGCAAGCACCAGGCGAGCCTGGCCCATGGCCGGGCTCAGAGAGCAGAGAAACTCTCGAAGCTCTTCGAAGGTATATCAGAGGTAAAGGTATCAGCAGCAACAAGCTGGTTGACCAAACAAGCACGAGACAGGATTGGTCCAGGATCAGTCAAACGCCAGACAAACCTGGTCCAGCACCTGACAAGCCTAATTCAGCACCAGACAAGTACCCGGCAAGCCTGGTCCAGCACCAGACAAGCCTGGACCAGTACCGGGCAAGAACCAGACAAGCCTGGTCCAGCACCAGACAAGCCTAGTCCAGTACCAGGCAAGAACCAGACATACCTGGTCCAGCACCAGACAAGCCTGGTCCAGCACCAGACAAGCCTGGACCCGTACCAGACAAGCCTGGTCCAGCACCAGACAAACCTGGACCCGTACCAGACAAGCCTGGTCCAGCACCAGACAAGCCTGGACCAGCACCAGACAAGCCTAGTCCAGTACCAGGCAAGAACCAGATAAGCTTGGTCTAGTACCAGACAAGCCTGGACCAGCACCAGACAAGCCTAGTCCAGTACCAGGCAAGAACTAGATAAGCTTGGTCCAGTACCAGACAAGGCTGGACCAGCACCAGACAAGCCTAGTCCAGTACCAGGCAAGAACCAAACTAGCCTGGTGCTGGACCAGGCTTGTCTGGTCCTTGCCTGGCTCTACCGTCTGTAAAAACTTGCATTTGCGGTCACAGTGGTGGCTTATGCTAACCTTCCTATGGTGAAGAAATATATCTAGTTGGATTAATCTTATTGTAGCCAGCTGGTCCAGTGGCTAATGTGACTCTCTTATCGCGGGTTCAAACCCCATACGTGGTATGGTTTGTTTGCAATAGTGTCATTAGGATTTCGTGAGTCAGCACACCGTTAACAGTCTACAACAGATCCAGCTTAAAACAGCACACCGTTAACAGTCTACAACAGATCCAGCTTAAAACAGCACACCGTTAACAGTCTACAACAGATCCAGCTTAAAACAGCACACCGTTAACAGGCTACAACAGATCTAGCTTAAAACAGCACACCGTTAACAGGCTACAACAGATCTAGCTTAAAACAGCACACCGTTAACAGTCTACAACAGATCTAGCTTAAAACAGCACACCGTTAACAGGCTACAACAGATCTAGCTTAAAACAGCACACCGTTAACAGGCTACAACAGATCTAGCTCAAAACAGCACACCGTTAAGTCTACAACAGATCTAGCATAAAACAGCACACCGTTAACAGTCTACAACAGATCTAGCTTAAAACAGCACACCGTTAACAGGCTACAACAGATCTAGCTCAAAACAGCACACCGTTAAGTCTACAACAGATCTAGCATAAAACAGCACACCGTTAACAGGCTACAACAGATCTAGCTTAAAACAGCACACCGTTAACAGGCTACAACAGATCTAGCTCAAAACAGCACACCGTTAAGTCTACAACAGATCTAGCATAAAACAGCACACCGTTAACAGTCTACAACAGATCTAGCTTAAAACAGCACACCGTTAACAGGCTACAACAGATCTAGCTCAAAACAGCACACCGTTAAGTCTACAACAGATCTAGCATAAAACAGCACACCGTTAACAGTCTACAACAGATCTAGCTTAAAACAGCACACCGTTAACAGTCTACAACAGATCTAGCTTAAAACAGCAACCGTTAACAGGCTACAACAGATCTAGCTTAAAACAGCACACCGTTAACAGGTCTACAACAGATCTAGCTTAAAACAGCACACCGTTAACAGTCTACAACAGATCTAGCTTAAAACAGCACCGTTAACAGTCTACAACAGATCCAGCTTAAAACAGCACACCGTTAACAGTCTACAACAGATCCAGCTTAAAACGCACACCGTTAACAGGCTACAACAGATCTAGCTTAAAACAGCACACCGTTAACAGCACAACAGATCTAGCTTAAACAGCACACCGTTAACAGTCTACAAACAGATCTAGCTTAAAACGCACACCGTTAACAGGCTAAACAGATCTGCTAAAACGCACACCGTTAACAGGCTAAACAGATCTAGCTCAAAACAGCACACGTTAAGTACAACAGATCTAGCATAAACAGCACACGTTAACAGTCTACAACAGATCTAGCTTAAAACAGCACACCGTTAACAGGCTACAACAGATCTAGCTCAAACAGCACACCGTTAAGTCTACAACAGATCTAGCATAAAAAGCACACCGTTAAAAGGCTACAACGATCTAGCTTAAAACAGCACACCGTTAAACAGGCTACACAGATCTAGCTCAAAACAGCACACGTTAAGTCTACAACAGATCTAGCATAAAACAGCACACCGTTAACAGTCTACAACAGATCTAGCTTAAAACAGCACACCGTTAACAGGCTACAACAGATCTAGCTCAAAACAGCACACCGTTAAGTCTACAACAGATCTAGCATAAAACAGCACACCGTTAACAGTCTACAACAGATCTAGCTTAAAACAGCACACCGTTAACAGTCTACAACAGATCTAGCTTAAAACAGCACACCGTTAACAGGCTACAACAGATCTAGCTTAAAACAGCACACCGTTAACAGTCTACAACAGATCTAGCTTAAAACAGCACACCGTTAACAGTCTACAACAGATCTAGCTTAAAACAGCACACCGTTAACAGGCTACAACAGATCTAGCTTAAAACAGCACACCGTTAACAGGCTACAACAGATCTAGCTTAAAACACCGTTAACAGGCTACAACAGACTAGCTTAAAACAGCACACCGTTAACAGGCTACAACAGATCTAGCTTAAAACAGCACACCGTTAACAGGCTACAACAGATCTAGCTTAAAACACCGTTAACAGGCTACAACAGATCTAGCTTAAAACAGCACCGTACAGGCTACAACAGATCTAGCTTAAAACACCGTTAACAGGCTACAACAGACCTAGCTTAAGACAACCAACCGTTAACAGGTTAAAACAGACTAGCTTAAAACCCACCGTTAACAGGCTATACCGTTAACAGGCTAAAACAGACTAGCTTAAAACCCACCGTTAACAGGCTATACCGTTAACAGGCTATAATTCTTTGTAAAAACTCTGCAATACGGGTAACTGTTAGGGGTAAGTCATTAGCCAATCAGAAACGATGTAACAGGTCATTAGCCAATCAGAGACGAGCTTGCACGGGAGGCAAATAGCGTACAGTCAACACTATATTAGAGGGACAGGTTGGCGAACACGCTTTTATTGGAACGACGTTTGAGCCGTGTTCAAAGCTTTATTAAGGTGATATTAAGCTTGTTATAGATGGTGGTGATTGTTGGTGGTGATTGTTGGTGGTGATTGTGGTTGGTGGTGGTGATTGTTGGTGGTGATTGTGGTTGGTGGTGGTGATTGTGGTTGGTGATTGTGGTTGGTGGTGGTGATTGTTGGTGGTGTGATTGTGGTTGGTGGTGTTTGTTGGTGGTGATTGTGGTTGGTTGGTGATTGTGGTGGTGTGGTGGTGATTGTGGTGATGTTGGTGATTGTGGTTGGTGGTGTGATTGTGGTTGGTGGTGATTGTTGGGTGATTGTGGTTGGTGTGGTGATTGTGGTGTGATTGTGGTGATTGTGGTTGGTGGTGATTGTGGGTGATGTGGTTGGTGGTGGTGATTGTTGGTGGTGATTTGGTTGGTTGGTGATTGTGGTTGGTGGTGATTGTTGGTGGTGATTGTTGGTGTTGGTGGTTGTGGTGGTGATTTGTTGGTGGTGATGTTGGTGGTGTTGTGGTGGTGTGGTGATTGTGGTGGTGGTGGTGATTGTTGGGTGAGTTGGTGGATTGTTGGTGATTGTGAGTGTGTGTGGATTGTTGGGGTGATTGTGGTTGGTGGTGGTGATTGTGTTGGTGGTGGTGGTGATTGTGGTTGGTGGTGTGGTGGTGATTGTGGTTGGTGGTGGTGATTGTGGTTGGTGATTGTTGGTGGTGATTGTTGGCGATTGTGGCTGGTGGTGGCGATTGTTGTTGGTGATTGTGGTTGGTGGTGGTGATTGTGGTTGGTGGTGGTGATTGTTGTTGGTGATTGTGTGGTTGGTGGTGGTGATTGTTGGTGATTGTGGTGGTGGTGGTGTGTGATTGTTGTTGGTGACTGTGGTTGGTGGTGATTGTTGTTGGTGATTGTGGTTGGTGGTGATTGTTGGTGATTGTGGTTGGGGGTTGTGGTGATTGTGGCTGGTGGTGGTGGTGATTGATTGTTGGTGACTGGTTGGTGGTGGTGATTGTTGTTGGTGTTGTGGTTGGTGGTGGTGATTGTTGGTGATTGTGGTTGTTGGTGGTGATTGTTGGTGACTGTTGTTGGTGGTTGTGGTTGGTGGTGGTGATTGTGGTTGTTGGTGGTGATTGTTGTTGGTGATTGTGGTTAGTGGTGGTGATTGTTGGTGATTGTGGTTGGTGGTGATTGTTGGTGATTGTGGTTGTTCTATATTATGGAGATTTTTGTTATGATTGTTGTTGGTGGTGGTGATGGTGGTGGTGATGGTGGTGGTGATGGTGGTGGTGATGGTGGTGGCTGATATTTATGGCTGTAGTGGCTACTGGTGGTAAGTTAAAGTTGCCTAGCATGGACCAGTAGGCCTACTGCAGTGTTGTGTGTGGTTAAGCCTGCCTAGCACAGACCAGTAGGCCTCCTGCAGTGTGGGTTAAGCCTGCCTAGCATAGACCAGTAGGCCTCCTGCAGTGTGGGTTGAGCCTGCCTAGCATAGACCAGTAGGCCTCCTGCAGTGTGGGTTAAGCCTGCCTAGCATATACCAGTAGGCCTCCTGCAGTGTGGGTTAAGCCTGCCTAGCATAGACCAGTAGGCCTCCTGCAGTGTGGGTTGAGCCTGCCTAGCATAGACAGTAGGCCTCCTGCAGTGTGGGTTAAGCCTGCTAGCATATACCAGTAGGCTCCTGCAGTGTGGGTTAAGCCTGCCTAGCATATACCAGTAGGCCTCCTGCAGTGTGGGTTAAGCCTGCCTAGCATAGACCAGTAGGCCTCCTGCATGGGGGGTTGAGCCTGCCTAGCATAGACCAGTAGGCCTCCTGCAGTGTGGGTTAAGCCTGCCTAGCATATACCAGTAGGCCTCCTGCAGTGTGGGTTGAGCCTGCCTAGCATAGACCAGTAGGCCTCCTGCAGTGTGGGTTAAGCGTGCCTAGCATAGACCAGTAGGCCTCCTGCAGTGTGGGTTGAGCCTGCCTAGCATAGACCATTAGGCCTCCTGTAGTGTGGGTTAAGCCTGCCTAGCATAGACCAGTAGGCCTCCTGCCGTGTGGGTTAAGCCTGCCTAGCATAGACCAGTAGGCCTCCTGCCGTGTGGGTTAAGCCTACCTAGCATAGACCAGTAGGCCTCCTGCAGTGTGGGTTAAGCCTGCCTAGCATATACCAGTAGGCCTCCTGCAGTGTGGGTTAAGCCTGCCTAGCATATACCAGTAGGCCTTCTGCAGTGTGGGTTAAGCCTGCCTAGGATACACCAGTAGGCCTCCTGCAGTGTGGGTTAAGCCTGCCTAGCATATACCAGTAGGCCTCCTGCAGTGTGGGTTAAGCCTGCCTAGCATATACCAGTAGGCCTTCTGCAGTGTGGGTTAAGCCTGCCTAGGATACACCAGTAGGCCTCCTGCAGTGTGGGTTAAGCCTGCCTAGCATATACCAGTAGGCCTCCTGCAGTGTGGGTTAAGCCTGCCTAGCATATACCAGTAGGCCTTCTGCAGTGTGGGTTAAGCCTGCCTAGGATACACCAGTAGGCCTCCTGCAGTGTGGGTTAAGCCTGCCTAGCATATACCAGTAGACCTACTACAATGTCCCTTCACTATGTTATCACAAAAATATATTTCTGGTAATGGCAGGATATCAGCCCAAACATACACGATCACAAAGATAATTACCAACACAGGGAACAACCAGTGTTATCGTAACAATATTACTGAAACCTTGTAAATGTTTTGCACTCTGGCAGGATCACCTCAGCTTCTACCAACCTGGAACTTGTACATAATTTACAATGGCTTGTAAATATTAATACTGATACAATACTAATATTCAACACAATTTAATACAACACTAACATTCAACACACTCTTACTTGCCAGTAGTGTTTCTTTATATATTTACGAGGCCTTGGCCACAGACTAGGAAGAGACCACAATTGCATTTTTAAACGCATACAATCATGTTCTGCAACAACAATACATAGTACACCGCAGTATACGTTACCAACAATATGTGGTAGACTACGCTATACGCTCCTGGGAATATGTGGTAAACCACAGTACACTCTACATACTTAAATTTAAGTCTCCGCACTGTCGCTTGATCTTCAGATAGTTCCTGACTATGGAACTGAACTTCTCCAGGCCGAGGGACTGACAACCTCAAATTCTACGACTACAAGGGTGATGGACTGATTACATCGTCTTCACTTCTCTACTGTTCCTGCCTACTTTCTGTATTCGACTGAAGAAGCCTACTGTGTAGGCGAAACGTTTCGGAATAAAGTTGTCTAACTGTTGCATATGTGTCTTACCTAACAACCTGTCGGTATTGCATACCATTTTGATGTTCAGCCTCGTAACAGCCAGAGTCAAGTGTACCGTAACACTCAAGGTGCTTCCTGGAGATGGTGCAAACCACAGTGGTATACCTTCCCCTCTCTATCCCATCTACCATTGTTTACTGTCCATTAAAACACCACCAGTTGAGTCATCTAGGAAATCACAGAACACACACACACCTGCAACCACAAATCGGTATACACACAAATAGTTGTCAGGAAGTGATGTAGTGGAGGCAGAAACCATACATAGTTTTAAGACGATGTTTGATAAAGCTCATAGAGCAGGGAGAGAGAGGACCCAGTAGCAGTGAAGAGGCGGGGCCAGGAGCTATGAATCGACCCCTGCAACCACAAATAGGTGAGTACACGCACACATACACACCGTTAACACTAGCCAATACAACACATCAACATTTGTCAAACACCAGATGTTTGTCAAACACCAGATGTCTGTCAAACACCAGATGTCTGTCAAACACCAGATGTCTGTCAAACACCAGATGTCTGTCAAACACCAGATGTCTGTCAAACGCCAGATGTCTGTCAAACGCCAGATGTCTGTCAAACGCCAGATGTCTGTCAAACGCCAGATGTCTGTCAAACGCCAGATGTCTGTCAAACGCCAGATGTCTGTCAAACGCCAGATGTCTGTCAAACGCCAGATGTCTGTCAAACACCAGATGTCTGTCAAACACCAGATGTCTGTCAAACACCAGATGTTTGTCAAACACCAGACGTCACCGGTGAAATGAATCACTAATGGAACGAAAAACACAATCACCTTAAAATACTTCCTCTCAAAAAGCGAGACACTGAAACACCGTCAAAAGTTATAGAAAATAGTCACAATAGTATCATTGAAAATAGTCAATAGTTTCTCTTGCATCAATGAAAATAGTCACGATAGTTCTCTTTCTTTAACCTAAGCTAGGCTAGGTAAAAGTCGAATTTAAATTTTGCATTACCCGTAGGCATCTCTGGCAATAGTTCACTACTACTACTCGGCACAACTCGAGAAATAGTTTACAATGATCAGTACTCTGACGTTTGTATATCACGAAATTAGTAAGTGTGTCTTGTGCAAATGGTTATTTTGTTAGATAGTCAAAATAGTCTACTAGTGTTGAGAGATATTAGCCAATTGAACTAGTTTTGAGAGATATTAGTCAAAATAGTGAACCAGTTTTGTGAGACAGTCAAAATGGTGCACTAGTTTTAGATGAAAAGCACCTCTGTGCTCAGTACTGAGTCGTGTCAGTCGTCTGGATCATACAGACGACGTCACGCATCTACCGATGGCGGAGTAAAGTTGCTACGATATTCAAGGTTGGGTAGATTTTCATATATTATATATATATATATATATATATATATATATATATATATATATATATATATATATATATATATATATATATCGGGAGGTACCAGCTCTAGAGCTTTACTGGTGACCCTTATCCTTAGATAAGACAATAAATGTATCTCAGAGAAAACTCAAGGTTCTCCCCGGAGCTGTTTGAATATTTTCTTCTCCTACCTCCCCCTATATTTTTAAGCTACATGTGAACTTCATTAATAGAGAGAATACATTTATAGAAAACACAAACATGAATACATTGTTACAATATATCAAAGGTTATGAATCTCCTCCAGCTCCTCCCAAGCCGGACGCGAGCCCAGTATGCAGCATGCATTTCCCCTCTGGATGGCCATGCTGAGGCGCTGGAACATTTAAGTGGCTGCCCTTGGGTCCCTGGTGGTGTCGATGAGTCTGGAACCAAATTCTTTAAGGAAACGTGTGGCATTTTTTCCTCATGATCCCAAGGTCTCTGATCCCACTGGGACAAATTGATATTGTTGGCTTATGTCCCTGTACTTGCTGATCTTGTACTCCTCCCTGTGGTCAGCAGCTCCTCCCTGTCGCCCCACACTGTGATGGATATAGGTGTCAGCCAGTGTGGACACAGGTATAGTCCCATGCAAAGACCTTGCCATTCTTCCAAGGATAGATGGTGATCCCGTCGGGGCAGTTTGCTGGGTTGTGGGTATTGTTGGCTGCTAGTAATCGGGGCACCCTCTCATTGTGTCTTGCATGCCAGCCCTTGGTTTTGGAACAGTTAAGACCATTGGTCGGCTTGCACACTGCCGCAAATACACGTATATTCCGTATGAATTGGGGCAGCAAGGCGCAGAGAGACTGCAATACGTAGGGTCTTAGGGTCGAGGCGCGTTCCCATTGACGATATGGGAACTGTTTGGAGGAAGTCCCCAGAGTGAGGTGCGTTCACAGCTAGGAGACGGGCAATCTCCCTGTCTGATGTTGCAGCCCTGAGCATATTGGCAAGCACCTTTTCAGCGATGGGGGGCCATCCCAGCTTGACTGTACCCATGGAACAAGTGGTACTGATCAATAACAACATTGCACTAGCCAAGGAGTCGAACCCATGCTGTTTTTGCCCGCCTCATGGTAGAAAACGCATGCCACTTTAGACCACAATATATTATATATATATATATATATATATATATATATATTATATATATATATATATATATATAATGACGCAATTTAACCTCCCATAATATTTTGGCTAAAACTTTTAAAAAATCATATAAAAAATAACTGTTTTAAGCAGTTTTTTATTAAAACTAAAAAAAATCATATAAAAACTGCAAAATAAATCATGGTCAATAAAGGACGCTTTTTAACCCACTTCCCCCAAAAATAATTAAAATTCCCCAAAAAAGTCACTATTACCTCCTCCCCGGCAAAAAAATATAAAAACCAATAAACCAGTCAAGAATGAGGCTATATAAACCCTCCTATAAAACAAATAAAACCAACAAAAAACTCAACGAGAAATGATTAAAACGCCAAAATAATTAATATGCTAATTAGGTCGCCTACTTTAACGTTCCACCGAAATTTTAAACCTGGTTTTACGGGTTTAAAATTTTTATCACCAAATATCCGCAAAATAGACGATAAACCAAGAAAACTAAACAACAGTAATTATAATCATGGAGAGCGCTAAACCCGTACGATTATACAGCGCCTTTGGGGGGGGTATGGAGGGTATCCAGACTTAATTCAGGGAACTGAATAATAACAGTAGTGTAGTAGTAGTAGTAACAGAAGTGTAGTAGTATAGTAGTAGTAGCAGTGTAGTAGTAGTAGTAACAGAAGTGTAGTAGTATAGTAGTAGTAGCAGTGTAGAAGTAGTAGTAACAGAAGTGTAGTAGTATAGTAGTAGTAGCAGTGTAGTAGTAGTAGTAGTATAGTAGTGTAGTAGTAGTAGCAGTGTAGTAGTAGTAATAGTAGTAGTAGTATTTATAGTAGTAGTAAGTGTAGTAGTAGTAAGTAGTAGAATAGTAGTATTGTAGTAGTAGTATAGTTAGTAGTAGCAGTTGTAGTAGTAGTATAGTAGTAGTCTGAGTAGTATATAGTAGTAGTGTAGTATAGAAATTGTATAGTAATAGTATAGTCAGTAGTAGTAGTATAGTATGTAGTATAGTAGTAGTATAGTAGTATAGATTGTAGTAGTAGTTAGTAGTAGATGTAGTAGTAGTATAGTAAGTAGTAGTATAGTAGTAACAAAGGTAGTAGTATAGTAGATAGTAGTATAGTATGTAGTAGTATATAGTATAGTAGTAGTAGTATGTAGTAGTAGTAGTAGTAAGTAGTAGTAGTAGTATAGTAGTATGTAGTAGTAGTATAGTAGTATAGTAGTAGTAGTAGTTAATATGTAGTATAGTAGTTAGTAAAGTATATAATAGAGTATAGTAGTAGTAGTAGTAGTAGTAGTAGTAGTATAGTAGTATGTAGTAGTAGTAAGTAAGTAGTAGTAGTAGTAAGTAGTATAGTAAGTAGTATAGAGTAGTAGTGTAAGTAGTAGTAGTAGTAGTAGTAGTGTAGTGTAGTGTAGTAGTAAGTATGTAAGTAGATAGTATAGTAGTATTGTAGTAGTAGTATAGTGTAGTAGTAGTAGTAGTAGTAGTAGTAGTAGTAGTACTAGTAGTAGTAGTAGTATAAGCAGTTAGTAGTAGTATAGTTAGTAGTATAGTACAGTAAGGTATTGTAAGTAGTGTAGTAGTAGTAGTTAGTTGTAGTAGTAGTAGCCAGTAGTAGTAGATAGTAGCAGTGTAGTAGTAATGTAGTAAGTAGTAGTAGTAGTAGTAGTAGTAGTAGTACAGTAGTAGTATAGTAGTAAGTAGTGTAGTATAGTAGTAGTAGTTAGTAGTTATAGTAGTAGTAGTGTAGTAGTAGTAGTAGTAGTAGTAGTATAGTAGTAGTAGTATAGTATAGTAGTAGTAGTAGTAGTAGTAGTAGTAGTAGTTAAGTAGTAAGTTTAGTAGTAGTAGTATATAGTTGTAGTAGTAGTATAGTAGTAGTAGTAGTTATAGAGTATGTAGTAAATGAGTAGTAGTAGTATAGTGTGAGTAGTATTAGTAGTAGTTAGTAGTAGTAAGTAAGTAGTAGTAGTATAGTAGTAGTAGTATAGTAGTATATTGTAGTAGTAGTAGTATATAGAGTATAGTAGTATAGTAGTAGTAGTTATAGAGTAGTATAGTAGTAGTAGTAAGTAGTAAGTAGTAGTAGTAGTAGTAGTAGTAGTAGTACAGTGTAGTAGTAGTAGTAGTAGAGTAGTAGTAGTATAGTAGTAGTAGTGTAGTACGTAGTAGTAGTAGTAGTAGTAGTAAGTAGTAGTATAGTAGTAAGTAGTAGTATAGTACAGTAGTAGTAAGTAGTTTTAGTAGTAGTAAGTAGTATAGTAGTAACAGTAGTAGTAATAGTATATGTAGTAGTAGTAGTAGTAGTAGTAGTTAGTAATAGTAGTATAGTAGTATAGTAGTGTAGTTAGTAGTAGTAGTGTAGTGTATAGTAGATAGTAGTAGTAGTAGTTAGTATAAAGTAGTATTAAGTATAGTATACTAGTAGTAAGTTAGTAATAGTAAAGTAAGTGTAGTAGTAGTAGTAGCAGTGTATAGTGATAGTAGTATAGTAGTAGTAATATAGTTTAGTATTGTAGTTAGTAGTTACAGTAGTAGTAGTAGTAGTAGTAGTATAAGTAGTGTAGTAGTTAGTATAACAGTAGTAGTAGTAGTAACAGTAGTGTAGTAGTTAACAGTAGTGTAGTAGTAGTAGTAGTAACGTAGTAGTGTAAGCGTAGTAGTAGTAGTAGTAGTAGTAGTAGTAGTAGTTAACAGTAGTAGTAGTAAGTAATAGTAGTAGTAGTAGTAGTAGTAACAGTAGTGTAGTAGTAGTAGTATATAGTATAGTAGTAATAGTAGTAGAGTAGTAAAGTAGTGTAGTAGTAGCAGTAGTGTTAGTATAGTAGTAAGTAGTGTAGTAGTAAAGTAGTAATAGTAGTAGTAGTAGTACAGTAGTGTAGTAGTTAGAGTGTACTAGTAAAGTGTAGTAGTAAGTAACAGTAGATAGTAGTAGTAAAGTAGTGTGAGTAGTAGTAGTATAAAGTAGTGTAGTAGTAGTAGTAACTAGTAGTAGTAAGTAAGTATTTGAGTAAACAGTAGTGTAGTAGTAGTATAAGTAGTAGTAGTAGTAACAGTAGTGTAGTAGTAGTAAGTAGTGTAGTAGTAGTAGTAACAGTAGTGTAAGTAGTAGTAGTAACAGTAGTGTAGTAGTAGTAACAGTAGTGTAGTAGTAACAGTATGTAGTAGTAGTAGTAGTTAACTAGTAGTGTAGTAGTAGTAAAGTAGTAGTAGTAGTAAAGTAGTAGTAGTAACAGTAGTGTAGTAGTAGTAGTAACAGTAGTAGTAGTAGTGTAGTAGTAAGTAGTAGTAGTAGTAGCAGTGTAACAGTAGTTAGTAAGTGTATAAAGTTAGTAGTAGTAACAGTAGTAGGTAGTAGTAGTTAGTAACAGTAGTGTATAGTAAGTAGTAGTAGTAACAGTAGTAGTAGTAGTAAGTAGTTAGTAACAGTAGGTAGTAGTAGTATAGTAACAGTAGTTAGTAGTAGTAAGTAGTAGTGTATAGTACAGTAGTAGTAGTATACAGTAGTAGTATACAGTAGTAGTAGTAGTAGTAGTAGGTAACAGTAGTGTATAGTACAGTGAAACAGTATAGAGTAGTAACAGATAGTACGTATAGTAACAGTAGTGTAGTAGTAGTGTACAGTAAAGTAGTAGTAGTAACAGTAGTGTAGTAGTAGTAGAAACAGTAGTAGTAGTAGTAAAGTAGTAGTAGTAGTAACAGTAGTAGTAGTAGTGCATTATAGTAACAGTAGTAGTAGTAGTAACAGTAGTGTAGTAGTAACAGTGTGTAGTAGTATGTAACAGTAGTGTAGTATACAGTAGTAGTAACAGTGTAGTAAGTTAGTAGTAGACAGTAGTGTAGTAGTAATGTACAGTAAAAGTGTAGTAGTAGTAACAGTAGGTAGTAGTAGTAACAGTGTAGTAGTAGTAACAGTAGGTATAGTAGTAAGTAGTAACAGTAGTGTAGTAGTAGTAACAGTAGTGTAGTAGTAGTAACAGTAGTAGTAGTAGTAACAGTAGGTAGTAGTAGTAACAGTAGTAGTAGTAGTAACAGTAGCGTGTAGTAGTAGTAACAGTAGGTAGTAGTAGTAACAGTAGTAGTAGTAAGTAGTATAGTAGTCAGTAGTAGTAGTGTAACTAGTAGTAGTAGTATACAGTAGTAGTAGTATAACAGTAGTGGTAGTAACATAGGTAGTAGGAAAGTAGTAGTAAGTAGTAGTAACAGTAGTGTAGTAGTAGTAACAGTAGTGTAGTAGTAGTAACAGTAGTGTAGTAGTAGTAACAGTAGCGTAGTAGTAGTAACAGTAGGTAGTAGTAGTAACAGTAGCGTAGTAGTAGTAACAGTAGCGTAGTAGTAGTAACAGTAAGTGTAGTAGTAACAGTAGCGTAGTAGTAACAGTAACAGTGTAGTAGTAGTAACGTAGCTAGTAGTAGTAACAGTAGTGTAGTACGTAGTAGAAGTAGTAGTGTTAACAGTAGTATAGTAGTAGTAACAGTAAGTGTAGTAGTGTAACAGTAGCGTAGTAGTAGTAACAGTAGTGTAGTAGTAACAGTAGCGTAGTAGTAGTAACAGTAGCGTAGTAGTAGTAACAGTAGTGTAGTAGTAGTAGTAGTAACAGTAGTGTAGTAGCAGTAACAGTAGCGTAGTAGTAACAGTAGTGTAGTAGTAGTAACAGTAGTGTAGTAGTAGTAGTAACAGTAGTGTAGTAGTAGTAGTAACAGTAGTGTAGTAGTAGTAGTAACAGTAGTGTAGTAGTAGTAGTAACAGTAGTGTAGTAGTAGTAGTAACAGTAGTGTAGTAGTAGTAGTAACAGTAGTGTAGTAGTAGTAGTAACAGTAGTGTAGTAGTAGTAGTAACAGTAGTAGTGTAGTAGTAGCAGTGTACTAGTATAGTAGTAGTAGTAGTAGTATAGTAATAATAATAATAACGATGATAATAACGATGATGATAATTATAACGATGAGAATAATAACGATAATAATAATAACGATGATAATAACGATGATGATAATAACGATGATAATAATAACGTTGATAATAACGATAATAATAATAATAATGATTATAACGATAATAATAATTCATTCATTAGGGATTTGCCGGCACTTCCGGCCCGGGTCTTCTCCAGATGGTGATAATAATAATAATAATAATAATAATAATAATAATAATAATAATAATAATAATAATAATAATTTACCTTACAAGTTGATGACCAGGTAATTAAGGTTGTTGGATGGTCAGGTTAATCACCGTCAAGTTAAGTTAATCCTTAACACTGGTTAACATTATCTTAAACTTGTTAATTAAAGGTTAAAAATATTAACTTATCCTTGACTTCCACCTTGAGAAATTTCAACTTTTTTGTGTGTGCTTTTGTAGCGTGATTACGTACTTTATTTACCGTTTTAAGACACTACGGACACTTTGCAACCGACACTTGCAACTTGCAAGGACACTTTGCACCCTTTGGTGGTAAGTGGTGGAATTTAAGGGGGTGTATAAAGGGGTGTGTGGGGTAGAGAGAGCGACACACCCTCACTCACTGGTGGTCAGAGTCACACTGAGGCGCTGTTGTGTACCTCTCCTGACGTCTCTCAATGCTGCCATCAGACTCCAACATTTCCGCTTCTACCTCGTTTATCACTCGTTATTTACCTTCTTTGTGCACTTGAGGGAGATGAAGGTGTTAGCTAGAATCATTTCCACCTTTCCCATCAAGCTATAAGGCTGGGAAACGTATAATATAGGAGATATAACGAGCCTTGTTGACGTTCAAATCTCTCTCCTGCCGTGTCCAACTGCTGCCAGACCTCCTCACAAGATTCCTTTTTTCTCTTCGTACCTCATTTATCACTGTTTATCAAGCAACTTTCTGTACGTAACGGACATAAACGTATTCTATATATGTATATCCATCTTCGTATCAATCTACAAGACTACAAGTCTTGAAACAGAGATGTAATATATTCTGTCGACTATGTCAGTCCCTGCTGCCACAGCTCTCACAACATTCCTTATTTATCTTCCTATGTCATTTATCATTCTTTATCAAACAACTTTCTACACTCAAGGAACACGTACGTATTATATACCCGTATTTCCACCCTCATACCCATCTATAACGCCGGAAATTCTATACTACAGGAGATATAACGTGTTATCCTGGCGTTGAAATTACTGCCTGGAGATCTCCAGTCTCCCCACCATGACTAGTACACTAGGTATGTTATATACAAAAATAATATTTCTAACCTCATTCCTAGCCCCATAGCCAGACCAACTACCATGCCTATACCATCAGCAGCTTAGAAAACTTGTGTATCATGCAATAACTTAAGCAGACTGATATTAGAGTTAAATTTAAAATTAGTTGATGAATTTACCTGTCTGTCTCCCCCTTCTACCCATTACTCCTTCCCCCTCCGTCCCTTCCTCCCTTCGTCCCTTCCCCCCTCCCTCCGTCCCTTCCCCCCTCCCTCCGTCCCTTCCTCCCTCTCTCCATCACAATCTTTGCCGCAACCTCCTCCTCCTCCTCCTCCAAACACTGCCTACATCCAATTAAATGAGATGGTAGGAGGTATAGAGGTGAAATAAGAATTAACCTCCTCACAGGAAGCAACAATTTAGAAAACAAGAAATAATCTAGTCATAAGATAAATATGATGAAGGTGGGAGAGGGAGAACAACGAGCATGCAGGGAGGGAGGTACAAGGGACGTGGGAGGGACTGTGGGAGGGAGAGGTACAAGAGAGGTGAGAGGGAGTGTGGGAGGGAGAGGTACAAGAGACGTGGGAGGGAGTGTAGGAGGGAGAGGTACAAGAGGTGGGAGAATGTGGGAGAGAGAGGTACAAGAGGTGGGAGTGCGGGAGAGAGAGGTACAAGAGAGAGGTGAGAGGGAGTGTGGGAGTGAGAAGCACAAGAGAGGTAAGAGGGAATATGGGAGGGAGAGGTACAAGGGGCTTGGGAGGGAGTGTGGGAGGGAGAGGTACAAAAGGTGGGAGAGTGTGGGAGGGAGAGGTACAAGAGAGGTGGGAGGGAGTGTGGGGAGGGAGAGGTACAAGAGAGGTGGGAGGGAGTGTGGGAGGGAGAGGTACAAGAGAGGTGGGAGAGTGTGGGAGGAGAGGTACAAGATAGGTGGAGGAGGGAGTGTGGGAGGGAGAGTACAAGATAGGTGGGAGGGATAGGTACGAGAGGGGGAGGGAGTGTGGGAGAGGTACAAGAGAGGTGGGAGGGAGAGGTACAAGAGAGGTGGGAGAGAGTGTGGGAGTGAGAGGTACAAGAGAGGTGGAGAGTGTGGGAGTGAGAGGTACAAGAGAGGTGGGAGAGAGTGTGGGAGGGAGAGGTACAAGATAGGTGGGAGGGAGTGTGGGAGGGGGAGGTACAAGATAGGTGGGAGGGAGAGGTACAAGAGAGGTGGGAGGGAGTGTGGGAGAGGTACAAGAGAGGTGGGAGGGAGTGTGGGAGAGGTACAAGAGAGGTGGGAGGGAGAGGTACAAGATAGGTGGTAGGGAGTGGGGGAGGGAGAGGTACAAGATAGGTGGGAGGGAGAGGTACAAGAGAGGTGGGAGGGAGAGGTACAAGAGAGGTGGGAGGGAGAGGTACAAGAGAGGTGGGAGAGAGTGTGGGAGTGAGAGGTACAAGAGAGGTGGGAAGAGTGTGGGAGGGAGAGGTACAAGATAGGTGGGAGGAGAGGTACAAGATAGGTGGGAGGGAGAGGTACAAGAAAGGTGGGAGGGAGTGTGGGGAGAGGTAACAAGAGAGGTGGGAGGGAGTGTGGGAGAGGTACAAGAGAGGTGGGAGTGTGGGAGGGAGAGGTACAAGAGAGGTGGGAGGGAGTGTGGGAGGGAGAGGTACAAGAGAGGTGGGAGGAGAGGTACAAGAGAGGTGGGAGGGAGAGGTACAAGAGAGGTGGGAGAGAGTGTGGGAGTGAGAGGTACAAGAGAGGTGGGAGAGAGTGTGGGAGTGAGAGGTACAAGAGAGGTGGGAGTGTGGGAGGGAGAGGTACAAGAGAGGTGGGAGGGAGTGTGGGAGGGAGAGGTACAAGATAGGTGGGAGGGAGAGGTACAAGAGAGGTGGGAGGGAGTGTGGGAGAGGTACAAGAGAGGTGGGAGGGAGTGTGGGAGGAGAGGTACAAGAGAGGTGGGAGGAGAGGTACAAGAGAGGTGGGAGAGAGTGTGGGAGTGAGAGGTACAAGAGAGGTGGGAGGGAGTGTGGGAGGGAGAGGTACAAGAGAGGTGGGAGGGAGTGTGGGAGGGAGAGGTACAAGAGAGGTGGGAGGGAGTGTGGGAGGGAGAGCTACAAGAGAGGTGGGAGGGAGTTGTGGGAGGGAGAGGTACAAGAGAGGTGGGAGGGAGTGTGGGAGGGAGAGCTACAATAAAGGAGTCAATCCATTATTTTCATCTCTGAACCCAAGTCAACCTTTGTATCGATTCCAATACTCTTCTATTTTGACTAACAAACCGAACCATCCTATACTAAAGCCTTATATATATATATATATATATATATATATATATATATATATATATATATATATATATATATATATATATACATATATAATATATATATATATATATATATATATATATATATAATATATATATATATATATATATATATCAGTGCGCCACGCAGAAACAAAGAAATATATACAGAGAAAGATGGCTGTCAGCACAACTGGAAACCACGACGGGTAAGACTGGCAAGGTCCCCCAAGTGGCGCTGTAGACCACTCGGCCACACACCACCTCAGAAGCTGGGCAGCCTTGTTTACAAGTCAGAACACACAGGAGGAGTATGAAACAGCTTGAAGCTATGCTTCAGGCCCACTGGTGTGCCCAAACTAGAAAGAAACAAGACTTGTAAACACGGCTACCTAGTTTTGGAAGCATTTGTGGCCGAGTGGTCTACAACGTCACTTGGGGGACCTTACCAGCCTCACCTAGATGTTGTTTCGTGTGTGTGTGTGATATATATATTAATATATACAATATATAATATATTATATATAATATATATATATATATATATATATATATATATATATATATCATAGAAACATTTCTGAAAATTAGAGATAATAACCCAGCGGGAGAACTGCTCTATTTGAACAATGTCATCAAATTCAAAGTCTATCCAGGATAATAATATAAATTTAACGACTCTACAATCTCTAAAGTAACATTAATACTGATATAAACTTTTATACTTGCATATCACAATTATTGAATACTTGATACACCTCTCAGTGTATATATACTGAGAGGTGTATATGTCAGTGTATATATACTGAGAGGTGTATATGTCAGTGTATATATACAGAGAGGTGTATATGTCAGTGTATATATACTAAGAGGTGTATATGTCAGTGTATATATACTGAGAGGTGTATATGTCAGTGTATATATACTGAGAGGTGTATATGTCAATGTATATATACTGAGAGGTGTATATGTCAGTGTATATATACTAAGAGGTGTATATGTCAGTGTATATATACTGAGAGGTGTATATGTCAGTGTATATATACTGAGAGGTGTAATATGTCAGTGTATATATACTAAGAGGTGTATATGTCAGTGTATATATACTGAGAGGTGTATATGTCAGTGTATATATACTGAGAGGTGTATATCTCAGTGTATATACACTGAGAGGTGTGTATCTCAGTGTATATACACTGAGAGGTATATATCTCAGTGTATATACACTGAGAGGTGTATATCTCAGTGTATATACACTGAGAGGTGTGTATCTCAGTGTATATACACTGAGAGGTATATATCTCAGTGTATATACACTGAGAGGTATATATCTCAGTGTATATACACTGAGAGGTGTATATCTCAGTGTATATACACTGAGAGGTATATATCTCAGTGTATATACACTGAGAGGTATATATCTCAATGTATATACACTGAGAGGTGTATATCTCAGTGTATATACACTGAGAGGTATATATCTCAGTGTATATACACTGAGAGGTATATATCTC
>NC_069452.1:18313414-18335914 GCF_026875155.1 Cherax quadricarinatus | reverse complement strand
GCTAGGGAATGGAAGAAATATAGAAGGCAAAGGACCCAGGAGAATAAGGAGAGCAGTCGTAGAGCCAGAAACGAATATGCACAGATAAGAAAGGAGGCCCAACGACAATATGAAAACAACATAGCAGCGAAAGCCAAATCTGACCCGAAGCTGTTACACAGCCACATCAGGAGGAAAACAACAGTCAAAGACCAGGTAATCAGGCTAAGGAAGGAAGGAGGAGAGACAACAAGAAATGACCGTGAAGTATGCGAGGAACTCAACAAGAGATTCAAAGAAGTGTTCACAGAGGAGACAGAAGGGGCTCCAGAGGGACGGAGAGGTGTGGCACATCACCAGGTGCTGGACACGGTACACACAACCGAGGAAGAAGTGAAGAGGCTTCTGAGTGAGCTAGATACCTCAAAGGCAATGGGGCCAGATAATATCTCTCCATGGGTCCTGAGAGAGGGAGTAGAGGCGCTATGTGTACCCTTAACAACAATATTCAATATATCTATCGAAACAGGGAGATTGCCTGAGGCATGAAAGACAGCAAATGTAGTCCCAATCTTTAAAAAAGGAGACAGACATGAAGCACTAAACTACAGACCAGTGTCACTGACATGTATAGTATGCAAAGTCATGGAGAAGATTATCAGGAGAAGAGTGGTGGAACATCTAGAAAGGAATGATCTCATCAACAGCACCCAACATGGTTTCAGGGACGGGAAATCCTGTGTTACAAACCTACTGGAGTTCTATGACAAGGTAACAGCAGTAAGACAAGAGAGAGAGGGGTGGGTGGATTGCATTTTCTTGGACTGCAAGAAGGCGTTTGACACAGTACCACACAAGAGATTAGTGCAAAAACTGGAGGACCAAGCAGGGATAACAGGGAAGGCACTACAATGGACCAGGGAATGTTTGTCAGGAAGACAGCAGCGAGTAATGGTACGTGGCGAGGTGTCAGAGTGGGCACCTGTGACCAGTGGGGTCCCACAGGAGTCAGTCCTAGGACCAGTGCTGTTTCTGGTATTTGTGAACGACATGACAGAAGGAATAAACTCTGAGGTGTCACTGTTTGCAGATGACGTGAAGTTGATGAGAAGAATTCATTCGATCGAAGACCAGGCAGAACTACAAAGGGATCTGGACAGGCTGTAGACCTGGTCAAGCAATTGGCTCATGGAGTTCAATCTCACCAAGTGCAAAGTCATGAAGATTGGGGAAGGGCAAAGAAGACCGCAGACGGAGTACAGTCTAGGGGGCCAGAGACTACAAACCTCACTCAAGGAAAAAGATCTTGGGGTGAGTATAACACCAGGCACATCTCCTGAAGTGCACATCAACCAAATAACTGCTGCAGCATATGGGCGCCTAGCAAACCTCAGAACAGCATTCCGACATCTTAATAAGGAGTCGTTCAGGACCCTGTACACCGTGTACATTAGGCCCATATTGGAGTATGCGGCACCAGTTTGGAACCCACACCTAGCCAAGCATGTAAAGAAACTAGAGAAAGTGCAAAGGTTTGCCACAAGACTAGTCCCAGAGCTAAGAGGTATGTCCTACGAGGAGAGGTTAAGGGAAATCAACCTGACGACACTGGAGGACAGGAGAGATAGGGGGGACATGAAAACGACTTACAAAATACTGAGAGGAATTGACAAGGTGGACAAAGACAGGATGTTCCAGAGACTGGACACAGCAACACGGGGACACAGTTGGAAGCTGAAGACACAGATGAATCACAGGGATGTTAGGAAGTATTTCTTCAGTCACAGAGTAGTCAGGAAGTGGAATAGTTTGGGAAGAGATGTAGTGGAGGCAGGATCCATACATAGCTTTAAGCAGAGGTACGATAAAGCTCATGGTTCAGGGAGAGTGACCTAGTAGCGACCAGTGAAGAGGCGGGGCCAGGAGCTTGGACTCGACCCCTGCAACCTCAACTAGGTGAGTACAACTAGGTGAGTACACACACACACACACACACACACACACACACACACATACACATACACACACACACACACACACACACACACACACATACACACACACACACACATATATACACACACACACACACACACACACCACACACACACACACACACACACACACACAATGGGAGGAAATGAAAAAGGAGAGCAGAATAACCCAGGATCAAATGGAAGGACAAGCACACCCCCCAGAAACACCTGCAGAAGGACTCCAGCCACGACACCCCCAAGGCAACTAAACAATCCAAACCAACCATCACACACCGATCCCTCTGTTTCCACCCCCCGCACCACAGTTACAGTATTAGAACAGAAGTTGAAGGTTTGGTACACAAATGCAGATGGATTAACGAATAAATATGAGGAATGGCAAGAAAGAATCAATGAGAAGTCCCCAGACATCATAGCAGTTACAGAAACAAAACTCACGGAGACAATAACAGATGCAATCTTCCCACCAGGATACCAGATCATGAGGAAAGATAGAAGGGGAAGAGGGGGAGGTGGGGTTGCTCTGCTCGTAAAATACAGATGGAAATTTGAGAAAATGGAAGTCATAGACGAGACGGGAGAAAGAGACTACATAGCAGGTACACTTCAGTCTGGGGAGCACAAGGTGGTCATTGCAGTGATGTATAATCCACCACAGAACTGCAGGAGGCCAAGAGAGGAATATGAAGAGAGCAATAGAGCAATGGTGGACACACTTGCTGAGGTGGCAAGAAGAGCTCACTCCAGCAGAGCAAAGTTGCTGGTTATGGGGGATTTCAACCACAGGGAGATTGACTGGGAAAACCTGGAGCCACATGGGGGTCCCGAAACTGGAGAGCCAAGTTGTTTGACGTGGTGCTGGAAAACCTCATGCACCAACATGTTAAGGACACTACCAGAGTGAGAGGGGAGGATGAACCAGCAAGATTGGACCTTGTGTTCACCCTGGGCAGTTCAGACATTGAGGACATCAAGTATGAGAGTCCCCTAGGAGCTAGCGACCACGTGGTTCTGTCCTTTGAATACATAGTAGAGTTGCAAGTGGAGAGAGTAACAGGAGTTGAATGGGAAAAGCCTGACTATAAAAGAGGGGACTACATAGGGTTGAAGAACTTCCTGCAGGAGGTTCCGTGGGACAGAGAACTGACAGGAAAGCCAGTAAACGAAATTATGGAATATGTAACAACGAAATGCAAGGAGGCAGTGTAAAGGTTTATTCCCAAGGGCAACAGAAACAATAGGAAGACCAGAATGAGCCCCTGGGATACCCAACGGTGTAAGGAGGCAAAAACAAAGTGCAATATAGAATGGAAAAAGTACAGAAGGCAGAGAACACACGAAAATAGGGAGATCAGTCGCAGAGCCAGGAACGAGTATGCACAGGTAAGGAGGGAGGCCCAGCGACAGTATGAAAATGACATAGCATCGAAAATCAAGACTGACCCGAAACTGTTGTATAGCCACATCAGGAGGAAGACAACAGCCAAAGACCAGGTGATTAGATTAAGGACAGAAGGTGGAGAACTCACAAGAAATGACCAGGAAGTATGTGAGGAGCTAAACAGGAGATTTAAGGAAGTTTTTACAGTAGAGACAGGAAGGGCTGTGGGAAGACAGCACAGAAGGGAACACCAAGAGGGAATATACCAACAAGTGTTTTATGACATACGAACAACCGAGGATGAGGTGCAGAAGCTGCAAAGTGACCTTGATACCTCAAAGGCGATAGGACCGGACATCTCCCCATGGGTCCTTAGAGAAGGAGCAGAGAAGCTGTGCATGCCCCTAACCACAATCTTCAACACATCCCTTGAAACTGGGCAACTACCTGAGAAATGGAAGACAGCAAATGTAGTCCCCATATTTAAGAAAGGTAACAGAAATAAGGCACTAAACTAAAGACCTGTGTCTCTGACATGTATTGTGTGCAAAGTCATGGAGAAGACTATCAGGAGGAGAGTGGTGGAACACCTGGAACGGAACAAGATTATAAATGAAAACCAGCATGGGTTCATGGAAGGCAAATCCTGTGTCAGAAACCTCCTGGAGTTTTATGACAAGGTAACAGAAGACACGAGAGAGAGGGGTGGGTTGATTGCGTTTTCCTAGACTGCAGGAAGGCTTTTGACACAGTTCCCCACAAGAGATTAGTGCAGAAGCTGGAGGTTCACGCGCATATAACAGGGAGGGCACTGCAATGGATCAGGGAATACCTGACAGGGAGGCAACAACGAGTCATGGTACGTGAAGACGTATCACAGTGGGCGCCTGTGACGAGCGGGGTCCCACAGGGGCCAGTTCTAGGACCAGTGCTATTTTTGATATATGCGAACGACATGATGGAAGGAATAGATTCTGAAGTGTCCCTATTTGCAGATGATGTGAAGTTGATGAGAAGAATTAAATCGGATGAGGATGAGGCAGGACTGCAAAGAGACTTGGACAGGCTGGGCATGAGGTCCAGAAACTGGCTTCTCGAATTCAATCCTGCCAAATGCAAAGTCATGAAGATTGGGGAGGGGTAAAGAAGACTGCAGACAGAGTATAGGCTAGGTGGACAAAGACTACAGACCTCACTCAGGGAGAAAGACCTTGGGGTGAGCATAACACCGAGCACGTCACCGGAGGCACACATCAACCAAATAACTGCTGCAGCATACGGGCGCCTGCCAAACCTGAGAATAGCGTTCCGATACCTTAATAAGGAATCGTTCAAGACACTGTACACTGTGTATGTTAGGCCCATACTGGAGTATGCAGCACCAGTCTGGAACCCACACCTAGTCAAGCACGTCAAGAAGTTAGAGAAAGTACAAAGGTTTGCAACAAGGCTAGTCCCAGAGCTCAGGGAAATGTCGTAGGAGGAAAGGTTGAGGGAAATTGGACTGACGACACTGGAGGACAGAAGGGTCAGGGAAGACATGATAACGACATACAAAATACTGCGGGAATAGACAAGGTGGACAGAGATAGGATGTTCCAGAGAGGGGACACAGAAACAAGGGGTCACAACTGGAAGCTGAAGACTCAGACGAGTCACAGGGACATTAGGAAGTATTTCTTCAGTCATAGAGTCGTCAGGAAGTGGAATAGCCTAGCTAGTGAAGTAGTGGAGGCGGGAACCATACATAGTTTTAAGAAGAGGTATGACAAAGCTCAGAAAGCAGAGAGGGAGAGGACCTAGTAGCGATCAGTGAAGAGGCGGGGCCAGGAGCTGAGTATCGACCCCTGCAACCTCAATTAGGTGAGTACATACAAACATACACACAGTAAATGTCAGTTTAGGTCAGGTCAGGTCAGGTCAGGTTAGGTTAGGTCAGGTCAGGTCAGGTCAGGTCTGGTTATGTTAGGTTAGGTTAGGTCAGGTCAGGTCAAGTCAGGTCAAGTCAGCTCAGGTTAGGTCAGGTCAGGTTAGGTTAGGTTAGGTTAGGTTAGGTTAGGTCAGGTCAGGTTAGGTCAGGTCAGGTCAGGTCAGGTCAGGTCAGGTCAGGTTAGGTCAGGTCAGGTTAGGTTACCTCAAGTGGGTAGAGTAATGAGAGGTGAAGTTGTAGTCACCAGTGACCTCACATTACCTACCTCCGCTAATCATCTCTACCGACTCACCTCTCCTGCTTATCCCCTACAAACTCCCTCCGTTTACTCACATATTCACCAGTTACCCCTTATGTTCCAATCTTCCCCCTACATGACATGGTGTCTAAGCGGTGGTGGTTCTTATCATTTTTATAGTAGGAACCAGTCCCATGTGCCTTATTTTTGACTGCTCGGTTATATTTATGTTATGCTACCAGTTTTTTTCTTGTATGTGTAAGGTCAAAGTAAATATCTGTGTGATATTATAATCCTAGTGACCTTAACTGACCTTTTTTTGGCGGTGGGTCTGAGTAATTGGGTGGTTGTATTATTATATTTGGTGGAGTTGTGTGTTGGTTTGGGATAAATGGTGGAAGGTGTGAAGGTTTGGGTGAGACTTTTTGGGGAAACAATTACTGGCCGAAATTGAATACTTACAGAGGAATGAAAAGTCACCCAGCCTGCCTTGATGTGCCCAGTCACCCAGCTGATGTGCCCCATTAGATGTATTGCTGCCCTGGTCTGTCATCCATTGTAGTGGGTGTCTGTCTGCGTCACCCAGCCTCTGTGACCATCACCCGCGGACCGCCAGTTACCCGCAGTTGCCAGGGATGGGTGACGCACCTGCGGTTGATGACCTGAAGTGACCTCACCTCACCTCACCTCGAGCAACTGACCATAGCCTGCCACGGCTGATGTCAGCTGCTTATGATGCTGTGGCCGGGCTGTGATGCTGTCTGCTATGCTGTGGTCGTGCTATGATGCCGAGATGCTGTAGCCGTGCTGAGATGCCGGGACCGTGCTGCGATGCTGTAGCCGTGTTGCGATGCTGTGGCCGTGCTGTGGTGCTGGTGATGCTGCGGTCTACTGAGGCGAGGCCTTCTGATGCTGTCTGCTATGCTGCGGCCGTGCTGTGATGCTGAGATGCTGCAATGCTGTAGCTGTGCTGCGATGCTGTGGCCGTGCTGTGTGCTGCTGTGATACGGCCGTGCTGTGATGATGGCTATGCTGTGGCCGTGCTGTGATGCTGCAGTGCTGCCTAGCTCAAGAGGAGGAGATGGTGGTGCTGCTGCAGTGGTGTGTGAGGGATTCTGGCTGGTGTGCCAGGATAAGAGAGACTGCTATCAAGGGCGGTATGGGGGTGTATCCTGCCTTGCTGGTCGACCTGTACGACCGGTATGCGGGGATGTCCTGCCAGCCATGAGAGACAATTAAGAGTGTGAGATGTCCCCAGCCTACTTGACTTGCCAGAAGTGTTAGTGTTACCTGTGTGAAATAAGGTGACCTTGAATACGGTCCAGTGATTATGGCCACCTTGTTTTATGAGGCCAGTGAATCCTAGTAGTGGCATAGGATAATGGAGGGTCTTAGCTGCGATGCCTGCCCTGTCTCGATTTTCAGATGTTGTAGTGTGCATGTGAAGTGTGCCGAAAATGCGACCTTGGTGGTCGTGAAGTGGTCCAGTTGCAGTTACTTGAAAGAATGCAACCTGTTGGAGCAGTTTTCCACGCCACAGAAGCCTAGAGAGGTTTGGCCCAATGGTTAACGTGCGAGGGTGACTAGCATTGGTTAGTGCATTTCTAGTAGAAGTAGGGAAGGCACTGGAGCCCGATATTTAGGTTTAAGGAGAAATGACGGGTAAGGAGGCTTTGCACCAGAGAGCGACTATTATGCTGGCCAACTGCGAGGTGTACTGATTACGCTGCCTTGTGGGAGTTGAGAAGGTTGAGGGAAATATATGTAGTTGAATAATTTTGTATTATGTATAATTTTGTCTTTGTATTGTAATAGATTTAAGGGATTAGGATTAAAATAGTCTAATAACTTAGGACAAATTGTCCTAGTTCTCAGATATTTTAAATTGGGGGAGAAAGGGGGATGTGATGTAGTTCAGCTGGGCTTGTGAGGTCTCTGGGGAGACCTAATTTAACCAATTATATGGTCACACCTTGCCTTGGCAAATATCTGTCAGAGACACGCCTTATGGACTTATGTTTCAGCACCTTTGTTCATCATTGGCGTCAGATCCAGGCGTCAGGTCGTACACGTGGTTGTGGAGGGTGCTTGGACCACCATATAAGCCCAAGGAACAGCTGAGCAGAGAGACTTCGAGCAGAGCTGCTGCTGGGGTGCAGGGCTCGGGAGAAGGCTGCTGAAGTCTCTGGAGGAGACTGTTGGAGACATTGGACAGAGTACTGGCTTGGCGCAGTACTCGTGCTGTGTAGGTCTTGGGACCTGTGGCTTAGTTCCTGTAGTGAACTGTCCTCTGAACTATATTGTAAGTTACATTCATTTTGGTCAAGTTGATTGTATTCCCTGTCTCACTGCTTATATGTACCATCCCATTTATCTAAACCACAATAATGTTCTGTTCCCAAATATATTATGGTACAAGGACTTAATAATAAACTGTGTTTGAGTAGAATAGTAATATTCACTGTCCCCATTATTTATTCTTTTATTTTTTATGTCAAGTAGCGAGTGTGGTGGGTAGAGTAATGAGAGGTGAAGTTGTAGTCACCAGTGACCTCACATTACCTACCAACTTCCGCACTCATGTCTCATAGCCAATCCCCTACCTACTTCCTGCCTACTGAATCACTCCCATATTTAACAAAATAAAATTTTTAAATTAAGTAAAGGTTTTTGAAAAGGTTTAGGTTGGGGAAACATGTCCCCAATTTTTTTTATTTTAGGGTAAGGCGGGGGGAAGGTTTAGTAAGGAGGTAAAGGTGGGAGGAAAAATTAACGTCATTTTAGTTAAATTTTGGTTTATTTAATTTTTGGTATTTAAGAAAGGGTTAGGTAAAATTTATTTATTTTGGGGGTTGGTTGGGTTTAGGTTATTTAATTGGGGGGAGGAGGAGGTTAGAGCGGTTTGGTTTTGGGGTTATTTATTGGCCCAGGTTAAAGGTCAGGCAGTTAGGTTATTTTGGTTTAGGGTGGGTAGGGGGTTAGGTCGACAGGTGGTTTTCGTTGGTTAGAGGTTAAGGGTTGGAGGTTGGTGGTCGGTTGGGGAGGTTAATTTGGAGGAGGTTGGAGATTTTGGGGGTTAAGGGGAGGTTTGGAGGTTGGTTAGGTCGGGAAGGTTGGGTTTTAGGTTGGTTTTGGTTAGGTGGGGTTTTTCATTTTAGGTCAGGTTCGGTTTTGGTCAGGTTTATTTATTATTTATTAAAAAGGTCTTTTTTATTATTAGGTTTTAGGTTAAAATTATGGGTTAGGTAGTTTTATTAGGTCATTATTTATTTTATTTTAGTTTTTAGGTTTTTAAGGAAAAGGAAGGTAAGGGTTGTTGGGGTTAAGTTTTTACCCCTTTGGTTAGGTTTTGGGTTTATTATTGTTGGCATTCATATTATTATTTTGTTTTTAGGTTATGGTTTGGGGTTGGGGTCAGGGGGTTTGGGTTATTTTTGGGTTTGGGTTTAGGTTATTTAGGTCAGGTTTTGGGTCAGGTTATTAGGTTAGGTTTAGGTAGGTTAGGTTTTGTTGGGTTTGGTTTTAGGTTAGGTTTAGGTTGGGTTTTGGTTAGGTTGGGTTTGTTAGGTTAGGTTGGGTTTATCAGGGTTGGGTTTGGGTTTGGTTTGGGTGGGTTTAGGTTGGGTTAGGTTTAGGTTGGGTTTGGGTTTTTTAGGTTAGGTTGTAGGTTGGGTTTTAGGTTAGGTTTTTGGGTTAGGTTGGGTTTGGGTTTAGGTTGGTTAGGTTAGGTCAGGTTGGTTTAGGTTTGGGTGGGTTTGGTTAGGTTAGGATCAGGTTTAGGTGGTTGGGTTTGGGTCAGGTTTTTAGGTTGGGTTTAGGTTGGGTTTAGGTAGGTTGGGGTGGGAAAAGGTTAGGGGTTGGGGTTTTTAGGTCTTTATTTAAGGTGGTTAAGGAAAGGAAGGGGTTTTGGGGGTTTAAAGGTTGGTCAGGTTAGGTTGGGTTTTGAAGGTCGGAAGTGGGAGGGTTTTGGTCGGTTAGGTCAGGTAAAAGTTGGTTATAGGTTAGGTTGGGTCAGGTTGGGGAAAGGGTTTATAGGGTCGGGTTTTAGGAGGTTAGGTTAGGTAGGTTTGGGTTTTAGAGTTGGTCAGTTAGGGTCAGGAGGTTGGTTATTTTAGGTTGGGTTGGGTAGGTTAGGGTTAGGTTGGGTGGGTTAAAGGTTGGTTAAGTTAGGTTAGGTTAGGTAGGTTGGTTAGGTTAGGGTTAGGTTAGGTTGGGTTATAGGTTAGGTAAGGTCAGTTTGGTAGGTAGGTAAGGTTAGGTTAGGTAGGTTTAGGTTAGTTGGTTAGGTAGGATTAAGGTTAGTTAGTTAGTTTAGGTCAGTTGGATATCGGTCAGGTTAGGTATTTTAGGGTTATTAGGTCAGGTTAGGTTAGGTTTAGGTTAGGTTGGTTAGGGTGGTTGGTAAGGTATTTAAGGTAGGTAGGTTAGGAGGTTAGGTTAGTGTCTGGAGGTAGGTTAGGTAAGGTTAAGTTAGGTATTTTCGGGGGTTGGGTTTAAGGTTGGGGAGTCAGTCGTTAGGTTGGAGGACGTAGGTTAGGTTACAGGAAGGTCCGGAATCTGTAGTTAACGGTCAGGTTTAGGTTTCAGGTTAGGTAATCGGTTTAAGGTCAGGTAAGTGGTTTGTATTAGGTAGGTCAGGTATTTGTAGGTTAGGTTATTAATGGTTAGGTTTATTGTATAGTCAGGGTAGGTAGGTGGTTGGGTTTGGTATAGAGGTTAGGGTTACAGGTAGGTTTAGTTAGGTTGGGTTTCAGGCAGGTTGGTCAGGTTGGATAGGTGGGTTTAGGTCAGGTTTAGGTATAGGTTATTGGTCAGGTTTATTGGGTTAGGTAGAGGGTTGGGTTTAGGTTAGGTTAGGGGTTGGGTTTAGGGTCAGGTAGGTAGGTTGGGTTTAGGTAGGTTAGGGTAGGTAGGTTAGGTAGGTTAGGTTAGGTTAGGTTAGGTTAGGTCGGAAAGGTCGGTTAGGTTAGGTTGGGTTAGGTTTTGGTTTAGGTTAGGTTAGGTCAGGTTAGGTCAGTTAGGTTGGGTTTAGGTATAGGTGGGTTTAGGTAGGTTAGGTTTAGGTTTAGGTTAGGTCAGTTAGGTAAGGTTATGTAGGTTAGGTCGGTTAGGTAGTTATGGTTAGGTTAGGTCAGGTTAGGTAGGTTAGGTTAGGTCAGGTTAGGTCAGTTAGGTTGGTTAGGTTAGGTTAGGTTTCAGGTTGGTTGGGTTTAAGGTTGGGTTTCAGGTCAGGTTAGGTGTAGGTTAGGTTAGGTTGGTCAGGTGTTGGGTTTAGGTTAGGTTCAGGTTAGGTTGGTTTGGGTTTCAGGTCGGGTTTAGGTTAGTTTAGGTTAGGTCAGGTCAGGTTAGGTTAGGTAGGTAGGTTTGGTCAGGTTGGGTTTTGGTCAGGTTAGGTCAGGTTAGGTTAGGTTATAGGTGGGTCAGGTTTAGGTGGGTTTAAGGTTAGGTGGGTTTAAGGGTTTAGGTTGGTTGTTAGGTAGGTCAGGTTAGGTCAGGTAGTTGGTTAGGTGGTAGGTCAGGTAGTAGGTTAGTTGGGTATTTTGGTTGGGTTAGGTTAGGTTAGGTCAGGTAGGGTTAGGTTAGGTTAGGGGGGTTTGGGTTTTAGGTTAGGTCAGGTAGGTTTAGGTTAGGTTAGGCATTTAGGTTGGGTTTTAGGTTGGGTTTTAGGTTAGGTTTGGTTAGGTTAGGTGGGTTTAGGTCAGGTTGGGTTTAGTAGGTTAGGTCAGGTTAGGTAGGTTAGGTTGGGTTTAGTTAGGTCGGGTTAAAGTTAGGTTAGGTTAGTTAGGTTACAGGTTAGGTTCAGGTCAGGTTATAGGTTAGGTAGGTTAGGTTAGGTAGGTAGGTAAGGGGTTAGGTTAGGTTAGGTTGGGTTTAGGTAGGTTAGGTTAGGTAGGTATTAGGTCGTTGGGGTTAGGTCAGGTAGGTCAGGTTAGGTTAGGTTGGAGGTAGGTTAGGTCAGGGGTTAGGTTAGGTTAGGTTAGGTAGGTATGGGTTTAGGTTGGTTAAGGTCGGGTTTAGGTCGGGTGTTAGGTCAGGCGTTAGGTTGGGTTTAGGTTAGGTTAGGTCAGGGTTAGGTTAGGTTAGGTTAGGTAAGGTATAGGTTAGGTGGGGTTAGGGGTTAGGTTGGGTTTTAGGCAGGTCAGGTTGGGTTTAGGTTAGGTTAGGTTAGGTTAGGTTCGGTTTAAAGGGTTAGGTTAGGTTGGGTGGTTAGGTAGTAGGTTTAGGTTTAGGTCAGGTTAGGTTAGGGTAGGTTAGGTCGGGAAGGTCGGTTAGGTTAGGTTAGGGTTTAGGTTAGGTTAGGTGGTGGTTAGGTAGGTTGGTTAGTGTTAGGTAGTAGGTTTAGGTTAGGTAGGTTAGGTTTAGTCGGTCGGTTTAGGTCAGGTTAGAGGTTAGGTTAGGTAGGTAGGTCAGGTCGGGTTTGGTTAGGTTAGGTTAGGTCTCAGGTAGGTCAGGTAGGTAGGTTAGGTAGGTTAGGTAAGGTTAGGTCAGGTTAGGTATGGTAGGTTAGGGTCAGGTAGGTTAGGTTAGGTTGGTAGGTAAGGTAAGTTAGGTATAGGTAGGTCGGCTGGGTTTCAGGTGAAGGTTAGGTATGGTTAGGTAGGTTAGGTAGGCAGGTAGGTAGGTCAGGTTAGGTTGGGCGTTAGGTTAGGTTGGGTTTAGGTAGGTTGGTTAGGTTAGGTTGGGGTTAGGTTAGGTAGGTCGGTCAGGTTATCAGGTTAGGTTAGGTTTATAGGTCAGGTTAGGTAGGTTAGGTTAGGTTAGGTATTGGTTATTAGGTTAGGTTAGGCAGGTCAGGTCGGGTTGGAGGTTAGGAGTAGGTTAGGTAGGTTGGGTTTAGTCAGGTAGGTCAGGTCAGGTTAGGTTGGGTTTAGGTCAAGGTAGGTCAGGTCAGGTTAGGTTAGGGTAGGTTAGGTCGGTTTTAGGTCAGGTTGGTTTAGGTCAGGGTAGGTTAGGTTAGGTTAGGTCGGGTTTCAGGTTGGGTTTAGGTAGGTTAGGTCAGGTCGGGTTTAGGTTAGGTTGGTTGGGTTAGGTTAGGTTAGGTTAGGGTAGGTTAGGTTAGGTAGGTTAGGTAGGTTAGGTGTTCAGTCAGGTTAGGTTAGGTTAGGGGTTAGGTCAGGTCAGGTTGGTAGGTTAGGTTAGGTTAGGTTAGGTTAGGTCAGGTAGGTTGGGTTAGGTTAGGTTTAGGTTTGGGTAGGTGGTTAGGGGTCAGGTTAGGTAAGTTGGGTTTCAGGTTAAGGTCAGGTTAGGTTAGGTTGGGTTAGGTCAGGTCAAGGGGTTAGGTTAGGTCAGGTCAGGTAGGTTAGGTTAGGTTCAGGTTACAGGTCACGGTTAGGTTAGGTGGGTTAGGTGGTCTGGTAGGGTACGGTTAGGTTTAAGGGGTCTAGGGTCAGGTTAGGTAGGTTAGGTAGGTCGTGGTCAGGTTGGGTTTAGGTTGGTAGGCAGGTTTCAGGTTTAGGTCAGGTAGGAGTTTAGGTAGGTAGTAGGTCGAGGTAGGTTGGGTTTAGGTTAGGTTAGGTTAGGTTAGGTAATCAGGTGGGCCAGGTTAGGTTTAGGTCAGTGTTAGGTTAGGTTAGGTAGGTCAGGTTAGGTCAGGTAGGTTAGGTTAGGAAGGTCGGGTCAGGTGTAGGTTTTAGGTTAGGTAAGCGGTAAGTTCGGGTGGTTAAGGTTAGGTTATAGTTTGGTCAGGTCAGGTTAAGGTCAGGTAGGTGGGTTTGGTTAGGTCAGGTAGGTTAGGTTGGGTTTGGTCGGTTAGGGTTAGGTTAGGTAAGGTTGGTTAGGGTAGGTTGGTATAGGTCGGTAGGTCAGGTTAGGTTATTTAGGTCAGGTTAGGGTAGGTTAGGTCAGGTTAGGTCAGGTTAGTTTGGAGGTCAGGTAGGTTAGGTTAGGTTTAGGTTAGGTTAGGTAAGGTCAGGTAGGTTAGGTTAGGTTAGGTAAGTCTAGGTGGTAGGTTAGGTATTGGTTAGGTCAGGTCAGGTTAGGTTATGGGTTAGTTAGGTTAGGTTAAGGTTAGGTAGGTAGGTACAGGTGGGTTTAGGTTAGGTTAGGTCAGGTCAGGTTAAGGTTAGGTTGGTTAGGTTAGGTCAGGTGTCGGTTTAGGTTAGGTTAGGTAGGTTAGGTTAGTCAGGTCAGGTAGGTTAGGTTAGGTTGGGTTTAAAGGGTAAGGGGGTTTAGGTTATTAGGGTTAGGTAGGTTATAGGTGTTAGGTTAGGTTGTTAGGTAAGGTCAGGTCAGGTTGGTGGTTAGGTTAGGTCAGGTTAGTTAGGTTAGGTTAGGTTAGGTCAGGTTAGGTAGGTAGGTAGGTCTTTAGGTCAGGTTATTTAGGTTAGGTAGGTAGGTAAAGGTCAGGGGTTAGGTTAGGTTAGGTCAGGTAGGTATTAGGTTAGGTTAGTGTGTTAGGTTAGGTATTAGGTTAGGTTAGGTAGTAGTTAGGTTTGGGTTAGGTTAGGTTGGGTTTAGGTGGGTTTAGGTTGTAAGGTTAGGTCAGGTTATTAGGTTAGGTTAGGTTAGGTTCAGTTAGGTGTTAGTTAGGTCAGGGTTGGTTAGGTTAGGTCAGGTTAGGTTTAGGTTAGGTTAGGTTATTAGGTCTGAGTTCAGGTTAGTTCAGGTTAGGTTAGGTTTAGGTTAGGTTAGGTTAGTTGGTTAGGTTAGGTAGGTTAGGTTAGGTTAGGTCAGTTAGGTTGTAGGTTAGGTAGGTTTTAGGTTAGGTTAGGTAGTCAGGTTAGGTTAGGTTAGGTCAGGTCTAGGTCAGTTTGGTTAGGTTAGGTCAGGTCATAGGTCAGGTTAGGTTGGTAGGTTAGGTAGGTAGCAGGTATAAGTCAGGTTAGGTAGGTTAGGTTAGGTTCGGTAGGTAGGTAGGTCAGGAGGTTAGTTAGGTAGATAGGTCAGGTTAGGTTAGGTTGGTAGGTTAGTTAGGTCAGGTTAGGTTAGGTTGGTATGGTTAGGTTAGTTAGGTTCAGGTTGGTAGGTTAGGTTGGTCAGGTTAGTCAGGTTAGGTTAGGTAGGTAGTTAGGTTAGGTAGGTTAGGTTAGGTAGGTTAGGTTAGGTTAGTTAGGATAGGTTAGGTGTTAGGTAGGTGTAGGTAGGTTAGGTAAGGTTAGGTTAGGTTAGGTCAGGTTAGGTATAGGTAGGTTAGGTTGGTCTAGGTTAGTAGGTTAGGTCGTAGGTCAGGTCAGGTTAGGTTATTAGTTATAGGTTGTAGGTAGGTAGGTTAGGTTAGGTTGGTTAGGTTAGGTAGTAGGTAGAGTTAGGTATGGTTAGGTCAGGTTAGGTCAGTAGGTTAGGTTAGGTTAGGTTAGGTTAGGTTAGGTAGGTTAGGTTAGGTAGGTTAGGAGGTTAGGTTAGGGTAGGTGCGGTAGGTCAGGTTAGGTTAGGTTAGGGTTAGGTCAGTTAGGTTAGGTGTTAGGTGGTTTATTAGGTTAGGTTTTAGGTTGGTTAGTTAGGTTAGGTTAGGTTTAGGTTAGGTTTAGGAAGTTAGGTCAGGTCTAGTTAGGTTGGTTAATTGGTAGGTAGGTTAGGTTGTTAGTTCTGGTTAGGTTGGTTAGGAAGGTAGGTTAGCAGTTAGTTAGGTATTAGTTAGGTATTAGGTTAGGTTAGGTTGGGTTAGTAGTTGGTAGTTAGGTAGTCAGGTTGGGTAGGTTTAGGTTAGGTTAGGTTAGGTAGGTTAGGTTAGGTTGGGTTAGGTAGGTTAGGTTAGGTTGGTCAGGTTAGGTTAGGTTGGCAGGTTAGGTTAGGCAGTTAGGTCAGTTAGGTTAGGTTAGGTTAGGTTCAGGTTAGGTCTGGTTAGTTAGGTTTAGGTTAGTTGGTCAGGTTAGGTGTCTAGTTAGGTCAGTTAGGTTAGGTTAGTTAGTAGGTAGGTTAGGTTAGGTGTAGTTGTCAGTTGGTTTAGGTGTTAGGTTGGTAGGTTAGGTCAGGTAGGTAGGTTAGTTTAGGTAGGATAGAGTTAGGTTAGGTTAGGTTAGGTTAGGCAGTTATAGTTATGCTAGGTTAGTAGGTTAGGTTAGTTCAGGTTAGGCTAGGTTAGTCAGGTTAGGTAGGTAGGTTAGGTAGGTAGGTTAGGTTAGGTTAGGTGTTAGGTAGGTCAGGTTAGGTCAGGTTAGGTTAGGTTAGGTTAGGTTAGGTTAGGTTTGGTTAGGTTAGGTAGGTTAGGTTAGGTTAGGTTAGGTTAGGTTAGGTAGGTTAGGTTAGGTTAGGTTAGGTAGGTTAGGTTAGGTCAGGTTAGGTAGGTTAGGTTAGGTAGGTTGGTTAGGTTAGGTTAGGTTAGGTCAGGTTATTATAGGTTAGGTAGGTTAGGTTAGGTTTAGGTTAGGTAGGTTAGGTGTTAGGTTAGGTTAGGTTAGGTTAGGTTAGGTCAGGTTAGGTTAGGTTAGGTTAGGTTAGGTTAGGTCAGGTTAGGTTAGGTTAGGTTCAGGTTGGTAGGTTAGGTTAGGTTAGGTCAGTAGGTAGGTAGGTTAGGTTAGGTAGGTTAGGTTAGGTTAGGTTAGGTTAGGTAGGTTAGGTTAGGTTAGGTTAGGTTAGGTTAGGTTAGGTAGGTTAGGTTAGGTTGGTAGGTTAGGTTAGGTAGGTTAGGTCAGGTTAGGTAGGTTAGGTTAGGTTAGGTAGGTTAGGTTAGGTTAGGTTAGGTCAGGTTAGGTTAGGTTAGGTTAGGTTAGGTTAGGTAGGTTAGGTTAGGTTAGGTTAGGTTAGGTTAGGTAGGTAGGTTAGGTCAGGTTAGGTTAGGTGGTTAAGGTTAGGTTAGTTAGGTTAGGTTAGGTCAGGTTAGGTTAGGTCTAGGTTATAGGTTAGGTTAGGTTAGGTCAGGTTAGGTTTAGGTTAGGTTAGGTTAGGTTAGGTCAGGTTAGGTTAGGTAGGTTAGGTCAGGTTAGGTTAGTTAGGTTAGGTCAGGTTATGTAGGTAGGTTAGGTTAGGTTAGGTCAGGTTAGGTTAGGTTAGGTTAGGTTAGGTTAGGTTAGGTTAGGTCAGGTTAGGTGTTAGGTTAGGTTAGGTTAGGTCAGTTAGGTTAGTTTAGTCAGGTCAGTGAGTAGGTAGGTTAGGTTAGGTAGTTAGGTAGTAGGTAGGTAGAGGTCAGTAGTTAGGTTAGGTTAGGTCAGAGTTAGGTCAGGTTAGGTCAGGTTAGGTTAGGTCAGGTTAGGTTAGGTTAGGTTAGGTTTTAGGTAGGTCAGGTTAGGTTAGGTTAGGTCAGGTTAGGTTAGAGTTAGGTTAGGTAGGTAGGTAGGTTAGGTTAGTTAGGTTAGGTAGTTAGGTTAGGTTAGGTTAGGTTAGGTTAGGTCAGGTTAGTGTCAGGTTAGGTTAGGTTAGTGTTAGGTCAGGTTAGGTTAGGTTGGTAGGTTAGGTAGGTCAGGTTTAGGTTAGGTTAGGTTAGGTGGTCAGGTTAGGTAGGTTAGGTAGGTTAGGTAGGTTAGGTTAGGTTAGGTCAGGTTTAGGTTAGGTTAGGTTAGGTCAGGTTAGGTAGTAGGTTAGGTTAGGTTATCAGTTAGTCAGGTTAGGTTAGTTAGGTTAGGTTAGGTAAGGTAGGTTAGGTTAGGTTAGGTTAGGTCAGGTTAGGTAGGTTAGGTTAGGTTATGGTTAGGTCAGGTTAGGTTAGGTCAGGTTAGGTTAGGTTAGGTTAGGTAGGTTAGGTCAGGTTAGGTAGGTTTTAGGTTAGGTTAGGTCAGGTTTAGGTTAGGTTAGGTTAGGTTAGGTCAGGTTAGGTCAGGTTAGGTTAGGTCAGGTAGGTTAGGTCGTAGGTTAGGTTAGGTTAGGTCAGGTAGGTTAGGTCAGGTTTTAGGTCAGGTTAGGTTAGGTTAGGTTAGGTTAGGTTAGGTTAGGTCAGGTCAGGTTAGGTCATGTAGGTTAGGTTACGTAGGTTAGGTTTAGGTTAGGTTAGGTTAGGTTAGGTTAGGTTCAGGTTAGGAGTTGTAGGTTAGGTTAGGTAGGTCAGGTTTAGGTCAGGTTAGGTTAGGTCAGGCAGGTCAGGTCAGGTTAGGGTTAGGTAGGTAGTCAGGTCAGGTAGGTAGGTTAGGTCAGGTCAGGTTAGGTTAGGTTAGGTTAGGTCTGTCAGGTTAGGTTTAGGTTAGGTTAGTTAGGTCAGGTCAGGTTAGGTTAGGTTAGGTTAGGTTAGGTTAGGTTAGGTTAGGTTAGGTTAGGTTAGGTCAGGTTAGGTTAGGTTAGGTTAGGTTAGGTGTAGGTTAGGTAGGTTAGGTCAGGTCAGGTTAGGTCAGGTTAGGTTACGGTTAGGTTAGGTCGGTTAGGTCAGGTTAGGTTAGGTTAGGTCAGGTTAGGTAGGTAGGTTAGGTCAGGTAGGTTAGGTTAGGTTAGGTTAGGTAGGTTAGGTTAGGTTAGGTTAGGTTAGGTTAGGTCAGGTTAGGTAGGTTAGGTCAGGTTAGGTCAGGTTAGGTTAGGTTAGTTGGTCAGGTTAGGTCAGGTTAGGTTAGGTTAGGTTAGGTCAGGTAGGTAGGTTAGGTCAGGTTAGGGTTAGGTTAGGTAGGTTAGGTTAGGTTAGGTTAGGTTAGGTCAGGTCAGGTCAGGTTAGGTAGGTTAGGTTAGGTAGGTAGGTAGGTTAGGTTAGGTTAGGTCAGGTTAGTGGTAGGTCAGGTTTTGGGTTTTTCAGGTAGGTTAGGTCGTAGGTAGTTGGTTAGGTTAGGTCAGGTAGGTTGGTTAGGTTGGTTAGGTTGAGTTAGGTTAGGTTGGTTAGGTTGGTTAGGTTAGGTAGGTTAGTCGGTTAGGTAGGTTAGGTAGGTAGTTAGGTAGTAGGTAGGGTTAGGTTAGGTTGGTAGGTCAGTAGGTAGGTTGGTTAGGTTAAGGTATAGGTCAGGTTGGTTTTTTTAGGTAGGTTAGGTTAGGTAGGTTAGGTCAGTTAGGTAGGTTAGGTTAGGTCAGGTTAGGTAGTAGGTTAGGTAGGTTAGGTAGGTTAGGTGGTAGGTCAGTGTCAGGTTAGGTCAGTAGGAGGTTGGTTAGGTTAGGTCAGGTTAGGTTGGTTAGGTTAGGTTAAGGTCAGAGTAGGTTGAGGTAGGTAGGTTGGTCAGGTAAGTTTCGGGAGTTTAGGTTAGGTAGGTCAGGTCAGGTAGGTTAGTTAGTAGGTCAGGGATGTTTAGGTATAGGTTAGGTTAGTTAGGGTCAGGCAGGTAGGGTTAAGGTAGGTTAGGAGGTTAGGTTAGGTTAGGTTAGGTCAGTCAGGTCAGGTAGGTTAGGTTGGTTAGGTGGTCAGGTTAGGTAGGTTAGGTCAGGTAGGGTAGGTTATTGGTGGTTTGGTTAGGTTAGGTAGGGTAGGTAGGTTAGGTTAGGTCAGGTAGGTCATACAGAGTTAGTTAGGTTGGTTAGGTCAGGTAGGTCAGGTGGTTAGGTTAGGTTAGGTAGGTAGGTTAGTTAGGTTAGGGTTAGGTTAGGTAAAGGTTGGTAAAGGTAGGTTAGGTTGGAGTTAGTTAGGGTAGGTAGGTTTAGGTCAGGTGGTTGGTTAGGTCAGGTAGTAGGTTAGTTTAGGTCAGTAGGTAGTTAGGTTGGTTAGGTCAGGTTAGTCAGGTTAAGGTTCAGGTCGGTTAGGTTAGTTAGGTCAGGTCAGGTGGTTAGGTTAGGTAGGTGTAGTTTCGGTTAGGTAGTGTCAGGTTAGTAGTAGGTAGGTAGGTAGGTCAGTGGTAGTTAGTGGTTAGGTTAGGTCAGGTGGTCAGGTAGGTAGTTAGTTCAAGGTAGGTTAGGTTAGGTTAGGTAGGTAGGTGGTAGTAGTTAGGTAGGTCAGGTAGGTGTAGTGTTAGGTTAGTCGGAGGTAGGAGGTTAGGTTAGTTAGGTTAGGTAGGTTCTTATTTTTTTTTTAGGTCGGTCAGTCAGGTCAGGTTAGGTTAGGTTAGGTTAGTCAGGTCAGGTTAGGTTAGTGGTAGGTTAGGTTAGTTAGGTTGGTAGGTTAGTTAGGATTAGGTCAGGTCAGGTTTGGTAAGTTAGGTTGGGTGTAGGGTTAGTAGGTCAGGTAGTCGGTTAGGTAGGTCTGGTAGGTCAGGTTGGTTAGGTTAGGTTAGTTAGTCAGGTCAGGTCGGTAGGTGGTTGGTTAGTTGGTTAGGTTAGGTTAGGTTGGGTTGGTTAGGTAAGTTAGGTTAGTAGGTAGGTAGGTAGCAGGTTAGGTTAGTTAGGTAGTAGGTAGGTTGGTAGGTAGTAGGTAGTAGGTCAGGTCAGTCAGGTAGGTTAGTAGGTATTGTAGTAGGGGTTATAGGTATAGTTAGGTAGGTTAGTTAGTAGGTAGTCGTAGTTATTAGGTGGTTATCAGGTTAGGTTAGTTGGTTTAGTGGTAGGTTAGGTTAGTTAGGTTAGGTGGTTAGGTAGGTTAGTTAGGATATGTTAGTAGGTCAGGTTAGGTTAGGTTAGTTAGGTAGGTCAGGTTTTTTTTTAGGGGGGGGTTTTAGGTTTAGGTTTAGAGGGGTTTAGTTCAGGTTAGGTTTTAGGTTAGGTAGGTAGGTTAGGTTTAGGTTAGTTAGGTAGGTTAGGTTAGTAGTTAGGTTATGGTAGGTTAGGTTAGTTTAGGTAAGTAGGTTAGTTAGGTTAGGTTAGTTAGTTAGGTAGGTTGTTAGTATGGTTAGGTTAGGTTTAGGAGGTTGGTAGGTAGGTGGTTAGTTTAGTTAGTTAGGTTAGGAGGTTAGGTTAGGTGTTAGGTCGTTAGGTTAGGTAGGTAGGTAGGTAGTTAGGTTAGGTAGGTTAGGTAGGTTAGGTAGTTAGGTTAGTTAGGTAGGTAGGTTGTTAGGTTAGGTAGGTGGTGTTAGGTCAGGTTAGGTCAGTTGGTTAGGTTAGGTAGGTTAGGTTGGTTGTTAGGTTGGTAGGTAGTAGTTAGTTAGTTAGGTTAGGTTGTAGGTCAGGTTAGGTCGTTAGGTTAGGTTAGTCGGTTAGTTAGGTTAGGTTAGGTTAGAGTAGGTTAGGTATAGGTTAGGTGGTTAGGTTGGTTAGTTAGGTAGGTAGGTAGGTTAGGTAGGTTAGGTTAGGTAAGTAGGTTGTTAGGTTGGTAGGTAGGTAGGTAGGTAAGGTTAGTAGGTTGGTAGGTTAGTTGGTAGGTAGGTTAGTGGTTAGTTAGTGGTTAGTTAGGTTAGGTAGTTAGGTTAGTAGTTAGGTATTGTTAGGTAGGTTAGTTAGGTTAGTTAGTAAGAAGTAGGTTAGGTAGGTTAGTAGGTAGTTAGGTTAGGTAAGGTTAGGTCAGTAGGTGGTTAGGTAGGTTAGGTCAGTTGTTGGTGGTTAGGTAGGTTAGTAGGTTAGGTTAGGTCAGGTCAGGTAGGTTAGGTAGTTAGGTTAGGTCAGTTAGTTGGTTAGTGGTTAGGTTAGTTAGGTAGGTAGTAGGTCAGGTTAGTTAGGTAGTTAGGTTAGGTAGTTAGGTTAGGTAGTAGGTTAGGTTAGTTGGTTAGTCAGGTTAGGTTAGGTTAGTAGTAGTTAGGTAGTTAGGTTAGTTAGGTTAGTTAGTAGGTAGGTTAGGTTAGGTAGGTTAGGTAGTTAGGTTAGGTTAGTGGTTATGTAGTTGGTTAGTTAGTTAGTTGGTAGGTTAGGTTAGGTTGGTCAGGTAGGTTAGTTAGGTAGGTTAGTTAGGTCAGTAGTAGGTCAGTTAGTTAGGTTAGTCAGGTTAGGTAGGTTAGGTGGTCAGGTTAGTAGGTTAGTCAGGTTAGGTAGGTTAGGTCAGGTTAGGTAGTTAGGTTAGGTCGTAGGTTAGGTTAGTCAGGTAGTCAGTTAGTTAGGTGGTCGTTAGTTAGGTTAGGTTAGGTAGTTAGGTCAGGTTAAGTGGTAGTTAGGTTAGGTTAGGTTAGTTAGGTTGGTTAGGTCAGGTTGTCAGGTTAGGTAGTCAGTTAGGTTAGGTTAGTAGGTGGTTGGTTAGGTCAGGTTAGTTAGGTAGGTAAGGTTAGGTTAGGTTAGGTTAGGTTAGTAAGGTAGGTTAGGTTAGGTTAGGTAGTTGGTAGGTTAGGTTAGTGGTAGTTAGTAGGTAAGGTTGGTTATTAGGTTAGGTAGTTAGGTAGGTTAGGTCAGTTAGGTTAGCTAGGTTAGGTTAGGTTAGTTAGTAGGTTAGGTAGGTTATTAGGTTAGGTTAGGTTAGGTCAGGTTAGGTGAGGTAGGTAAGTTAGTAGGTTGGTTTTAGGTAGGTAGGTTAGGTTGGTTAGTAAGGTAGTTAGGTAAGGTAGGTAGGTTAGGTTAGGTCAGGTTGGTAGGTTAGTTAGTTAGGTGGTAGGTAGTTAGGTTAGGTTGGTAGGTAGGTAGGTTAGTTGGTTAGTAGGTTAGGTGGTTAGGTAGGTTAGTTAGGTTAGGTAGGTTGGTTGGTTGTTAGGTAGGTTAGGAGGTTATGTTGGTAGTTAGGTTAGGTCAGGTTAGGTTAGGTCGGTTAGGTAGGTTAGTTAGGTAGGTCGTGGTTAGGTCAGTTGGTTAGGTCAGGTTAGGTTAGGTTAGGTAGTTAGTTAGGTTATAGGTTAGGTTAGGTTAGGTTGTTAGGTAGGTTGGTCGTTAGGTAGGTAGGTCAGGAGGTGGTAGTTAGGTTGTTAGGTAGTGGTTAGTAGGTTAGTTAGGTTAGGTTAGGTAGGTCAGGTTAGGTAGGTTAGGTCGTTGTTAGGTTAGTCAGTCAGGTCAGGTTAGGTAGGTTAGGTCGGTCAGGTCAGTGGTTAGTTAGGCAGGTCAGGAGTAGTATGGTTAGTAGGTCAGGTAGGTTAGGTTGTAGGTAGGTCAGGTTAGGTTAGGTTAGGTAGTTAGGTTAGGTAGTCAGGTCGGTTAGGTTAGGTAGGTTAGGTTAGTTCGTAGGTTAGGTTAGTTAGTAGTCAGGTTAGGTCGGTGGTTAGGTAGGTAGGTCAGGTTAGCTGTTGGTTAGGTGTTGGTAGTTAGGTTAGGTCAGGTTAGGTTAGGTCAGTGGTAGGTTAGGTAGGTAGGTCAGGTTAGGTAGGTCAGTTAGGTCGGTAGGTTAGGTAGGTAGGTTAGTCAGGTTAGTTAGTCAGTTAGGTAGGTTGGTCAGTTGTAGGTCGTTAGGTCAGTTAGTTAGGTTGGTTAGTCAGGTGTCGGTTAG
>NC_069452.1:18205914-18305914 GCF_026875155.1 Cherax quadricarinatus | reverse complement strand
AGGAAAACCAGTACAAGAAATGATGGACTATGTAGCAACAAAATGCAAGGAGGCAGAGGAGAGGTTTGTTCCCAAGGGAAACAGAAATAATGGGAAGAACAGAACGAGTCCTTGTTCACCCAAAGGTGTAGGGAGGCAAAACTAGGTGTACTAGAGAATAGAAAAGGTACAGAAGACAGAGAACTCAGGAAAATAAAGAAATCAGCCGAAGAGCCAGAAACGAATATGCACAGATAAGAAGGGAGGCTCAGAGACAATATGAAAATGACATAGCATCAAAAGTAAAGACTGACCCGAAGCTGTTGTACAGCCACATCAGGAGGAAAACAACAGTCAAGGACCAGGTAATCAGACTGAGGAAGGGTGATGGGGAATTCACAAGAAACGACCGAGAGGTTTGTCAGGAGCTCAACACAAGATTTAAAGGGGTATTTACAGTGGAAACCAGTAGGACTCCAAGAAATCAGAACTGGGGGGCACACCAGCAAGTGCTGGATGAGGTACATATAACCAAGGAGGAGGTGAAGAAACTGCTATGCGAACTTGACACCTCAAAGGCGGTGGGACCAGACATCTCTCCATGGGTCCTTAAAGAGGGAGCAGAGATATTGTGTGAGCCATTAACAAAGATCTTCAACACATCATTTGAAACTGGGCAACTCCCTGAGGTATGGAAAATGGAAAATGTAGTCCCAATTTTTAAAAAGGGAGGCAGACATGAGGCACTAAACTACAGACCAGTATCACTAACGTGTATAGTATGCAAGGTCATGGAGAAGGTCATCAGGAGGAGAGTGGTGGGGCACCTGGAAAGAAACAAGTGTATAATTGACAACCAGCACGGTTTCAGGGAAGGAAAATCCTGTGTCACAAACCTATTAGAGTTTTATGACAAGGTGACAGAAGTAAGACAAGAGAGAGAGGGGTGGATCGACTGCATATTTTTGGACTGCAAGAAGGCCTTCGACACAGTTACTGCAAAAGCTAGAGGATCAGGCACACATAACAGGAAAGGCACTGCAATGGATCAGAGAATACCTGACAGGGAGGCAACAACGAGTCATGGTACGCGACGAGGTGTCAGAGTGGGCGCCTGACAAGCGGGGTTCCACAGGGGTCAGTCCCTAGACCTGTTCTGTTTTTGTATATGTGAACGACATAACGGAAGGGATAGACTCAGAGTGTCCTTGTTTGCAGATGATGCGAAGTAATGAGAAGAACAAATCGGACGAGGATCAGGCAGGACTACAAAGAGACCTGGACAGGCTACAAGCCTGGTCCAGCAACTGGCTCCTTGAATTTAACCCTGCCAAATGCAAAGTCATGAAGATTGGGGAATGGCAAAGAAGACCGCAGACACAATATAGTTTAGATGGCCAAAGACTGCAAACCTCACTCAAGGAAAAAGATCTGGGGGTGAGTATAACACCGAGCATATCTCCTGAGACGCACATCAATCAGATAACTGCTGCAGCATACGGGAGCCTGGCAAACCTACGGATAGCGTTCCGATACCTCAGTAAGGATTCGTTTAAGACTCTGTATACCATTTAAGTCAGGCCCATACTGGAGTATGCAGCACCAGTTCGGAATCCACACCTAGTCAAGCACGTCAAGAAATTAGAGAAAGTGCAAAGGTTTGCAACAAGACTAGTCCCAGAGCTACGGGGATTGTCCTATGAAGAAAGGTTGAGGGAAATCGGCCTGACGACACTGGAGGACAGGAGGGTCAGGGGAGACATGATAACGACATATAAAATACTGCGCGGAATAGACAAGGCGGGCAAAGACGGGATGTTCCAGAGATGGGACACAGACACAAGAGGTCACAATTGGAAGTTGAAGACTCAGATGAATCAAAGGGATGTTAGGAAGTATTTCTTCAGTCATAGAGTAGTCAGGCCGTGGAATAGCCTAGAAAGTGACGTAGTGGAGGCGGGAACCATACATAGTTTTAAGGCGAGGTATGATAAAGCTCATGGGGCAGGGAGAGGACCTAGTAGCAATCAGCTTAGAGGCGGGGCCAGGAGCTATGACTCGACCCCTGCAACCACAAAAAGGTGAGTACAAATAGTGAGTACACACACACACACACACACACACACACACACACACACACACACACACACACACACACACACACACACACACACACACGCACATACACAATGAATAAAGTGACAGTTCACCTCTGTCATGTCTTTCATGTAAATTGATGTCATGTGTGTGTATGTGTATGTGTTTGTGTATGTGTGTGTGTGTGTGTGTGTGTTTGTGTATGTGTGTGTGTGTGTGTGGTGTGTGTGTGTGTGTGTGTGTGTGTGTGTGTGTGTGTGTGTGTGTGTGTGTAGTGTACTCACCTATTTGTACTCATCTATTTGTGGTTGCAGGGGTCGATTCACAGCTCCTGGCCCCGCCTCTTCGCTGATTGCTACTAGGCCCCTCTCTCTCCCTGCCCCATGAGCTTTATCATACCTCGCCTTAAAACTATGTATGGTTCCCGCCTCCACCACATCACCTTCTAGGCTATTCCACGGCCTGACTACTCTATGACTGAAGAAATACTTCCTAACATCCCTTTGATTCATCTGAGTCTTCAACTTCCAATTGTGACCTCTTGTGTCTGTGTCCCATCTCTGGAACATCCCGTCTTTGTCCACCTTGTCTATTCCGCGCAGTATTTTATATGTCGTTATCATGTCTCCCCTGACCCTCCTGTCCTCCAGTGTCGTCAGGCCGATTTCCCTCAACCTTTCTTCGTAGGACAATCCCCGTAGCTCTGGGACTAGTCTTGTTGCAAACCTTTGCACTTTCTCTAATTTCTTGACGTGCTTGACTAGGTGTGGATTCCAAACTGGTGCTGCATACTCCAGTATGGGCCTGACGTAGATGGTATACAGAGTCTGAAACGAATCCTTACTGAGGTATCGGAACGCTATCCGTAGGTTTGCCAGGCGCCCGTATGCTGCAGCAGTTATCTGATTGATGTGCGCCTCAGGAGATATGCTCGGTGTTATACTCACCCCCAGATCTTTTTCCTTGAGTGAGGTTTGCAGTCTTTGGCCATCTAAACTATATTGTGTCTGCGGTCTTCTATGCCCTTCCCCAATCTTCATGACTTTGCATTTGGCAGTGTTAAACTCAAGGAGCCAGTTGCTGGACCAGGCTTCTAGCCTGTCCAGGTCTCTTTGTAGTCCTGCCTGATCCTCATCCGATTTGATTCTTCTCATTAACTTCACATCATCTAAAACAAGGACACTTCTGAGTCTATCCCTTCCGTTATGTCATTCACATATACCAAGAACAGTACAGGTCTTAGGACTGACCCCTGTGGAACCCCGCTTGTCACAAGCGCCCACTCTGACACCTCGTCACGTACCATGACTCGTTGTTGCCTCCCTGTCAGGTATTCTCTGATCCATTGCAGTGCCTTTCCTGTTATGTGTGCCTGATCCTCTAGCTTTTGCAGTAACCTCTTGTGAGAAACTGTGTCGAAGGCCTTCTTGCAGTCCAAAAAAATGCAGTCGATCCACCCCTCTCTCTTTTGTCTTACTTCTGTCACCTTGTCATAAAACTCTAATAGGTTTGTGACACAGGATTTTCCTTCCCTGAAACCGTGCTGGTTGTCAATTATACACTTGTTTCTTTCCAGGTGCTCCACCACTCTCCTCCTGATGATCTTCTCCATGACCTTGCATACTATACACGTTAGTGATACAGGTCTGTAGCTTAGTGCCTCATGTCTGTCTCCCTTTTTATACATTGGGACTACATTTGCCATCTTCCATACCTCAGGGAGTTGCCCAGTTTCAAATGATGTGTTGAAGATCTTTGTTAATGGCACACACAATATCTCTGCTCCCTCTTTAAGGACCCATGGAGAGATGTTGTCTTGTCCCACCGCCTTTGAGGTGTCAAGTTCGCATAGCAGCTTCTTCACCTCCTCCTTGGTTATATGTACCTCATCCAGCACTTGCTGGTGTACCCCCCTGTTCTGATTTCCTGGAGTCCTACTGGTTTCCACTGTAAATACTTCTTTAAATCTCGTGTTGAGCTCCTGACATACCTCTCGGTCGTTTCTTGTGAATTCCCCATCACCCTTCCTCAGTCTGATTACCTGGTCCTTGACTGTTGTTTTCCTCCTAATGTGGCTGTACAACAGCTTCAGGTCAGTCTTGACTTTCGATGCTATGTCATTTTCATATTGTCTCTGAGCCTCCCTTCTTATCTGTGCATGTTCGTTTCTGGCTCTTCGGCTAATCTCTTTATTTTCTTGAGTTCTCTGTCTTCTGTACCTTTTCCATTCTCTAGTACACCTAGTTTTTGCCTCCCTACACCTTTGGGTGAACCAAGGACTCGTTCTGTTCTTCCCATTATTTCTGTTTCCCTTGAGAACAAACTTCTCTGCCTCCTTGCATTTTGTTGCCACATAGTCCATCATTTCTTGTACTGGTTTTCCTGTCAGTTCCCTCTCCCACTGGATGTTTTGAAGGAAGTTCCTCATGCCTGAGTAGTTCCCCCTTTTGTAGTTTGGTTTTTCCCACCCTATTCCTGCTACTCTCTCCACTTGGAGCTCAACTATGTAGTCGAAGCACAGAACCACATTATCACTAGCGCCCAAGGGCCTTTCATACAAGATATACTCGATGTCTGAACTACTCAAGGTGAATACAAGGTCCAGTCTTGCTGGTTCATCGTCTCCTCTCTCTCTGGTAGTGTCTCTAACGTGTTGATGCATGAGGTTTTCCAGTACTACATCCTTCATCTTGGCTCTCCATGTTTCGGGACTCCCATGGGGCTCCAGGTTTTCCCAGTCAATCTCCTTGCGATTGAAATCACCCATAACTAGTAACTTTGCTCCCCCCATGTGTGTTCTCCTGTCCACCTCGGCTAGTGTGTCGAAAATGGCTCTGTTGCTCTCATCGTATTCTTCTCTTGGTCTCCTGCAGTTCTGTGGTGGGTTGTACATTACTGCAACTATCACCTTATGTCCCTCAGACTGGATTGTTCCTACTAAGTAGTCCCTTTCACCCGTGCCGTCCATTCCTTCCATTTTCTCAAAACCCCACTGGTTTTTAATGAGCAGTGCAACTCCTCCTCCCCCTCTCCTCCCTCTGTCTTTCCTGAGGATTTGATATCCGGATGGAAAGATTGAATCTGTTATTATTCTGGTGAGTTTTGTTTCTGTGAGTGCTATTATGTCTGGGGATGTCTCCTTGATTCTTTCGTGCCACTCCTCATACTTATTTGTTATTCCATCTGCATTTGTATACCACGCCTTCAACTTCTTTTCTAAGATTGTGGTCTGGGAGGTGTATTGGGGTTGGGGAAGTGGGAGACCTGATAAGGAACTATGGGTGGTTGCTGTGGGAGTGGAGTTTGTAATGTAGTGGGTGGGGGCATTGGATGTGGCATGGGTGTTTTGGTTTAGAGTGTTTGGTTGCACTGGGGTTGACCTGGTTGGGAGGCTTCTATAGGAAGTTGTGAGGGAGGTTGTATTTGATCTTCTTCCTGTGTCTGGGATCTCCTGTCTGTCTTCTCCATCCCCTCTCTTTCCTCCTTTCGCCTTTGTACCATCTTTCTCAGTTTCTGCCTTTCTTCTTGTGTTCTGTCGCGGTCGAGATACACCTTCCTGTATGCCGGCATGTCCCTTAATCGTGCTTTCTCCTGCAGTATCCTGTTCCGAGTCGATTCTGCCTCGGAACAGGATACTGCAGGAGAAAGCACGATTAAGGGACATGCCGGCATACAGGAAGGTGTGTGTGTGTGTGTGTGTGTGTGTGTGTGTGTGTGTGTGTGTGTGTTGTGTGTGCGTGCGTGTGTGCGTGTGTGTGTGTGTGTGCGTGTGTGTGTGTGTGTGCGTGTGTGCATGTGTGTGTGTGCGTGTGTGTGTGTGTGTGTGTGTGTGTGCGCGTGTGTGTGTGTGTGTGTGTGTGTGTGTGTGTGTGTGTGTGTGTGTGTGTGTGTGCGTGTGTGCGTGTGTGTGTGTGTGTGTGTTCGTCTACTGTACTCGCCTATTATCAGTTGCAGGGGTCGAGTTCCATACACCTTGCCCTCCTCAATATACATTAATACACCAAAATGCAACACCTCACAATATACATTAATACACCAAAATGCAACACCTCACAATATACATTAATACACCAGCATACAACACCTCGTAATACACATCAATACACCACCTCAAAATATACATCAATACACCAGAATACAACACCTCACAGCATACATTAATAAACCAAAATACAACACCTAACAATATACATTAATACACCAAAATACAACACCTAATAATATACATTAATACACCAAAATACAACACCTAACAATATACATTAATACACCAAAATACAACACCTGATACATTAATACACCAAAATACAATACCTCTTTGGACCGGCTTTCAAAATTATTGTATAACCAAAATTCTTGAATAAATTATATCGAAAATCTCTGGTAAAAAAATGCAGGTTGACACAGTGCACCAATTTACATAAATATTTTACAACGATTTACATGTAAATGGGAAGAGAAGAGAGGACTGCCACTCATGTAAACTTGTATACATTCCTATTTATATAGAAATTAACAGAATTAAACGTAATATATATATATATATATATATATATATATATATATATATATAATATATATATATATATATATATATATATATATATATATATACCTAATTTTAAGGTAATATTGCTTTGAAATTGGGTCCTTCATTTTGAAACACCCTATGTATATACCTTCTGAAGAGGACCCCAGAAGAGTCGAAATATACATGTGAGTTATTATTAAGGATGTATATACTTGTTATACTGGAAGTTGTCTTTATATATGACAGGAACCCTGGAACACAGGGAGATAACCTTGACATGTACACCCTGGAACACAGGGAGATACCTTGACATGTACAAACCCTGGAACACAGGGAGATAACCTTGACATGTACACCCTGGAACACAGGGAGATAACCTTGACATGTACACCCTGGAACACAGGGAGATAACCTTGCATGACACCCTGGAACACAGGGTGATAACCTTGACATGTTACACCCTGAACACAGGGAGATAACCTTGACATGAACACCCTGGAACACAGGGTGATAACCTTGACATGTACACCCTGGAACACAGGGAGATAACCTTGACATGTACACCCTGGAACACAGGGAGATAACCTTGACATGTACACCCTGGAACACAGGGAGATAACCTTGACATGTACACCCTGGAACACAGGGAGATAACCTTGACATGTACACCCTGGAACACAGGGAGATAACCTTGACATGTACACCCTGGAACACAGGGTGATAACCTTGACATGTACACCCTGGAACACAGGGAGATAACCTTGACATGAACACCCTGGAACACAGGGTGATAACCTTGACATGTACACCCTGGAACACAGGGAGATAACCTTGACATATACACCCTGGAACACAGGGAGATAACCTTGACATATACACCCTGGAACACAGGGAGATAACCTTGACATGTACACCCTGGAAACAGGGAGATAACCTGACATGTACACCCTGGAACACAGGGAGATAACCTTGACATGTACTCCCTGGAACACAGGGAGATAACCTTGACATGTACACCCTGGAACACAGGGTGATAACCTTGACATGTACACCCTGGAACACAGGGAGATAACCTTGACATGTACACCCTGGAACACAGGGAGATAACCTTGGCATGTACTCCCTGGAACACAGGGTGATAACCTTGGCATGTACACCATGGAACACAGGGAGATAACCTTGACATGTACTCCCTGGGACACAGAGAGATAACCTTGACATGTGCACCCTGGAACACAGGGAGATAACCTTGTCATGTACTCCCTGGAACACAGGGAGATAACCTTGACATGTACACCCTGGAACACAGGGAGATAACCTTGACATGTACACCCTGGAACACAGGGAGATAACCTTGACATGTACACCCTGGAACACAGGGTGATAACCTTGACATGTACTCCCTGGAACACAGGGAGATAACCTTGACATGTACTCCCTGGAACATAGGGAGATAACCTTGACATGTACTCCCTGGAACACAGGGAGGTAACCTTGACATGTACACCCTGGAACACAGGGAGATAACCTTGACATGTACTCCCTGGAACATAGGGAGATAACCTTGACATGTACACCCTGGAACACAGGGAGATAACCTTGACATGTACTCCCTGGAACAGGGAGATAACCTTGACATGTACACCCTGGAACATAGGGAGATAACCTTGACATGTACACCCTGGAACACAGGGTGATAACCTTGACATGTACTCCCTGGAACACAGGGAGATAACCTTGACATGTACACCCTGGAACACAGGGAGATAACCTTGACATGTACACCCTGGAACACAAGGAGATAACCTTGACATGTACACCCTGGAACACAGTGGAGATAACCTTGACAGTACACCCTGGAACACAGGGAGATAACCTTGACATGTACACCTGAACACAGGGTGATAACCTTGACATGTACTCCCTGGAACACAGGGAGATAACCTTGACATGTACACCCTGGAACACAGGGAGATAACCTTGACATGTACACCCTGGAACACAAGGAGATAACCTTGACATGTACACCCTGGAACACAGGGAGATAACCTTGACATGTACACCCTGGAACACAGGGAGATGACCTTGACATGTACACCCTGGAACACAAGGAGATAACCTTGACATGTACTCCCTGGAACACAGGGAGATAACCTTGACATGTACTCCCTGGAACACAGGGTGATAACCTTGACATGTACACCATGGAACACAGGGAGATAACCTTGACATGTACACCCTGGAACACAGGGTGATAACCTTGACATGTACTCCCTGGAACACAGGGTGATAACCTTGACATGTACACCATGGAACAACAGGGAGATAACCTTGACATGTACACCCTGGAACACAGGGTGATAACCTTGACATTACTCCCTGGAACACAGGGAGATAACCTTGACATGTACTCCCTGGAACACAGGGTGATAACCTTGACATGTACACCATGGAACACAGGGAGATAACCTTGACATGTACACCCTGGAACACAGGGTGATAACCTTGACATGTACTCCCTGGAACACAGGGAGATAACCTTGACATGTACTCCCTGGAACACAGGGTGATAACCTTGGCATGTACACCATGGAACACAGGGAGATAACCTTGACATGTACACCCTGGAACACAGGGAGATAACCTTGACATGTACTCCGTGGAACACAGGGAGATAACCTTAACATGTGCACCCTGGAACACATGGAGATAACCTTGACATGTACTCCCTGGAACACAGGGAGATAACCTTGACATGTACACCATGGAACACAGGGAGATAACCTTGACATGTACACCCTGGAACACAGGGAGATAACCTTGACATGTACACCCTGGAACACAGGGTGATAACCTTGACATGTACACCCTGGAACACAGGGAGATAACCTTGACATGTACTCCCTGGAACACAGGGAGATAACCTTGACATGTACTCCCTGGAACACAGGGAGATAACCTTGGCATGTACAAACTGGAACACAGGGAGATAACCTTAACATGTACACCCTGGAACACAGGGAGATAACCTTGGCATGTACAAACTGGAACACAGGGAGATAACCTTAACATGTACACCCTGGAACACAGGGAGATAACCTTGGCATGTACAAACTGGAACACAGGGAGATAACCTTAACATGTACACCCTGGAACACAGGGAGATAACCTTGACATGTACACCCTGGAACACAGGGAGATAACCTTGACATGTACTCCCTGGAACACAGGGAGATAACCTTGACATGTACACCATGAAACACAGGGAGATAACCTTGACATGTACACCCTGGAACACAGGAAGATAACCTTGACATGTACCCCCTGGAACACAGGGAGATAACCTTGACATGTACTCCCTGGAACACAGGGAGATAACCTTGACATATACACCCTGGAACACAGGGAGATAACCTTGACATGTACTCCCTGGAACACAGGGAGATAACCTTGACATGTACACCCTGGAACACAGGGAGATAACCTTGACATGTACTCCCTGGAACACAGGGAGATAACCTTGATAGGTACACCCTGGAACACAGGGAGATAACCTTGACATGTACACCCTGGAACACAGGGAGATAACCTTGACATGTACACCCTGGAACACAGGGAGATAACCTTGACATGTACACCCTGGAACACAAGGAGATAGCCAGAGCTACGGGGATTGTCCTACGAAGAAAGGTTGAGGGAAATCGGCCTGAAGACACTGGAGGACAGGAGGGTCAGTGGAGACATGAAAACGACATATAAAATACTGCGCAGAATAGACGAGGTGGACAAAGACGGGATGTTCCAGAGATTTGACACAGACACAAGAGGTCACAATTGGAAGTTGAAGACACAGATGAGTCAGAGAGATATTAGGAAGTATTTCTTCAGTCATAGAGTTGTAAGGCAGTGGAATAGCCTAGAAAATGACGTAGTGGAGGCGGGAACCATACATAGTTTTAAGGCGAGGTATGATAAAGCTCATGGAGCAGGGAGAGAGAGGACCTAGTAGCAACCGGTGAAGAGGCGGGGCCAGGAGCTATGACTCGACCCCTGCAACCACAAATAGGTGAGTACACACACACACACACACACACACACACACACACACACAATGTAGATATGGTCGAGTTTGTAAGTTGATTCCATCTAAAATTCACACTAATATGCAAGTATTAACAATGACGGAGAGAGAGAGAGAGAGAGAGAGAGAGAGAGAGAGAGAGAGAGAGAGAGAGAGAGAGAGAGAGAGAGAGAGAGAGAGAGAGAGAGAGAGAGAGGGAGAGAGAGAGAGAGAGAGAGAGAGAGAGAGAGAGAGAGAGAGAGAGAGAGAGAGAGAGAGAGAGAGAGAGAATGTACCAGCTGTAACCTTGTAAATAAAGTTAGGAACCTTAACCTAACCTTGTAAAACACTGTGTAAAAGAGTGAGAGAGAGAGCTAGCTCCCACCAGCAGGTACTAACTCACAGTGATATACTAAGCATAACAATCAAGCAAGCTGTAAGCTGTAATTTAAGCTGAAGGTAACGAGGTTAAATTGGTGTCATTTTCACCTCGTAACCTTTGACCCGTCACCAAGCTGAAGGTGAGGCTGAACATGAGTGATCATGACGCCTCGACAACCATGAATATCGAACCACAAGAATATGAGATATGGGATAATAATATATATATATATATATATATAAATATATATATAATAATATATATATATATATATATATATATATATATATATATATGCAAAATAACCACTCTGAAAGAATAGAGAAATTCCAAGCGCTTTCGTGACTACTCACGTTATCAAGACATTATCAGTTCCTTGATAATGTGAGTAGTCACGAAAGCGCTTGGAATTTCTCTATTCTTTCAGAGTGGTTGTTTTGCATATTTGAAATCACCTGTTTACTGTGATCTTATTGCATATATATATATATATATATATAATATATATATTATATATATATATATATATATTATATATATCATATATATATATATGTAATGCCTGCTGTATTTTGGGCACACGCACTCAGCTCTGAGGAGCTGGATGAGATTTTCGCCTTATAATCGGTGATACACACGTAACATGTACCGTATATGCCACCTTTATATCAACAATGTATCTCTTAAATCTTCTGTGCCATATTATGTAATAAAATATTCCTATTGGTAAAAAAAAATAGTTTTAAAAGATGGGGTGTAGGGGAAATGGAATTTTTCAAATGGCTTAGAAGAAATCCAAATATTCTTCTTTGAAGCCTTTTTATGCACTTCTCGGAGGGTGTGGCTCCCACAATTACACCAGAGGTGGACCCCCATCCTATATAATTTATATAATTATATATATTTAATATATATATATATATAATATATATATATATATATATATATATATATATAATATTATTTTTTTATTATCACACTGGCCGATTCCCCACCAAGGCAGGGTGGCCACCAAGGCAGGTGGCCACCAAGGCAGGGTGGCCACCAAGGCAGGGTGGCCACCAAGGCAGGGGGGCCACCAAGGTAGGGTGGCCCGAAAAAAAAAACTTCACCTCATTCACTCCATCACTGTCTTGCCAGAAGGGTGCTTTACCCCTACAGTTTTTAAACTGCAACATTAACACGCCTCCTTCAGAGTGCAGGCACTGTACTTCCCATCTCCAGGACTCAAGTCCGGCCTGCGGTTTCCCTGAACCCCTTCATAAATGTTACTTTGCTCACACTCCAACAGCACGTCAAGTATTAAAAACCATTTGTCTCTATTCACTCTATCAAACATCGCTCACGCATGCCTGCTGGAAGTCCAAGCCCCTCGCACACAAAACCTCCTTTACCCCCTCTCTCCAACCTTTCCTAGGCCGACCCTACCCCGCCTTCCTTCCACTACAGACTGATACACTCTTGAAGTCATTCTGTTTCGCTCCATTCTCTCCACATGTCCGAACCACCTCAAAACCCTTCCTCAGCCCTCTGGACAACAGTTTTGGTAATCCCGCACCTCCTCCTAACTTCCAAACTACGAATTCTCTGCATTATATTCACACCACAACATTGCTCTCAGACATGACATCTCCACTGCCTCCAGCCTTCTCCTCGCTGCAACATTCATCACCCATGCTTCACACCCATATAAGAACGTTGGTAAAACTATACTCTCATACATTCCCCTCTTTGCCTCCAAGGACAAGTTCTTTATCTCCACAGACTCCTAAGTGCACCACTCACTCTTTCCCCTCATCAATTCTATGATTCACCTCATCTTTCATAGACCCATCCACTGACACGTCCACTCCCAAATATCTGAATACATTCACCTCCTCCATACTCTCTCCCTTCAATCTGATATTCAATCTTTCATCACCTAATCTTTTTGTTTATCCTCATAACCTTACTCTTTCCTGTATTCACCTTTAATTTTCTTCTTTTGCACACCCTACCAAATTCATCCACCAATCTCTGCAATCTTCTCTCAGAATCTCCCAAGAGCACAGTGTCATCAGCAAAGAGCAGCTGTGACAACTCCCACTTTTGTGTGTGATTCTTTATCTTTTAACTCCACGCCTCTTGCCAAGACCCTCGCATTTACTTCTCTTACAACCCCATCTATAAATATATTAAACAACCACGGTGACATCACACATCCTTGTCTAAGGCCTACTTTTACTGGGAAATAATTTCCCTCTTTCCTACATACTCTAACTTGAGCCTCACTATCCTCGTAAAAAACTCTTCACTGCTTTCAGTAACCTACCTCCTACACCATACACCTGCAACATCTGCCACATTGCCCCCCTATCCAAACCTGTCATATGCCTTTTCCAAATCCATAATGCCACAAGACCTCTTTAGCCTTATCTAAATACTGTTCACTTAATGTTTCACTGTAAACACCTGGTCCACACACCCCCTACCTTTCCTAAAGCCTCCTTGTTCATCTGCTATCCTATTCTCCTCTTACTCTTAATTCTTTCAATAATAACTCTACCATACACTTTACCAGGTATCCCTCAGCAACTTATCCCCCTATAATTTTTGCACTCTCTTTTGTCCCCTTTGCCTTTATACAAAGGAACTATGCATGCTCTCTGCCAATCCCTAGGTACCTTACCCTCTTCCATACATTTATTAAATAATTGCACCAACCACTCCAAAACTATATCCCCACCTGCTTTTAACATTTCTATCTTTATCCATCAATCCCGGCTGCCTTTTTGATGGGATAAAGATAGAAATGTTAAAAGCAGGTGGGGATATAGTTTTTGGAGTGGTTGGTGCAATTATTTAATAAATTGTATGGAAGAGGGTAAGGTACCTAGGATTGGCAGAGAGCATGCATATATATATATATATATATATATATATATATATATATATATATATATAAAATATATAAACAGTGGACCCTCGAATTTAGTCCTGCCTTTCTATATATATATATATATATATATATATATATATATATATATATATATATATATATATTATATATATATATATATATATATATGCAGATATGTAATACGTATGATATTGTGTATATGGACTCCTGTAAGGCTTTCGATAGAGTTCCACATCAGAGGCTATTGAGGAAAATTAGGTACACTGAATAGGAGAATTTTTTCCTGGGTAGAGGCATGGCTGACAAATAGGCAGCAGAGAGTTTGCATAAATGGGGAGAAATCAGAATGGGGGAGCGTCACGAGTGTTGTTCCACAGGGGTTAGTGTTGGGCCCTTTGTTGTTCACAATCTACAGAAACGACATAGATGAGGGAATAAACAGCGGCATAAGCAAATTTGCCGATGACACCAAAATAGACCGTCGAATTCATTCTAATGTGGACACTAGAGCACTCCAGGATGATTTGAATAGACTGATGCAATGGTCGGAGAAGTGGCAGATGCAGTTTAATATTGACAAATGCAAAGTTCTAAATGTTGGACAGGACAATAACCATGCCACATATAAACTAAATAATGTAGATCTTAATATTACTGATTGCGTAAAGTATTTAGGAGTTCTGGTTAGCAGTAATCTAAAACCAAGACAACAGTGCATTAGTGTTGGCAATAAAGCTAACAGAATTCTTGGCTTCATATCTAGAAGTATAAATAATAGAAGTCCTCAGGTTGTTAGGTAAGACACATATGCAACAGTTAGGTATCTTTATTATGAAACGTTTCGCCTACACAGTAGGCTTCTTCAGTCAAGTACAGAAAAGTTGATAGAAGCAGAAGATACTTGAAGACGATGTAATCAGTCCATCACCCTTAAAGTTTTGAGGTGGTCAGTCCCTCAGTCTGGAGAAGAGCATTGTTCCATAGTATGAAACAATATGGAGAAGAGGTGACAGGATGGAGCTTTTTATAGCGCCAAGAGGTGAGACGTAGGCCACTAGGAGAGGTAAGAACTCAGATGTTGAGAGGTCAGGTCCCTCTCAAATCCAGCCCCTCTCATTAGTGGAAGTTGTCGAAGTTGATTGCAGGTCTGTACCATGATACCCTTGTGTTGCAGTGTCTGACAGATTGAACATTAAAATGGTATAAAATACCGACAGTTTGTTAGGTATACCTAACAAACTGTCGGTATTTTATACCATTTTAATGTCCTCAGGTTGTTCTTCAACTCTATATATCCTTGGTTAGGCCTCATTTAGACTATGCTACTCAGTTCTGGTCACAGTATTACAGAATGGATATAAATGCTCTGGAAAACGTACAGAGGATGATGACAAAGTTGATACCATGTATCAGAAATCTTCCCTATGAGGATAGACTGAGGCCCTGAATCTGCACTCTCTAGAAAGACGTAGAATTAGGGGGGATATGATTGAGGTGTATAAATGGAAGACAGGAATAAATAAAGGGGATGTAAATAGTGTGCTGAAAATATCTACCCAAGACAGGACTCGCAGCAATGGTTTTAAGTTAGAAAAATTCAGATTCAGGAAGGATATAGGAAAGTACTGGTTTGGTAATAGAGTTGTGGATGAGTGGAACAAACTCCCGAGTACAGTTATTCAGGCTAAAACGTTGTTTAAGTTAGATAAATAAATGAGTGGGTGTGAGTTAGACCTGACTAGCTTGTGCTACTAGGTCAGTTGCCGTGTTCCTTCCTTAAGTGAATGTGACCTGGCCTGATTAAGTTGGGTCATTGGTTTAAGCCAGTAGGAGGCCTGAACCTGCCTCACATGGGCCAGTAGGCCTCCTGTAGTGCTCCTACTTTCTTATGTTCTTATATGTAAGAATATATACGAGACACCAAAACACTATCTACAATGTCGGTACTGTCACAGTGACCTCAGTACTGTCACAGTGACCTCAGTACTGTCACAGTGACCTCAGTACTGTCACAGTGACCTCAGTACTGTCACAATGACCTCAGTACTGTCACAATGACCTCAGTACTTTTCACAATGACCTCAGTACTGTCACAATGACCTCAGTACTGTCACAATGACCTCAGTACTGTCACAATGACCTCAGTACTGTCACAGTGACCTCAGTACTGTCACAGTGACCTCAGTACTGTCACAGTGACCTCAGTACTGTCACAGTGACCTCAGTACTGTCACAGTGACCTCAGTACTGTCACAGTGACCTCAGTACTGTCAGTGACCTCAGTACTGTCACAGTGACCTCAGTACTGTCACAGTCACCTCAGTACTGTCACAATGACCTCAGTACTGTCACAATGACCTCAGTACTGTCACAATGACCTCAGTACTGTCACAATGACCTCAGTACTGTCACAGTGACCTCAGTACTGTCACAGTGACCTCAGTACTGTCACAGTGACCTCAGTACTGTCACAGTGACCTCAGTACTGTCACAGTGACCTCAGTACTGTCACAATGACCTCAGTACTGTCACAATGACCTCAGTACTGCCACAATGACCTCAGTACTGCCACAATGACCTCAGTACTGTCACAATGACCTCAGTAACTGGTCACAATGACCTCAGTACTGTCACAATGACCTCAGTACTGTCACAATGACCTCAGTACTGTCACAATGACCTCAGTACTGTCACAATGACCTCAGTACTGTCACAATGACCTCAGTACTGTCACAATGACCTCAGTACTGTCACAATGACCTCAGTACTGTCACAATGACCTCAGTACTGTCACAGTGACCTCAGTACTGTCACAGTGACCTCAGTACTGTCACAGTGACCTCAGTACTGTCACAATGACCTCAGTACTGTCACAGTGACCTCAGTACTGTCACAGTGACCTCAGTACTGTCACAGTGACCTCAGTACTGTCACAATGACCTCAGTACTGTCACAATGACCTCAGTACTGTCACAATGACCTCAGTACTGTCACAATGACCTCAGTACTGTCACAATGACCTCAGTACTGTCACAATGACCTCAGTACTGTCACAATGACCTCGGTACTGTCACAATGACCTCAGTACTGTCACAATGACCTCAGTACTGTCACAATGACCTCAGTACTGTCACAATGACATCAGTACTGTCACAATGACCTCAGTACTGTCACAATGACCTCAGTACTGTCACAATGACCTCAGTACTGTCACAATGACCTCAGTACTGTCACAATGACCTCAGTACTGTCACAATGACCTCAGTACTCTCACAGTGACCTCAGTACTGTCACAGTGACCTTAGTACTGTCACAGTGACCTCAGTACTGTCACAGTGACCTCAGTACTGTCACAGTAACCCCAGTACTGTCACAGTGACCTTAGTGCTGTCACAGTGACCTCAGTACTGACACAGTGACCTCAGTACTGTCACAGTGACCTCAGTGCTGTCACAGTGACCTCAGTACTGTCACAGTGACCTTAGTGCTGTCACAGTGACCTCAGTACTGTCACAGTAACCTCACTACTGTCACGGTGACCTCAGTACTGTCACAGTGACCTTACTGTCACAGTGACCTCAGTACTGTCACAGTGACTTCAGTAGTCACAGTGACCTTAGTACTGTCACAGTGACTTCAGTACTGTCACAGTGACTTCAGTACTGTCACAGTGACCTCAGTACTGTCACAGTGACCTTAGTACTGTCACAGACCTCAGTACTGTCACTGTGACCTCAGTACTGTCACAGTGACCTTAGTACTGTCACAGTGACTTCAGTACTGTCACAGTGACCTTAGTGCTGTCACAGTGACCTCAGTACTGGCACAGTGACCTCAGTACTGTCACAGTGACCTCAGTGCTGTCACAGTGACCTCAGTACTGTCACAGTGACCTCACTACTGTCACAGTGACCTCAGTACTGGCACAGTGACCTCACTACTGTCACAGTAACCTCACTACTGTCACGGTGACCTCAGTACTGTCACAGTGACCTCACTACTGTCACAGTAACCTCACTACTGTCACGGTGACCTCAGTACTGTCACAGTGACCTTAGTACTGTCGCAGTGACTTCAGTACTGTCACAGTGACCTCAGTACTGTCACAGTGACCTTAGTACTGTCACAGACCTCAGTACTGTCACTGTGACCTCAGTACTGTCACAGTGACCTTAGTACTGTCACAGTGGCTTCAGTACTGTCACAGTGACCTCAGTACTGTCACAGTGACCTTAGTACTGTCACAGACCTCAGTACTGTTACAGTGACCTCAGTACTGTCACAGTGACCTCAGTACTGTCAGACCTCAGTACTGTCACAATGACCTCAGTACTGTCACAATGACCTCAGTACTGTCACAGTGACCTCAGTACTGTCACAGTGACCTTAGTACTGTCACAGTGACCTCAGTACTGTCACAGTGACCTCAGTACTGTCACAGTAACCCCAGTACTGTCACAGTGACCTTAGTGCTGTCACAGTGACCTCAGTACTGACACAGTGACCTCAGTACTGTCACAGTGACCTCAGTGCTGTCACAGTGACCTCAGTACTGTCACAGTGACCTTAGTGCTGTCACAGTGACCTCAGTACTGTCACAGTGACCTCACTACTGTCACAGTAACCTCACTACTGTCACGGTGACCTCAGTACTGTCACAGTGACCTTAGTACTGTCACAGTGACCTCAGTACTGTCACAGTGACTTCAGTAGTCACAGTGACCTTAGTACTGTCACAGTGACTTCAGTACTGTCACAGTGACCTCAGTACTGTCACAGTGACCTTAGTACTGTCACAGACCTCAGTACTGTCACTGTGACCTCAGTACTGTCACAGTGACCTTAGTACTGTCACAGTGACTTCAGTACTGTCACAGTGACCTTATTGCTGTCACAGTGACCTCAGTACTGGCACAGTGACCTCAGTACTGTCACAGTGACCTCAGTGCTGTCACAGTGACCTCAGTACTGTCACAGTGACCTCACTACTGTCACAGTGACCTCAGTACTGGCACAGTGACCTCACTACTGTCACAGTGACCTCACTACTGTCACAGTAACCTCACTACTGTCACGGTGACCTCAGTACTGTCACAGTGACCTTAGTACTGTCGCAGTGACTTCAGTACTGTCACAGTGACCTCAGTACTGTCACAGTGACCTTAGTACTGTCACAGACCTCAGTACTGTCACTGTGACCTCATTACTGTCACAGTGACCTTAGTACTGTCACAGTGGCTTCAGTACTGTCACAGTGACCTCAGTACTGTCACAGTGACCTTAGTACTGTCACAGACCTCAGTACTGTTACAGTGACCTCAGTACTGTCACAGTGACCTCAGTACTGTCAGACCTCAGTACTGTCACAGTGACCTCAGTACTGTCACAGTGACCTCAGCACTGTCACAGTGACCTTCGTACTGTCACAGTGACCTTAGTACTGTCACAGTGACCTTAGTACTGTCACAGTGACCTCAGTACTGCCACAGTGACCTCAGTACTGTCACAGTGACCTTAGTGCTGTCACAGTGACCTCAGTACTGTCACAGTGACCTCAGTACTGTCACAGTGCCTCATACTGTCACATACCTCAGTACTGTCACAGTGACCTCAGTACTGTCACAGTGACCTTAGTGCTGTCACAGTGACCTCAGTACTGTCACAGTGACTTCAGTACTGTCACAGTGACCTTAGTGCTGTCACAGTGACCTTAGTACTGTCACAGTGACCTCAGTACTGTCCACAAGAGCTTCTTTAAGAGTAGAATAAAAAGGAGAGAGAGAGAGAGAGAGAGAGAGAGAGAGAGAGAGAGAGAGAGAGAGAGAGAGAGAGAGAGAGAGTAAACAGCCGAAGGATCAGCGAAGGAATGTGAAGTCAATTGACGTCTCAAAATACAACACTTGACCTTTTAAAATACACCTCAGTCCCTCAGACTGTAGAAGAGGGAATCAGTCCCACATCCTCCCCCTCTTCAGTTTCTCGTTCACGTCTATGTGGGAGAAACATCGATAAAATAACAACACCCAGGTGTTGCAGCATGTGTCAGTAGGCCTCCTGCAGTGCTCCTCCATATCCAGATGCTGCAGCATGGGTCAGTAGGCCTCCTGCAGTGCTCCTACATACCCAGATGTTGTAGCATGGGTCAGTAGGCCTCCTGCAGTGCTCCTACATACCCATATGTTGTAGCATGGGTCAGTAGACCTCCTGCAGTGATCCTACATACCCAGATAAGAACATAAGAACGAAGGAACACTACAGCAGGCCTACTGGCCCATGCGAGGCAGGTCCAAGTTTCCTACCGGCTTAAGCCACTGCACCCAACCTATTCAGGTCAGGTCACATTGACTTAAAGGAGGAACACGGCAACCGACCTGGTAGCACAAGCTATCAGGTCTAACTCACACCCACCCACATCCACTCGTGTATTTATCCAACCTATTTTTAAAGCTACACAACGTTCTGGCCTCTATAACTGTACTTGGGAGTTTGTTCCACTCATCCACAACTCTATTACCAAACCAGTACTTTCCTATATCCTTCCTGAATCTGAATTTTTCCAACTTAAAACCATTGCTGCGAGTCCTGTCTTGGCTAGATATTTTCAGCACGCTATTTACATCCCCTTTATTTATTCCTGTCTTCCATTTATACACCTCAATCATATCCCCCCTAATTCTACGTCTTTCTAGAGAGTGCAGATTCAGGGCCTCAGTCTATCCTCATAGGGAAGATTTCTGATACATGGGATCAACTTTGTCATCCTCCTCTGTACGTTTTCCAGAGCATTTATATCCATTCTGTAATACTGTGACCAGAACTGAGTAGCATAGTCTAAATGAGGCCTAACCAAGGATATATAGAGTTGAAGAACAACCTGAGGACTTCTATTATTTATACTTCTAGATATGAAGCCAAGGATTCTGTTAGCTTTATTGCGAACACTAATGCACTGTTGTCTTGGTTTTAGATTACTGCTAACCAGAACTCCTAAATCTTTTTCGCAATCCGTAATATTAAGATCTACATTATTTAGTTTATATGTGGCATGGTTATTGTCCTGTCCAACATTTAGAACTTTGCATTTGTCTATATTAAACTGCATCTGCCACTTCTCCGACCACTGCATCAGTCTATTCAAATCTTCCTGGAGTGCTCGAATGTCCTCGTCAGAATGAATTTGACGGCCTATTTTGGTGTCATCGGCAAACTTGCTGATGTCGCTCTTTATGCCCTCATCTATGTCGTTTATGTAGATTGTGAACAGCAGGGGGCCCAACACTGACCCCTGTGGAACACCGCTCGTGACGCTTCCCCACTCTGATTTCTCCCCATTTATGCAAACTCTCTGATGCCTATTTGTCAACCATGCCTCTATCCAGGAAAAAATTTCTCCTTCTATTCCATGTGCTTTAATTTTCCTCAATAGTCTCTGATGTGGGACCCTGTCAAAAGCCTTACTGAAGTCCATATACACAATATCATATTCATTACCATGATCTACCTCCTCAAACACCTTAGTGAAAAAAGTTAATAAATTCGTAAGGCAGGAACACCCCTTTGTAAAACCATGCTGAGATTCGTTGATTAATTTATGCTTTTCAAGGTGGCTACGAACTGCCTTGGCAATTATTGATTCCATAAATTTTCCCACTATGGAGGTAAGGCTTATTGGTCTATAGTTCGAAGCTAAGGACCCGTCACCTGCTTTGAAAATAGGTATCACATTTGCCATTTTCCACTTATCTGGCACCATGCCAGTTTGTAGTGAATATGGTGAAAAGATTTGCCAAAGGTTTGCTAAGCTCCTCTTTACATTCCTTTAGAACCCTTGCATACAGTTCATCAGTGCCTGGGGATTTGTTAGGTTTTAATTTATCTATTTGCCTAAGGACCATGTCACTTGTGACCCTAATCGTGCACAGTTTATTATCGTCCTGTTCTACATAATTTATCATTACTGGAATATCGCTGGTACCCTCCTGTGTAAAAACTGAGAGGAAGTATGTGTTGAAAATTCTACACATTTCCTTATCACTGTCAGTGAGCTGACCCGAGGAACTTTTGAGTGGGCCTATCTTGTCCCTGATCTTACTTCTGTATACCTGAAAGAATCCTTTTGGGTTAGTCTTCGATTCTCTTGCAACTTTAACCTCATAATCTCTTTTTGCTTTTCTAATTCCCTTTTTTATTTCTCATTTTAACTGAATATATCGATTTCTTAATTGCCCCTCTCCTCTTTTGATTTGCCTATATATGCCTCTCTTTTGACCAATCAGATATTTTAATCTATTGTTCACCATTTAGGATCATTTTTGTTTGATCTGATTTCCCTATTTGGAACATAATTTGACTGAGCAGCTAGAACTATGCCCTGGAAAGCATCATATCGGCAACCATCACCACCTACCTGACCCTTAGTCAGGTCATTCCAGTTCAGCCCACCTAAGTAATTTTTCAGTCCTATGAAATCACCAAGCGAAAGTCAGGGACGGAGACTTGATTGCCATTATTAGGGGAATTCCATGATATATTAAAACTGAGTGATTTGTGATCACTTTCCCCAAGCTCATCATTAACCTCAAGATTATTAATTAGTGTTTCCCTACTGGCAAGAACCAAGTCAAGGAGGTTATTTCCCTAGTTGGCTCTGTCACAAACTGTTTTAAAAAACAATCCTGGATCGTATCAAGAAAGTCACCTGACTCTAAATTTCCTGTCAAATTGCTCCAGTCAGTCTGTCTATAGTTGAAATCTCCCATTAGCACAACATTTTCGTATGTAGATGCCTTACGAATTTCGTCCCATAGAAGTTTACTGCACTCCCTATCAAGATTTGGGGCCCTGTAAATCACACCCAAAATTAGTTTTTTCTCGGCCCTCGAGAAGCTGTAACCAAACAGATTCAGTGGCTGACGCTTCTAATTTTAACTTGTCTAACACAACAATTTAAATTGTCTCTGACATACATCGCTACTCCACCACCCTTCCTGTTGACCCTGTCAGTGGAATAATTTATAGCCTTGTATGTGACATTCAGAGGGCATCTCTCTATCTTTCAGATTGAGCCAGGTCTCTGTTATAGCAATAATATCTATGTTTCCAGCACTTGCAATTAATCTTAGCTCATCTATCTTATTTCTTACACTCCTGCTATTAGTATAGTAAACCTTAAGGGAGCTAGTCCCTTGCTGCCCTCTGCTGTCCCCCTTTGTTTGCTGACCTGATCTATTGTCTTTATTTATAATCTCATGCTGAATGCCTTTTATACATTTACTGATTCCAACCCTAGTGTTGCAACCTGCTTGTTTCCCACACACACCCATACCTCTATCTTCTATCAGTTTAAAATCATAGGCATTTCACCAATGGCCTTCTCAATCGAGTCTGCAAGTGCTACCACCCCAGCCCCAGAGAGATGTACCCCATCCCTTGCATACATATCATGTTTGCCATAAAAGTTGTCCCAGTTGTCAATGAATGGGATTGCAAGTTCCTTGCAGTATCTGTCTAGCCAGCAATTTACACCAATTGCCCTAGACAACCATTCATTTGCTACTCCCCTTCTAGGCAAGATGCTACATATGATTGGGACCCCTCCCTTAGACTTAATGAAATCTATAGCTGACCTGTACTTATCTAGCAGCTCTTCTCTCCTACCCTTCCCAATATCATTTCCACCAGCACTGAGACAGATAATGGGCTTGTTCCCATTACCTGACATGATATTATCCAGCCTGTTGACAATGTCCCCAACACCAGCTCCAGGGAAGCACACTCTATCTCTCATCTTCTTATTCCTATTACAAAAAGCACGGTCAATATATCTTACCTGAGAGTCACCAACCACAAGAATGCGCTTACCTCCATTAGCAGGGGCAGTAGTACCCTTACCTTCACTGGCCACTGAAGTACATTCATCCTGAAGAACAGAGAAGCGATTTCCTACCTTCAGATCTTCACTCTTAACTTTCCTTATTCTGATTCTCCTCCCATTACTGGTTACCACTCGCCACTTGTAGCAGGTGCTGGACTGCACCTCACTGCTGGTAGCCGTTGCTACCTCCCCACCTACAGCCTCCTCACAGCGAGAGACAGACGTTGTAGCATGGGTCAGTAGACCTCCTGCAGTGCTCCTACATACCCAGATGTTGTAGTATGGATCAGTAGGCCTCCTGCAGTGCTCCTACATACCCAGATGTTGTAGTATGGGTCAGTAGGCCTCCTGCAGTGCTCCTACATACCCAGATGTTGTAGTATGGGTCAGTAGGCCTCCTGCAGTGCTCCTACATACTTGTCCTCTCTCACTTCCTTCTTTCTATTTTATTACATGTTATTTTGTCTTATCTTTCTTCTTCATCTTTGTCTTGGCCTTCTGGTAGCACTTGACGCCTGGCACTCCGAGGCACTCACACCAGAATGGCTCTGAGTGCCGCACTCAGGGTCCTCGAGGGCGTTCTTTTGGGTCCCACTTTAATTTTCTAGGTTACTGTACTTTTAAGGTCATCGATCCTCTTCCTTGGAGAGCTAGCTCTAGCTCTCTCTCTCACACACTCCCTCTCTCACTCTCATACACACTCCCTCTATCACTCACTCTTTCTCTCACATACACACTGTCTCTCACACTCTCCCTGTCTCACATTCTTTCTCACACACGCTCCCTCTATCACTCACACACTGTCTCTCCCTCTCACACACACTCCCACACACACACACTCTCACTCCACAAAGACGGTGTATACTATGTATTAAGGGATATACACCTCTTGGTATATACATCGAAATACATTTCTCAGTGTATATACACAATATACACTTCTCGGAGTATACACAGCAATTGGCTCCTGGAGTTCAATCCCACCAAGTGCAAAGTCATGAAGATTAGGGAAGGGCAACGAAGACCGCAGACGGAGTACAGTCTAGAGGGCCAGAGACTACAAACCTCACTCAAGGAAAAAGATCTTGGGGTGAGTATAACACCAGGCACATCTCCTGAAGCGCACATCAACCAAATAACTGCTGCAGCATATGGGCGCCTGGCAAACCTCAGAACAGCATTCCGACATCTTAATACGGAATCATTCAGGACCCTGTACACCGTGTACGTTAGGCCCATATTGGAGTATGCGGCACCAGTTTGGAACCCACACCTAGCCAAGCACGTGAAGAAACTAGAGAAAGTGCAAAGGTTTGCAACAAGACTAGTCCCCAGAGCTAAGAGGTATGTCCTACGAGGAGAGGTAAGGGAAATCAACCTGACGACACTGGAGGACAGGAGAGATAGGGGGGACATGATAACGACATACAAAATACTGAGAGGAATTGACAAGGTGGACAAAGACAGGATGTTCCAGAGATTGGACACAGTAACAAGGGGACACAGTTGGAAGATGAAGACACAGATGAATCACAGGGATGTTAGGAAGTATTTCTTCAGCCACAGAGTAGTCAGTAAGTGGAATAGTTTGGGAAGCGATGTAGTGGAGGCAGGATCCATACATAGCTTTAAGCAGAGGTATGATAAAGCTCACGGCTCAGGGAGAGTGACCTAGTAGCGATCAGTGAAGAGGCGGGGCCAGGAGCTCGGACTCGACCCCCGCAACCTCAACTAGGTGAGTACACAGACACCTCTCAGTGTACATTCCTGAGGCGTCTGGCAACCTTAACACGCCCAGCTACGATATTTAATTTTTAAAGAATAAACAAAAATATAAACGGCATTTATTCCATATATTGTAATAAAGCCCCTAGTTATGCAGACCATTTTGGCCAGCATAAAACAATAACATATAACCATCTTAAATCACTCTAAATGGCCGCACAGTTGACACCTCTTTAATTTTTCAGTTATTTTCGCATTTTTTTCATATAAATTCGCTGCCATTTTTTCTCGAACTGATTTGTAATATTCGTTTTTATTTGATCGGAAAATTTAGTGAACAGAAGGGCATTTTTAAATGTTTTTTTTCCTTGTCATTAATGACTTTCTTGCGAGTGATGGCAACTCTCTCACTGGCAAGGATATAGAAAACGGAAGTAAACAATGAATCAGCTGACTGCGAGTACCACGTGTCAAGGCATATACACCATACCACGGGTGGGTTCTGAACCCGCGGTCAGAGAGTCTCAAAACTCCAGGGAGACACCTCGTATATACCATGAAGTTCATAAGGGTGTGCATCTCTCAAGGCATATACACTAAAAGGTAATCTCTCAGGTATATACACTGAGATGTATTTCTCAGGGCATATATATTGAGATATATGTATTTCTCAGGTTATATACACTGAGGTGTCTAAATCGGCTATCTCCTAAGAACTATCTACTTCTGTGTAGATTAAGAACCCTTGACTGGTCCGAACCCTTGACTGGTCCGAACCCGGGACTGGTTTCAAACGGTTTCGTTGGACAATAAAGCAGACTGTAAACGGATGGGGTTGTAGGAGCCCTTATAAACACAAACATTAAAAATCAGGAACGTGACGGTAAGCTGTCCAATATACAAAAACAGTTAGAAACAGAAATACAAATAGCTAGAGCTTCATTTAAGGTCATTAATAGAATATTCAAGAGGTTGCTAGTAGAATTGCAGTAAATCAACCATTCAAATCATTATGAAGCTGTGTGTAGTCTGTGGTCAGTCAAACAAACGGGCTTCCACATGGATAAATTGTCATTTTTGTGGAAATTGGTGTCACGCCCCTTGTGCAGATATCCCAGAACTAGCTACAAGCAGTATTAAAACAGAGAAGTGTTTTTGGGTATGCCCAAATGAGGAAAATCTGTGGACTAAAATCACAAGGGTATTAAAAGAGGACAACATCAAAGCTGCTTTCATAGAAAACCTGGAAGCTTTCTACAACAGATGGGAACATAAAAAGTCTGGGCTGAATGGTACTGCCCTTGATACTGGCCATGTATCAGAAACTGTAAGCCTGGAGGTGATGTCCTGGTAGTCAGTAAATGTGGGGCTGATAGTGCTGTTCTGGGAGACAGTAATGGTGAAGCTGGAGGTGCTGTCCTGGGAGACAGAAATGGTGAAGCTGGGGATACTGTCCTGGGAGACAGTAATGGTGAAGCTGGAGATTTTTTTCCAGGTAGTCGGAATTATACGCAGGAAGGAATACATATAAATGACCTCATAGGGGACAGGAGCCATAGTAGGGAACAAGTGTAGTCAAAGATAAGATAAAACCAATATTGCAAACTAGAAATACCGCAGGAAATAGCAAACAAGAGGACTCCAATAGCAATACTGAGGATAAATTACCAAAAACAACTGGTGGGAGCTCCATTGTTGGTGCTAGGGAGGATAGAAGTAAGACAGGGAAACATGCACCAACAGGGAATACAGTCACAGAAACCCAAGGCAAGCGGAAACCAAGCCTGTGCACATACTATGCACTTGGTATCTGCTGGCATGGGAAATCTGGAAAAACAGATGGGACATGCAAATATGACCACCCTAGAAAATGCCATGCCCATATGACAACAGGAAAATGCAAACTCCCTTCCTGTAAGCTTTTTCACCCTGAAATGTGTACCTCTTCAGTACAGGAAAGACTGTGCTATAACTTAAATTGCCAGGCATACCATCTAAAGGGGACAAAAAGATACAAAACATCCAGGCCATGGGAAAACCTGGGTAGCTACAGCCACTCAAGAGGGAGAGGTTTTTTAGTGCCAGGAAGGAAAAAAAACTGGCAGGAAATGGCAGAAATCGTACACCAAATCCAGTCATTCCTGGAGTGGAACCACAGTCGATGGCCTCCACTCCAAACCAACAGATACAGATACTAATGCCGGAAAAAAAAATCCCCCCCCAGTACCAACAATACCACCAGTCCGATAACATTCTTCTTTGCAAATATACAGGGTCTAAAGCCAGCAACAAACAACAAAATACCTTTCATCCGTGGACTGCTTGCAGAGGCAAAGGCAATGTTCGCGGCTTTCACTGAGACCCACATAAAGGATCACTTGGACAACGAAATATGGATCCCAGGTTAAAACCTATACAGATGTGACAGAGTGAACAGGCAAAAGGGGGGGGGGGGTTGGCCTGTACATTGCAGAGTCACTTGTTTGCACAGAACTGCTTAATGCCTCAAATGATGTAGTGGAAGTTTTAGCAGTAAAGGTCGAGAACCAAAACCTAGTCACTGTGGTAGTCTACAAGCCTCCGGATGCAACATCCCAGCAATTCCAGGAACAGCTGTTAAAAATTGACCACTGTCTGGAAAATTTTCCAGCTCCTGCACCCAACATCTTGCTCCTGGGGGATTTCAACTTAAGGCACCTAAAATGGAGGAATATAGCAAATAATATTGTTGCAGTAATAACACCAGGAGGCAGCTCTGATGAAAACTCACACTCACACGAGCTTTTAAATCTCTGCACAAAAATCAATTTAAACCAGCAAATAATAGAGCCTACTAGACTGGAGAATACACTAGACCTCATCTTCACTAACAATGATGATCTGATAAGAAATGTCACCATATCAAAAACAATATACTCAGATCACAACATAATTGAGGTTCAGACATGTATGCGTGGAGCCCCAGACCGACAAAATGAGACTAGTCACGAGGGAGCATTCACCAAATTCAACTTTAATAACAAAAACATAAAGTGGGACCAAGTAAACCAAGTCCTAACCGATATAAGCTGGAAAGATATACTAAGCAACACAGACCCCAACTTATGCCTAGAACAGATGAACTCGGTGGCACTCGATGTATGCACAAGGCTTATTCCTCTAAGAAAAAGGGGTAGATGTAAAATAGAAAGAGACAGGCGCTCCCTTTACAGGCGACGGAAAAGAATAACAGAGCGGCTAAAAGAGGTCAATATATCTGAATTGCGTAGGGAGACACTGGTCAGAGAAATAGAAAGCATCGAACTTAAGCTAACAGAATCCTTTAGGAGTCAGGAATCGCGGGAAGAACTAAAAGCCATAAATGAAATCGAAAGAAACCCAAAGTATTTCTTCTCCTATGCCAAATCAAAATCGAGAACAACGTCCAGTATTGGGCCCCTACTTAAACAAGATGGGTCCTACACAGATGACAGCAAGGAAATGAGTGAGCTACTCAAGTCCCAATATGACTCAGTTTTTAGCAAGCCGCTAACCAGACTGAGAGTCGAAGATCAAAATGAATTTTTTATGAGAGAGCCACAAAATTTGATTAACACAAGCCTATCCGATGTTATCCTGACGCCAAATGACTTCGAACAGGCGATAAATGACATGCCCATGCACTCTGCCCCAGGGCCAGACTCATGGAACTCTGTGTTCATCAAGAACTGCAAGAAGCCCCTATCACGAGCCTTTTCCATCCTATGGAGAGGGAGCATGGACACGGGGGTCGTCCCACAGTTACTAAAAACAACAGACATAGCCCCACTCCACAAAGGGGGCAGTAAAGCAACAGCAAAGAACTACAGACCAATAGCACTAACATCCCATATCATAAAAATCTTTGAAAGGGTCCTAAGAAGCAAGATCACCACCCATCTAGAAACCCATCAGTTACACAACCCAGGGCAACATGGGTTTAGAACAGGTCGCTCCTGTCTGTCTCAACTATTGGATCACTACGACAAGGTCCTAAATAGCACTAGAAGGCAAAAAGAAATGCAGATGTAATATATACCGACTTTGCAAAAGCCTTCGACAATTTGGGACCATGGCGTAATAGCGCACAAAATGCGTGCTAAAGGAATAACAGGAAAAGTCGGTCGATGGATCTATAATTTCCTCACTAACAGAACACAGAGAGTAGTCGTCAACAGAAGTAAAGTACCGAGGCAGCTAGGGTTTGAAAAGCTCTGTTCCACAAGGCACAGTACTAGCTCCCATCTTGTTCCTCATCCTCATATCCGACATAGACAAGGATGTCAGCCACAGAAACCGTGTCTTCCTTTGCAGATGACACCCGAATCCGCATGACAGTGTCTTCCATTGCAGACACTGCAAGGCTCCAGGCGGACATCAACCAAATCTTTCAGTGGGCTGCAGAAAACAATATGAAGTTCAACGATGAGAAATTTCAATTACTCAGATATGGTAAACATGAGGAAATTAAATCTTCATCAGAGTACAAAACAAATTCTGGCCACAAAATAGAGCGAAACACCAACGTCAAAGACCTGGGAGTGATTATGTCGGAGGATCTCACCTTCAAGGACCATAACATTGTATCAATCGCATCTGCTAGAAAAATGACAGGATGGATAATGAGAACCTTCAAAACTAGGGAGGCCAAGCCCATGATGACACTCTTCAGGTCACTTATTCTATCTAGGCTGGAATATTGCTGCACTCTAACAGCACCTTTCAAGGCAGGTGAAATTGCCGACCTAGAAAATGTACAGAGAAATTTCACGGCGCGCATAACGGAGATAAAACACCTCAATTACTGGGAGCGCTTGAGGTTTCTAAACCTGTATTCCCTGGAACGCAGGAGGGAGAGATACATGATTATATACACCTGGAAAATCCTAGAGGGACTAGTACCGAACTTGCACACGAAAATCACTCACTACGAAAGCAAAAGACTTGGCAGACGATGCAACATCCCCCCAATGAAAAGCAGGGGTGTCACTAGCACGTTAAGAGTCCATACAATAAGTGTCAGGGGCCCGAGACTGTTCAACTGCCTCCCAGCACACATAAGGGGGATTACCAACAGACCCCTGGCAGTCTTCAAGCTGGCACTAGACAAGCACCTAAAGTCAGTTCCTGATCAGCCGGGCTGTGGCTCGTACGTTGGTTTGCGTGCAGCCAGCAGCAACAGCCTGGTTGATCAGGCGCTGATCCACCAGGAGGCCTGGTCACAGACCGGGCCGCGGGGGCGTTGACCCCCGAAACTCTCTCCAGGTAAACTCCAGAGAGAGAGAGAGAGAGAGAGAGAGAGAGAGGGGAGAGAGAGAAGAGAGAGAGAGAGAGAGAGAGAGAGAGAGAGAGAGAGAGAGAGAGAGAGAGAGAGACAGACAGACAGACAGACAGACAGAGAGACAGACAGACAGACAAAGAGAGAGAGAGAGATAGAGAGAGATAGAGAGAGAGTGAGAGTGAGAGAGAGAATAACTGACATGTGTGACTGGGCATAATTTACATACCTTGAATACCCAAAGGTCAACAGAGGGTACGTGTGACCTGACCTGACCTCACTTTAGGGAATTTTAACACTTGTAGGCCTAGGGTAGACCAGACCATAGGGTATACAGGGGGAACTAATATATTTTTGCCAAATAATTTAGTCACCCATATAAGTGCGTTTAGAATATTATTAAAGTCACCCATATAAATAACTTTATAATAATATTTAGGTTATCCATATACCTGGTGGGTGTTTCGGGGGTCAGCGCCCCCGCGACCTGGTCCATGACCAGACCTTGTGGTAGATCAGGACCTGATCAACCAGGATGTTACTGCTGACCGCACGTAAACCAACGTAGGAACCACAGCCTGACTGGTCAAGTAGTGTGTGTCTGTCCAGCTCCCTCTTGAAGACAACCAGGGGTCTTGAAGACAACCAGGGGTCTTGAAGACAACCAGGGGTCTTGAAGACAACCAGGGGTCTTGAAGACAACCAGGGGTCTTGAAGACAGCCAGGGGTCTTGAAGACAACCAGGGGTCTTGAAGACAGCCAGGGGTCTTGAAGACAACCAGGGGTCTTGAAGACAACCAGGGGTCTTGAAGACAACCAGGGGTCTTGAAGACAACCAGGGGTCTTGAAGACAACCAGGGTCTTGAAGACAACCAGGGGTCTTGAAAAACAACCAGGGGTCTTGAAGAAAACCCAGGGGTCTTGAAGACAACCGGGGTCTTGAAGACAACCAGGGTCTTGAAGACAACCAGGGGTCTTGAAGACAACCAGGGTCTTGAAGACAACCAGGGGTCTTGGAAGACAGCCAGGGGTCTTGAAGACAAACCAGGGGTCTTGAAGACAGCCAGGGGTCTTAAAGGGACAACAGGGGTCTTGAAGACAACCAGGGGTTTTGAAACAACGAGGGGTCTTGAAGAAAAACAGGGGTCTTGAAGAAAACCCAGGGGTATTGAAGAAAACCCAGGGGTCTTGAAGACAACAGGGGTATTAAAGGGACAACCAGGGGTTCTTGAAGACAACCAGGGTCTTGAAGAAAAACCAGGGGTCTTGAAGACAGCCAGGGTCTTGAAGAAACCAGGGCTTGAAGACAGCCAGGGGTCTTGAAGAAAACCAGGGGTCTTGAAGAAACCAGGGTTGAAGACAACCAGGGTCTTGAAGACAACACAAGGGGTTCTTGAAGACAACGGGGTCTGAAGACAACAGGGGTCTTGAAGACAACCAGGGGTCTTGAAGAGCACAACCCAGGGTCTTGAAGACAACCAGGGGTCTTGAAGACAACCAGGGTCTTGAAGACAGCCAGGGGTCTTGAAGACAACCAGGGGTCTTGAAGAACCAAACAACCGGGGTCTTAAAGAAAACCCGAGGGGTCTTGAAGACAACAGGGGTTTGAAGACAACCAGGGGTCTTGAACAACCAGGGGTTCGAAGACAACAGGGTATTGAAAAAACCCGGGGGGTTTTTGAAGAAAACCCAGGGGTTTGAAGACACAGGGGTATTAAGACAACCAGGGGTCTTGAAAACAACCAGGGGTTTAAAGGGAAAACCCAAGGGGATTGAAGACAAAAAGGGGATTGAAGACAACCAGGGGATTGAAGACAACTAGGGGTATTGAAGACAACCAGGGGTCTTGAAGACAACCAGGGGTATTGAAGAAAACCCAAGGGGCTTGAAGACAACAAGGGGTTTAAAGACAACCAGGGGTATTAAAGACAACCAGGGTCTTGAAGACAACCAGGGTCTTGAAGAAAAACCAGGGGTTTGAGACACCAGGGGTATTGAAGACAACCAGGGGTTTGAAGAAAACCCAGGGGTTTGAAGACAACCAGGGTCTGAAGACAAACCAGGGGTCTTGAAGACAACCAGGGGTCTTGAAGACACCCAGGGGTTGAAGACAACCAGGGGGTCTTGAAGAAAAACCAGGGGTTTGAAGACAACCAGGGTTTGAAGACAACCAGGGGTTTAAAGACAACCAGGGGTTTGAAGACAACCAGGGGTTTGAAGACAACCAGGGGTCTTGAAGACAACAGGGGTTTGAAGAAAACCAGGGGTATTGAAGAAAACCAGGGGTATTGAAGACAACCAGGGATTGAAGACAACCAGGGGTTTGGGAAGACAACCAGGGTCTTGAAGAAAACCAGGGGTTTGAAGACAACCAGGGGTTTTGAAGACAACCGGGGTCTTGAAGACAACCAAGGATCTTGAAGACAAAAACCACCAGGGGTTTGAAGAAAACCAGGGTTTCTTGAAGAAAACCAGGGGTATTAAAGGACAACCAGGGTCTTGAAGACAACCAGGGTCTTGAAGACAAAAAGGGTTTTGAAACGGCCAGGGGTCTTGAAGACAGCCGGGGGTTTGAAGAAAACCAGGGGTTTGAAGACAGCCAGGGTTTGAAGACAACCAGGGTTTTGGGGAACAGTCTAGGGGGTTTTGGGAAGACACCAGGGGTCTTAAAGGGACACCAGGGTCTTGAAGACAACCGGGGGTCTTGAAAAAACCAGGGGTCTGAAGAAAACCAGGGGTTTGAAGACAACCAGGGGTTTTGAAGACACCAGGGGTCTTGAAGACAACCAGGGGTTTAAAGACAACCAGGGGTCTGAAGACAACCGGGGTTTTGAAGGACAACAGGGGTCTTAAAGGGACAACCAGGGGTTTGAAGAAAACCCAGGGGTCTTGAAGACAACCAGGGGTTTGAAGACAACCAGGGTTTGAAGACAGCCAGGTTTGAAGACAACCAGGGGTTTGAAGAAAACCCAGGGGTTTGAAGACAACCAGGGGTATTGAAAACAACCAGGGGTCTTGAAGAAAACCCAGGGGTATTGAAGACAACCAGGGGATTGAAGACAACCAGGGGCTTGAAGACAACCAGGGGTTTTGAAGACAACCAGGGGTTTGAAGACAACCATGGGTTTGAAGACAACCAGGGGTATTGAAGACAACCAGGGGTATTGAAGACAACCAGGGGTATTGAAGACAACCAGGGGTATTGAAGACAACCAGGGGTCTTGAAGACAACCAGGGGTACTGAAGACAACCAGGCGTCTTGAAGACAACCAGGGGTAGTGAAGACAACCAGGCGTCTTGAAGACAACCAGGCGTCTTGAAGACAACCAGGGGTCTTGAAGACAGCCAGGGGTATTGAAGACAACCAGGGGTCTTGAAGACAACCAGGGGTCTTGAAGACAACCAGGGATCTTGAAGACAACCAGGGGTCTTGAAGACAACCAGGGATCTTGAAGAAAACCAGGGGTCTTGAAGACAACCAGGGATCTTGAAGACAACCAGGGGTCTTGAAGACAACCAGGGATCTTGAAGACAACCAGGGGTCTTGAAGACAACCAGGGATCTTGAAGACGACCAGGGGTCTTGAAGACAGCCAGGGGTATTGAAGACAGCCAGGGGTATTGAAGACAGCCAGGAATATTGAAGACAACCAGGGGTATTGAGGACAGCCAGGGGTATTGAAGACAACCAGGGGTCTTGAAGACAACCAGGGATCTTGAAGACAACCAGGGGTCTAGAACACAGCCAGGGGTCTAGAAGACAGCCAGGGGTTTTGAAGACAACCAGGGGTCTTGAAGACAGCCAGGGGTCTTGAAGACAACCAGGGATTTTGAAGACAGCCAGGGGTCTTGAAGACAACCCGGGGTTTTGAAGACAGCCAGGGGTCTTGAAGACAGCCAGGGGTCTTGAAGACAACCAGGAGATTTTAAGACAGCCAGGGGTCTTGAAGACAACCAGGGTATTTTAAGACAGCCAGGGGTTTTGAAGACAGCCAGGGGTCTATTGGTAATCCCCTTTATGTATGCTGGGAGGCAGGTGAACAGTCTTGGGCCCCTGACACTTACTGTGTTATCTCTCAGTGTACTCGTGGCGCCCCTGCTTTCCATTGGAGGAATGTTTCATCTCCTGCCGAGTCTTTTGCTTTCGTAGGGAGTGATTTTCGTGTGAAAATTTGGGAATGGTTCCTCTAGGATTTTCCAATGTATATTACTATTAATCTCTCTCGCCTGCATTCCAGGGAATACAAATCAATGGACTTCAACTGTTCCCAGTAATTTAGGTGCTTTATCGTACTCATGTGTGCCGTGAAAGTTCTTTGTACATTCTCCAGGTCATCAATTTCACCTGCTTTAAAGGTGGCAGTTAGTGTATAGCATTATTCCAGCCTAGAGAGAATACGCGATTTGAAGAGAATCATCACAGGCTTGGCGTCCCTAGTTTTGAAGGTTCTCATTATTCATTCTACCATCTTCCTAGCAGATACATTGTTGTGATCTCTGAATGTGAGATCCTCTTACATTATCACTCCCAGGTCCTTCACATTAGTTTTCCGCTCTATTGTGTAGCTGGAATTTATTTTATACACCGATACAGTTATTATTTCCTTGAGTTTCCCATAGCGGAGTAATTTAGAATAAAAATGTTTTAGTTAGCCATATAAATAAATTTAGAATAATTCAGTTACTCATTCAAATATATAAATTAAATCCTAAATTTACAATGACCTTTTAAATCACTATGAATTTTTTACGTCTATGAAACTAAAATTGTTAATTTTGGGAAGGAGGAGGAAAGGAAGAACAAGAAGGAAAAGGAGATGAAACAGAAAAATGACGAAGAGGAATAGGAAGAGAAGGAAGAGGAGGAGGTCAGATAATAGCCTCTAACTTGTAAAATGAATGGAACATTAGTTCCTAATTCTTCAGTGTTTGTTGTGTGTGAGGGAGAGAGAGACAGAGAGAGACACAGAGAGACAGAGAGAGAGACAGAGAGAGACAGACAGAGAGAGACAGAGACAGAGAGAAACAAATGAGCTGATGTAGGTAACAGTTCTTAGCTTGTAAATAAAGTTAGGAACCTTAACCTAACTTTGTAAAACACACACACACACACACACACACACACACACACACAGATACTACCATCATCTGGGTCCTAAGGTGAGGCCCAGATTGCGCGCCAATTGTTCCCGCGTTTTCCCTCTTACCGCTGTTGCCAACAACCAGGAATCCACTGGGAATTTACATACCCAAGAGATCATCCGCCAAACTCTTATTCAAATGAACTACTCTGGAAACCACCCACTCGTAAATGCTATCACAAATGTGTCAATACAGCAAAAATGTGAAGGGAAAACGCTGGAATATAAAATGCAATGCGCTCGCGTTGGCAATAACTCAGTGACGTAGCCATTGTTTACATTGTGGTGCGCGCCAAAAAAAAAAAAAATATCTGGGAGAGATGGTGGAATGTCTGTATCTCTTCTCCAGCGGAGGTTATATACATTTGTCAATACAATCAGTAAACAGTTTACTAAATTGGTGAGTGTACTCACCACAACGGAAATGAGTCACCTGGTGGGTTCTCTACACATATGCTGCTATGTATGATAATCTATGTAACTGTATTTATGTGTACCTGTACCTGAACATACTTACCGCTTTGCCTATTTGGTGATACATTTGCTTGTCAGTACAATCAGGTTCAAGTTAGAAAAATACAGATTCAGGAAGGATATAGGAAAGCCCTGGTTTGGTAATAGAGTTGTGGATGAGTGGAACAAACTCCAGAGTACAGTCATAGAAGCTAAGACCTTGTGTATTTTTAAAAATAGGTTAGATAAATACATGAGTGGGTGTGAGTTGGACCTGATTGGCTTGGACCAGTAGGTGACCTGGACCTGCCTAGCATGGGCCAGAAGGTGACTTAGACCTGCCAAGCATGAGCCAGTAGGTGACTTGGACCTGCCTAGCACGAGCCAGTAGGTGACTTGAACCTGTCTAGCATAAGCCAGAAGGTGACTTGGACCTGCCTAGCATGGTCCAGTAGATGACTTAGACCTGCCTAGCAGAGCCAGTAGGTGGGCTTGGACCTGCCTAGCATGGCCCAGTAGATGACTTGGACCTGCCTAGCATGAGCCAGTAGGTGACTTGGACCTGCCTAGCATGGTCCAGTAGGTGACTTGGATCTGCCTAGCATAGTCCAGTAGGTGACTTGGACCTGTCTAGCACAGTCCAGTAGGTGACTTGAACCTGTCTAGCATGAACCTGTAGGTGACTTGAACCTGTCTAGCATGAGCCAGTAGGTGACTTGGACCTGCCTAGCATGAGCCAATAGGTGACTTGGACCTGCCTAGCATGGTCCAGTAGATGGCTTGAACCTGTCTAGCATGAGCCAGTAGGTGACTTGAACCTGTCTAGCATGAGCCAGTAGTTGACCTGAACCTGTCTAGCATGAGCCAGTAGGTGACTTGGACCTGCCTAGCACGAGCCAGTAGGTGACTTGAACCTGTCTAGCATAAGCCAGAAGGTGACTTGGACCTGCCTAGCATGGTCCAGTAGATGACTTGGACCTGCCTAGCATGAGCCAGTAGGTGACGTGGACCTGCCTAGCATGGTCCAGTAGATGACTTGGACCTGCCTAGCATGAGCCAGTAGGTGACTTGGACCTGCCTAGCATGGTTCAGTAGATGACTTGGACCTGCCTAGCATGAGCCAGTATGTAACTTGGACTTGCCTAGCATGGTCCAGTAGATGACTTGGACCTGCCTAGCATGAGCCAGTAGGTGACTTGGACCTGCCTAGCATGGTCCAGTAGGTGGCTTGGACCTGCCTAGCATAGTCCAGTAGGTGATTGGACCTGTCTAGCATAGTCCAGTAGGTGACTTGAACCTGTCTAGCATGAGCCAGTAGGTGACTTGAACCTGTCTAGCATGAGCCAGTAGGTGACTTGAACCTGTCTAGCATGAGCCAGTAGGTGACTTGGATCTGCCTAGCATGAGCCAATAGGTGACTTGGACCTGCCTAGCATGGTCCAGTAGATGGCTTGAACCTGTCTAGCATGAGCCAGTAGGTGACTTGGACCTGCCTAGCATGGTCCAGTAGGTGACTTGAACCTGTCTAGCATGAGACAGGTGACTTGAACCTGTCTAGCATGAGCCAGTAGGTGACTTGAACCTGTCTAGCATGAGCCAGTAGGTGACTTGGACCTGCCTAGCATGGTCAAGTAGATGACTTGGACCTGCCTAGCATGAGCCAGTAGGTGATTTGGACCTGCCTAGCATGGTCCAGTAGATGACTTGGACCTGCCTAGCATGAGCCAGTAGGTGACTTGGACCTGCCTAGCATGGTCCAGTAGATGACTTGGACCTGCCTAGCATGAGCCAGTAGGTGACTTGGACCTGCCTAGCATGGTCCAGTAGGTGACTTGAACCTACCTAGCATAGTCCAGTAGGTGATTGGACCTGTCTAGCATAGTCCAGTAGGTGACTTGAACCTGTCTAGCATGAGCCAGTAGGTGACTTGAACCTGTCTAGCATGAGCCAATAAGTGACTTGGACCTGCCTAGCATGGTCCAGTAGATGGCTTGAACCTGTCTAGCATGAGACAGGTGACTTGAACCTGTCTAGCATGAGCCAGTAGGTGACCTGAACCTGTCTAGCATGAGCCAGTAGGTGACTTGGACCTGCCTAGCATGAGCCAGTAGGTGACTTGGACCTGCCTAGCATGAGCCAGTAGGTGACTTGGACCTGCCTAGTATGAGCCAGTAGGTGACTTGAACCTGTCTAGCATGAGCCAGTAGGTGACTTGGACCTGCCTAGCATGGTCCAGTAGGTGACTTGAACCTGTCTAGCATGAGCCAGTAGGTGACTTGGACCTGACTAGCACGGGCCAGTAGGTGACTTGGGCCTGCTTAGCACGGGCCAGTAGGTAACTTGGACCTGCTTAGCACGGGCCAGTAGGTAACTTGGACCTGCCTAGCATGGTCCAGTAGGTAACTTGGACCTGCCTAGCACGGGCCAGTAGGTAACTTGGACCTGCCTAGCACGGACCAGTAGGTAACTTGGACCTGCCTAGCACGGGCCAGTAGGTAACTTGAACCTGCCTAGCACGGGCCAGTAGGTAACTTGGACTTGCCTAGCACGGGCCAGTAGGTAACTTGGACCTGCCTAGCACGGACCAGTAGGTAACTTGGACCTGCCTAGCACGGGCCAGTAGGTAACTTGGACCTGCCTAGCACGGACCAGTAGGTAACTTGGACCTGCCTAGTACGGGCCAGTAGGTAACTTGGACCTGCCTAGCACGGACCAGTAGGTAACTTGGACCTGCCTAGCACGGGCCAGTAGGTAACTTGGACCTGCTAGCACGGACAGTAGGTAACTTGGACCTGCCTAGCACGGGCCAGTAGGTAATTTGGGACCTGCCTAGCACGGGCCAGTAGGTAACTTGGACCTGCCTAGCACGGACCAGTAGGTAACTTGGACCTGCCTAGCACGGGCCAGTAGGTAACTTGGACCTGCCTAGCACGGACCAGTAGGTAACTTGGACCTGCCTAGTACGGGCCAGTAGGTAACTTGGACCTCCCTAGCACGGCCAGTAGGTAACTTGGACTTCCCTAGCACGGGCCAGTAGGTAACTTGGACCTGCCTAGCACGGGCCAGTAGGTAACTTGGACCTGCCTAGCACGGGCCGGTAGGTAACTTGGACCTGCCTAGCACGGGCCAGTAGGTAACTTGGACCTGCTAGCACGGGCCAGTAGGTAACTTGGCCCTGCCTAGCACGGGCCAGTAGGTAACTTGGACCTCCCTAGCACGGGCCAGTAGGTAACTTGGACCTGCCTAGCACGGGCAGTAGGTAACTTGGACCTGCCTAGCACGGGCCAGTAGGTAACTTGGACCTGCCTAGCACGGGCCAGTAGGTAACTTGGACCTGCCTAGCACGGGCCAGTAGGTAACTTGGACCTGCCTAGCACGGGTCAGTAGCTAATTTGGACCTGCCTAGCACAGGCCAGTAGCTAACTTGGACCTGCCTAGCACGGGCCAGTAGGTAACTTGGACCTGCCTAGCACGGGCCAGTAGGTAACTTGGACCTGCCTAGCACGGGCCAGTAGGCCTACAACAATGCTCCTTCTATATTTTTCTAAACTAATTCCTAAACTGGTGTGTGCACTCTCCTCTCTGTAATCACCTACGTGACGTTGCAGTGGTCGAATCACGGCTCTTACCCGTCTCTACAAGGACCCCAGTGGAAATAAGTCTGATATTTTTGGGCAATCTTAAGTAATTTACACATATGTTGCTAAACTTGCTCAACTTTCCGTTTGCCCATTTCCTAAATGGAATCCTAAATAGGAAATCTCCAGAGATGCGCACTCAAGCCTGGCACTCTCCGTGAAGGCCGTGGCAGCCACACCCACATCTACACACAACATTTTCCGCAGGAAAGCTGTTCCAGTTGGATTGTTAACCGGGCAGCATCACAGCTGAAGCGGTGAGAGTCTCAGTCACCCATGGCTCTAGCTACACTGGGGTCGCCCACTCCACCTAAATCACCCAGATCGTCTGCCAGAATTTCCTTTACTCGTTCAACTGTCGCAGTGCAGAAGGATAGGGCAGGCAAGATATATATATTTTATATATATATATATATATATATTTTATATATAATATATATATATATATTATATATATATATATATATATATATACATATATAATATATATATATATATATGTATACACAGTGCTAGTCACATCATTATTCTGGATGAGTGCCCCCACATAAAGCCATGACGAAAATCTAAGACCTACCATACAAGGGAGTATTTTTTCGTCAGTGTATTATGCCGGGTAGCAGCCGTTAGCATGATGTCATGGCCTGCCGCCACACTCCACAGTGACTCCTCAGTGCTCATGTGGCTGCCGTGGTGAGAGGAAGTGTTGCACTTTTGTCTCTCATCTGCCCATCTTTTGTCTGGTGTTCCCTGTGGTTTTATGGCTATACATGTTTGATTATGAGTAAAAGGAAGTCTTAACACTTGAAACTATAGCTCAGATCATAGGGCTTCACAAAGCTGGCCACCAGATGAAAGAAACAGTGATGAATGTTGGTGTGTGTGAGGGTTCAGTGAGGAACTGGGCGCAGTGTTTCAAGGTTGATGGTGTCGAGTGACTGCCAGACCTCGGCCTGGCCCCTTGAAGAAGACATCTGTTTGTACCTTAACTGTGTTAAAGAAGCAATTAGAGAGTACACCCAAGATAACTACTAGAGAATTGAAAGAAAAGAACCCACATCTTTTCTCAGAGGTGTCTGTAAGAACTGTTAACAGATGTGTGTCAGAACTGGGCTACAGTAGGAACCGCCTGGTTAAGAAACTGATCCTCACCAAGTCACAGAGGAAACAGGTTGGATTATGCAAAGAAATATCTTCACTGGAATCCTCAGCAGTGGTCTGAAGTATTATGGAATGATGAAGCAGCCTCCACCATCACCTGTAACCGTGGGGGACATATGTACCGGCCTAGAGGTAGTGACCTGCTAGACCTGTGGGACCAACAAACACTCAGACTCGTTCATGGTTTGGGTGTGTTTCAGTGCTCAGAGTGTTGGTAAACTCATTGTGCTTCCCTAAAAAAACAGTATATGAACCAGTATAATTACCTGGAGTTATTGTGTGACAATTTACCTGAGGCATTTGACAAGTGTGGGGCTACGGTTTTTATGCAAGATGGTGCACCGTGTCATACCACCAAATCTGTGGTATGACTGTGAAGTGAGGTTCTTTAATGACTGACCAGGTAATTCCCCAGACCTAAACCCTACTGAGAACCTCTGGTCAATAGTGAAACAAAGTTTACTGGGCGAGGATGTCAGTTCCATCCCACAGCTGGAGGCTGCTCTACATGAGGCATGGAATAATATACCTCCCGTGATTAAACGTAAAGGACGCAGCACCAGGTATTAAAACCTCAGTAAGTGAGCATACATATATATTATAATCTTTTATGGTACGTATTTGTGTTTTGGTACGTGTGTGGGGGGGAGGGGTGGCATAATTCCGTGACTAGCACTGTGAATACATATAATTTTTTTCAAAATGTTATACACTGAGAGAATGAGAGAAATAGAACAGTGTACGTTCACACACACACACACACACACACACACACACACACACACACACACACACACACACACACACACATTTGCTTCATACTCTCAATGTGTTGCACAATTCTGGGTGCACGTAACTGGTGTGTGCAGCGGCGTGACGTGTGTGTGTGCACCGTAGCGCTGGAGTATGAACCTCCACACAGCTACTGACGTTAACAGGGCGTGTACAACACTAACAAATTTATTTTCACATTCTCTCTTCAGAGTTGTTTGAAATTTTGTTTTGTCTCGTATACTGCTAATTTGTCTTAATTATCCTAATTAAAACCAAGGGCTAAACCCGCCAGGGTCATAGACACCTGGGTGTTTTATTGATGAATAAGACACATGTACAACACCTGGGTGTCTTTATTGATGAATAAGACACATGTACAACACCTGGGTGACTTTATTGATGAATAAGACACATGTACAACACCTGGGTGACTTTATTGATGAATAAGACACATGTACAACACCTGGGTGTCTTTATTGATGAATAAGACACATGTACAACACCTGGGTGTCTTTATTGATGAATAAGACACATGTACAACACCTGGGTGTCTTTATTGATGAATAAGACACATGTACAACACCTGGGTGTCTTTATTGATGAATAAGACACATGTACAACACCTGGGTGTCTTTATTGATGAATAAGACACATGTACAACACCTGGGTGTCTTTATTGATGAATAAGACACATGTACAACACCTGGGTGACTTTATTGATGAATAAGACACATGTACAACACCTGGGTGTCTTTATTGTTGAATAAGACACATGTCCAACACCTGGGTGACTTTATTGATGAATAAGACACATGTACAACACCTGGGTGTCTTTATTGATCAATAAGACACATGTACAACACCTGGGTGTCTTTATTGATAAGACACATGTACAACACCTGGGTGTCTTTATTGATAAGACACATGTACAACACCTGGGTGTCTTTATTGATCAATAAGACACATGTACAACACCTGGGTGTCTTTATTGATGAATAAGACACATGTACAACACCTGGGTGTCTTTATTGATGAATAAGACACATGTACAACACCTGGGTGTCTTTATTGATGAATAAGACACATGTACAACACCTGGGTGTCTTTATTGATCAATAAGACACATGTACAACACCTGGGTGACTTTATTGATGAATAAGACACATGTACAACACCTGGGTGTCTTTATTGATGAATAAGACACATGTACAACACCTGGGTGACTTTATTGATAAGACACATGTACAACACCTGGGTGTCTTTATTGACGAATAAGACACATGTACAACACCTGGGTGACTTTATTGATGAATAAGACACGTGTACAACACCTGGGTGACTTTATGGATGAATAAGACACATGTACAACACCTGGGTGTCTTTATTGATGAATAAGACACATGTACAACTCCTGGGTGTCTTTATTGATGAATAAGACACATATACAACACCTGGGTGACTTTATTGATGAATAAGACACATGTACAACACCTGGGTGTCTTTATTGATGAATAAGACACATGTACAACACCTGGGTGTCTTTATTGATGAATAAGACACATGTACAACACCTGGGTGTCTTTATTGATGAATAAGACACATGTACAACACCTGGGTGTCTTTATTGATGAATAAGACACGTGTACAACACCTGGGTGTTTTTATTGACGAATAAGACACATGTACAACACCTGGGTGTCTTTATTGATGAATAAGACACATGTACAACACCTGGCTGTCTTTATTGATGAATAAGACACATGTACAACACCTGGTGTCTTTATTGATGAATAAGACACATGTACAACACCAGGGTGTCTTTATTGATGAATAAGACACATGTACAACACCTGGGTGTCTTTATTGATGAATAAGACACATGTACAACTCCTGGGTGTCTTTATTGATGAATAAGACACATGTGCAACACCTGGGTGACTTTATTGATGAATAAGACACGTGTACAACACCTAGGTGTCTTTATTGATAAGACACATGTACAACACCTGGGTGACTTTATTGATGAATAAGACACATGTACAACACCTGGGTGTCTTTATTGATGAATAAGACACATGTACAACACCTGGGTGTCTTTATTGATGAATAAGACACATGTACAACACCTGGGTGTCTTTATTGATGAATAAGACACATGTACAACACCTGGGTGTCTTTACTGATGAATAAGACACATGTACAACACCTGTGTGTCTATTGATGAATAAGACACATGTACAACACCTGGGTGTCTTTATTGATGAATAAGACACATGTACAACACCTGGGTGTCTTTATTGATGAATAAGACACATGTACAACACCTGGGTGTCTTCATTGATGAATAAGACACATGTGTAACACCTGGGTGTCTTTATTGATGAATAAGACACATGTGTAACACCTGGGTGTCTTTATTGATGAATAAGACACATACATGTACAACACCTGGGTGTCTTTACTGATGAATAAGACACATGTGCAACACCTGGGTGTCTTCATTGATGAATAAGACACATGTACAACACCTGGGTGTCTTTATTGATGAATAAGACACATGTACAACACCTGGGTGTCTTTATTGATGAATAAGACACATGTACAACACCTGGGTGTCTTTATTGATGAATAAGACACATATACAACACCTGGGTGACTTTATTGATGAATAAGACACATATACAACACCTGGGTGTCTTTATTGATGAATAAGACACATGTACAACACCTGGGTGACTTTATTGATGAATAAGACACCTGTACAACACCTGGGTGTCTTTATTGATGAATAAGACACATGCACAACACCTGGGTGTCTTTATTGATGAATAAGACACATGTACAACACCTGGGTGTCTTTATTGATGAATAAGACACATGTACAACACCTGGGTGTCTTTATTGATGAATAAGACACATGTACAACACCTGGGTGACTTTATTGATGAATAAGACACATGTACAACACCTGGGTGTCTTTATTGATGAATAAGACACATGTACAACACCTGGGTGACTTTATTGATGAATAAGACACATGTACAACACCTGGGTGTCTTTATTGTTGAATAAGACACATGTCCAACACCTGGGTGACTTTATTGATGAATAAGACACATGTACTGTGTGTGTGTAACTAGAGAGAGAGAGAGAGAGAGAAGTTGCTCCAGAGTTTCTCTCTCTCTCTCTGTTTATTTGTTTATATTTCTGCTAGTGTTTCTGGCTGTGTTTGTTCCGAGGAAGACTGCAATAGAGAATTATCAGCAGAAACACTGTGTACACGGGAATTATTAATTACTAAATATTTATCATTATATTTGATACTATTAATTTATAATTATTAATTATAATTATCATTGATTTACTATAATTATTTTATCATTGATTATAATTATTTCTATTAAATTATTGACTCCTAATTATTTACTATCATAATTACTATTATCTTTGATTATAGATATAATAATAATAATTATTATTTATCGCCTGAGGCTAGAAAAGACCAGCTCCAACTCCTGGGATCAAGAGCCCTCCAGCACCCATACATCCACTCCCACATAACAAAACATTTCTCCCACCTTTCATAACTCACCCAAAAAATAATCTGCTAAATATGCTAACAAAATTATCTGTTTATTGAGAGTTATCGTCAATTATCAACGACAGTTTAATAAATTATCGTTCAATTAGGCTGAATATGAGTTAATTATGCATGGTTTTATCAGCTTTATGATTATTTTCGTTTCGTTGGTATATATAATTAGTGAGAATAATTGGGCAGTTGGTTGTGTAATTTGTTCCAGCCTATCTAGCAATTATTGGAATAATATTGATTATATATATGAGAGAGGGGAGAGAGAGAGAGAGAGAGAGAGAAGAGAGAGAGAGAGAGAGAGAGAGAGAGAGGGGAATCCTTAATTTGTAAATAACTTAGTCAATAAAGCTAGGGATCCTTAACCTAACCTTGTCACACCCTGTGTAAGAGAGAGAGAGAGAGTGAAGAGAGAGAGAGAGAGAGAGAGAGAGAGAGAGAGAGAGAGAGAGGAGAGAGGAGAGAGAGAGGAGAGAGTGAGAGAGAGAGAGAGAGAGAGAGGTGAGAGAGAGAGGGAGGAGAGAGAGAGAGAGGGAGAGAGGAGAGGAGAGAGAGAGAGAGAGAGAGGAGAGAGAGAGAGAGAGGAGAGAGAGAGTGAGAGAGAGAGAGAGAGAGAGAGAGAGAGAGAGAGAGAGAGAGGTGAGAGAGAGAGAGAGAGAGAGTGAGAGAGGAGAGAGAGAGATGAGAGAGAGAGAGAGAGTGAGAGAGAGAGAGAGAGTGAGAGGAGAGAGAGAGAGAGAGAGTGAGAGAGGAGAGAGAGAGAGAGTAGAGAGAGTGAGGAGAGAGAGAGAGAGGAGAGAGAGAGAGAGAGAGAGAGAGGGATGAGAGAGAGAGAGAGAGAGAGAGAGAGAGAGAGAGAGAGAGAGAGAGAGAGAGAGAGAGAGAGAGAGAGAGAGAGAGAGAGAGAGAGATACATGGTTAATCTGCAACACAAACACATGTATCACCTTCATTATGTAACAAAGTGTTGAGATCAGTCATGGTACAGTTGTGGACAGGTTGATAATGTTGAGTACAAAGCTCTAACAGAAACCTGCACAGATGGTCCATCTGTAGATGGTAGATTGACACAACAAGAAAGCTGGTAGACTGGTCTCTAAAACCTGGTGGTCCTTGGTCACGGACCAACTACGTTATTCACCTTGTAAAATTATTCCATTCCTAAATCGGCAGGATGGGACCATCTCTACTAGCAGTCAGAAGAAAGTGTTGAACACTTCGCTATTAAGAGGCAGCAAAGTGTAGCAGCACTGGACACTGCTGGTGCTTTCCGTCCAGTATGGCACCAGGAACACTTGTCAAAGCTGCAAGCACTGGGAATTGCAGGCTCTATACTATGTCTCCTCAGTGATTACCTTCAAGGTAGATCTCTAAGTGTAGTTCTCAATGGGACAGAGATAACAAGACACTACTGGTGCAAGTGTTCCACAGGGAAGTGTACTAGTGGTACTACTAATACAAGTGTTCCACAAGTGTACTAGTGGTACTATTAGTACAAGTGTTCTACAGGGCAGTATGCTAGTGGTACTGTTGGTACAAGTGTTCCACAGGGAAGTGTACTAGTGGCACTACTGGTACAAGTGTTCCACAGGGAAGTGTACTTGGACCATTGTTATGGAATGTCTACTTCAATGACCTCCTTTATCCATCCCAGAAACCCATGCATATGCAGATGACTGTACACTGACATTCACTTATCCAAGAGAGGAAATGCCAGCTGCTCTAAGCTACATCAATCACCAGCTTACAGCTATATCAGCCTGGGAAAACATGAACAGTGATAGTCTCTAGGCACCATGATGGTAATGTTGGAGCAGTGGTAAGAATGATGGTCTAGGCACCATGATAGTAATGCTGGAACAGTGGTAAGAATGATGGTCAAGGAACCCTGATGATAATGTTGGAACAGTGGTAAGAATGAATGGGAGAGTGTTGGTACCCGGGGACGAAGTTGATATCCTTGGGGTGAAATTTGACTCCAAACTGACCATGAAGAACCACGTTGTAAATCTTGCAAACAAGGCAGCCAGGAAGTTTACAGCACTTCGACGTATCTCACATTTGCGCGACAGTAGAAGCTGCAAGATTCTATTCGAGGCACAAGTATGTTCACACCTTGAGTATGCTTCAACGACTTCAGTAAATACAATAACCCAATTCCAGAGAACACAACCAAAGGGTCCAAAGGTTTTCATTGCATTTATGTATTTGGAAAAGGCATATGATAGGGTAGACAGGAGCAATGTGGCAAATGTATGGAATAGAAGGTAGGTTAGTGAAAGCAGTGAAGAGTTTTTACGAGCACAGTGAGGCTCAGGTTAGAGTATGTAGGAGAGAGGGAGATTATTTCTCAGTGAGAGTAGGCCTTAGAGAGGAATGTGTGATGTCACCATGGTTGTTCAATATATTTATAGATGGAATTATGCGAGAAGTGAATGCTTTGGTGATGGCAAGAGGTGTGGGGTTAAAAGAATTTAACACAAGGTGAGAGTTGTCATAGATGCTCTTTGCGGATGATACTCTGCTTTTGGGAGATTCTGAAGAGAAGTTGCAGAGATTGGCTGAAGACTCGCGAAATCGTAATGACACGATTGCAAACAAACCATACCCCGGCCGGGATTGAACCCGCGGCCAGAGAGTCTCAAAACTCCAGCCCGTCACGTTAGCCACTAGACCAGCTAGCCACAATAAGATTCGTCCAACTAGGAATATTTCTACACCATAGGAAGGTTAGCACAGGCACCACTGTGACCACAAATGCAAGCCACAATAAGATTCGTCCAACTAGGTATATTTCTACACAATGGTGCCTGTGCCAACCTTCCTATGGTGTAGAAATATACCTAGTTGGACGAATCTTATTGTGGCTAGCTGGTCTAGTGGCTAACGCGACGGGCTGGAGTTTTGAGACTCTCTGACCGCGGGTTCAATCCCGGCCGGGGTATGGTTTGTTGGCTGAAGAGTTTGGTAGGGTATGTAATAGAAGGAAACTAAAAGTGAACACAGGAAAGAACAAAGTGACGAAGATAAAAATTTAGGTAACGAAAAATTGGATACCAGATTGGAGGGAGAGAGTATAGAGAAACTGAATGTATTCATACATTTAGTAGTGGACGTGTCAGCAGATGGGTCTATGAGAGATGAGGTGAATCACAGAACTGACGAGGGGAAAAAAGTGACTGGTGCACTAAGGAGTCTGTGGAGACAAAGAACTCTGTCTATGGAAGCAAAGAAAGAAATGTAAGAGAGTATAGTTATACCAATGCTTTTATATGTGTGTGAAGCATGGGTAGCGAATGTTGCAACAAGGAGAAGGTTGTAGGCAGTGGAGATGTCGTGTCTGAGGGCAATGTGTAGTGTGAATATAATGCAGAGAATCCATAGCTTGCAGATTAGGTGTGGGATTACCAAAACTATTATCCAGAGGGCTGAGGAGGGGTTATTGAGGTAGTTCGGATATGTAGAGAGGATGGAACGAAATAGAATGACTTCGAGAGTATACAAATCAGTAGTGGAAGGTAGGACAGGGATCGTCCTTGGAAAGGATGGAGGGAGGTGGTTAAGGTTTTGTGTACGAGGGGCTTGGACTTAAACCAAGCCTGCGTGAGTGTGTTTGAATGGAGCCAAATGACTTTTAGGACTTGATGTGCTGTTTGAGTGTGAGCAAAGTAACATTTATGAAGGGATTCAGGGAAACCGGCAGGCCGGACTTGAGTCCTGGAGATGGGAAGTACAGTGCCTGCACTCTGAAGGAGGGGTGTTAATGTTGCAGTTTTATAACTATAGTGTAAGCATGCCTCCCAATTCAACACCTTAATACAAATCACAACACACACATACACAACACGTACACATAACACACACAACACACACACACACATCATACACAGCACACACACATAACACACACACATACACACACATAACACACTAACACACACACACACACACACACACACACACACACACAACAACACCCACACCCCACACACTACACATTACACACACTATACACTACACACACACACACACACACACACACACACACACACACACACACACACACACACACACCCACACCCACACACTACACATTACACACACTATACACTACACACACACACACTAACACACACACACACACACACACACACACACACACACATACACACTACACACCACACACACCACAACACCACACACTACACACACTATACACTACACACACCACACACTACACACACTATACACTACACACACTATACACACACACACATATACACTACACACACTATACACTACACACACTATACACACACACACCACACACCACACACCACACACTACACACACTATACACTACACACACCACACACTACACACACTATACACTACACACACTATAACACACACACACTATACCACACACACACACAACACACACACACCACACACACACACACAACACACACACACACACATACACAACACACACACACACACACACACACTACAACACACACACACACACAACACACACACACACACACACCACACACTACACACAACCACACATACACACACTATACACTACACACACTATACACACACTACACACACACACACAACACACACTACACACACCACCACACCACTACACACAACACCACACACTACACACACAATACACACACACACTATACACATACACACAACTATACACACACACACACACTACACACACCACACACTACACACACCACACACTACACACACTATACACTACACACACTACACACACCACACACTACACACACCACACACTACACACACCACACACTACACACAACCACACACTACACACACCACACACTACACACAACACACACTACACACACTATACACTACACACACTATACACTACACACACTATACACACACACACACACTACACACACCACACACTACACACACCACACACTACACACACTATACACACACACACACACTACACACACCACACACTACACACACCACACACTACACACACACACACACTACACACACCACACACTACACACAACACACACTACACACCCACACACTACACACACTATACACTACACACACTATACACACACACAACACACTACACACCACACACTACACACACTACACACACCACACACTACACACACTATACACTACACACACTATACACACACACACAACAAATAGTGAGAGGGGTGAACACCTGAGCACAGAACACCCTCCATTACAAATTTTAAGAGCAAGAGAGTGATTCACCACAACCTGCAATAGGAGTTGGAATTCAGACTCTATACTACGCATCTGACGACCTTATAGCTCTGTCTTGTGCAAGACTGTGTTGCTTCATGTTGTATTAATTACTGAGTATGGGGGTAAATATACACTCTGAGGTGTGTATGACTGTGTATACACTGGGAGGTGTGTATGAATGTGTATACACTGGGAGCTGTGTATGTGTATACACTTTGAGGTGTGTATGACTGTGTATACACTGGGAGGTGTATGACTGTGTATACACTGGAAGGTGTGTATGACTGAATACACTGGGAGGTGTGTATGGCTGTGTATACACTGGGAGGTGTGTATGGTTGTGTATACACTGGGAGGTGTGTATGGCTGTGTATACACTGGGAGGTGTGTATGGTTGTGTATACACTGGGAGGTGTGTATGGTTGTGTATACATTGGGAGGCGTGTATAACTGTGTATACACTGGTGGGTATATATGACTGTGTATACACTGGGAAGTATATATGCCAGTATGTATACGCTGGGAGGTGTATATAACAGTGTGTACACATTGAGATGTATGTGTGTATAACACTGAGAGGTGTGTTTGACTGTATGTATAAACTGGGAATGTGTATACACTGAGAGGTGTGTATGACAGTATATATACCCTGAGAGGAGTGCATGTCAGTGTATATACACCACAAGGGTAGTATACACATTATCTGTATACTGAGAACAGAGCTGCCTCAGCAGCAGAGATTTTCTACGGAGTAATCATGTCTCCTCTCGTCCTGCTCTCCTCTAAGGTAGTCAGGTTCAATTCCTTCAACTTCTCTTCATGGTACAGCCTCTCAATTCTGGCCCTAGTTTGGTTGCAAACCTTTGGACATTTCCGGTTGGTTCACGTACCGGACAAGGTGTTGGTTCCATGGCGGTGCTGTGTACTCAGTGACTGGCCTAACATATGTCTTGTATAAGGTTCTGAAGGATTCTGTGTTGCAGTTCCTGAATGCTCTTCTGGGATTAAAAAAAATGTACCTAATATAATGCTTGTATTTCTGGTGATATGCTTGGCGTCATGTTCACCCCGAGGTCCCTGTAACTCCCTGATGTTTATAGACTCTCTCCTCCCATGCTGCACTTTGCTACCAGTCTTTCCTCTAGTTTGAATGATCGTGATTCCCGTAGTAGCGCACTCAGCTCACACACTGAGGTCCGTGGTTCGATTCCTGGTACGGGTGGAAACATTAAGACGTGTCTTCTTAAAACACCTGCTGTCACTGTTCACCTAGCAATAAGTAGGTACCTGGGTGTTAGTCACCTTACACCTGCTGTTACTGTTCACCTAGCAATAAGTAGGTACCTGGGTGTTAGTCACCTTACACCTGCTGTTACTGTTCACCTAGCAATAAGTAGGTACCTGGGTGTTAGTCACCTTACACCTGCTGTCACTGTTCACCTAGCAATAAGTAGGTACCTGGGTGTTAGTCACCTTACACCTGCTGTTACTGTTCACCTAGCAATAAGTAGGTACCTGGGTGTTAGTCACCTTACACCTGCTGTCACTGTTCACCTAGCAATAAGTAGGTACATGGGTGTTAGTCACCTTACACCTGCTGTCACTGTTCACCTAGCAATAAGTAGGTACCTGGGTGTTAGTCACCTTACACCTGCTGTCACTGTTCACCTAGCAATAAGTAGGTACCTGGGTGTTAGTCACCTTACACCTGCTGTTACTGTTCACCTAGCAGTAAGTAGGTACCTGGGTGTTAGTCACCTTATACCTGTTACTGTTCACCTAGCAATAAGTAGGTACCTGGGTGTTAGTCACCTTACACCTGCTGTTACTGTTCACCTAGCAATAAGTAGGTACCTGGGTGTTAGTCACCTTACACCTGCTGTTACTGTTCATCTAGCAGTAAGTAGGTACCTGGGTGTTAGTTGGCTGGTGTGGGTGGCATCCTGGGGGACAAAATTAACCTAAGTTGCCAGAAATGCTCTACATAACCAGGAACTTTCTATATAGTATGTCACTGATGTCAGCTATGGTCTGTATAAGTTGTATCATGTACTGCTAGAAATAAACATTATTATTACAAGGGTTGAACTCAAGCAGCCACTTGTTTGAGCACATTTACAGTGTGTTGTGAATGTTTCTCTGTTAGCTTCCACTCTCCTCTCTTCTTATTATTCTCCTCGTTAGTTTTACATACACACACACAGTTCAATCCCCTCTAATGGGTCGTTGACGTTTATTAGTAAGAGTGGTGGTCCAAGCAGCCGTGATGCACTGTAGGAGGGAGGACGTATAACGCCCCCGCTTTATTTAATTGTTAATTGTTGCATATTCCCCTCTATGTTGTTACCTGTACTGCAACCTTCCCCTCACTTATTGCTGATACACACACATGTACGGGTGCTCACACGCACACACACACAACATTGACCTTGTTATATATAAACCTGGTAATTAACAAACTACCTATTACGGCTGCAAGAATATCAGAGGGGGGACGGGGAGGGGGAGGGGGGAGGGGTAAGGGGAGGGGAGGGTAAGGGAAAGGGGGACGGGAGGAGGTGGTAAAACATGGGGAGGGAAGTTACATACATATACAAATAACACTCATACATACAACACACACACACACACACACACACACACACACACCACACACACACACACACACACACACACACACACACACAACACAGCGATGGTGGACACACTGGCTGAGGTGGCAAGAAGAGCTCAATCGTGCAGAGCAAAGTTACTGGTTATGGGTGATTTCAACCACAGGGAGATCGACTGGGGAAACCTGGAGTCTCACGGGGGTCCTGACACATGGAGAGCCAAGATGATGGATGTGGCACTGGAAAACCTCATGCATCAACACTTCAGGGTCACTACCAGAGAGAGAGGGAAGGATGAACCAGTAAGACTGGACCTTGTGTTCACCCTGAGCAGTTCAGACATTGAGGACATCACATATGAGAGGCCCCTTGGAGCTAGTGATCACGTGCTTCTGAGTTTTGATTACCTAGTAGTTACAAGTGGAGAGGGAAACAGGAGTCAAATGGGAAAAGCCAAACTATAAAAGGGGGGACTACACAGGTATGAGGAACTTCCTGCGGGAGGTTCAGTGGGACAGAGAACTGGTAGGAAAGTCAGTAAACGAAATGATGTAATATGTAACAACAAAATGCAAGGAAGCAGAGGAAAGGTTTGTTCTCAAGGGCAACAGAAATAATGGTAAGACCAGAACGAGCCGCTGGTTTACCCGAAGGTGTAGGGAGGTAAAAACTAAGTGCATTAGAGAATGGAAAAAGTACAGAAGGCAAAGGACCCAGGAAAATAAGGAAATCAGTCGAAGAGCCAGAAGCGAGTAAGCACAGGTGAGGAGGGAGGACCAGAGACAGTATGAAAACATAGCATCGAAAGTCAAGTCTGACCCGAAACTGCTGTATAGCCACATTAGGAGGAAGACAACAAAGACCAGGTGATCAGGCTGAGGAAAGAAGGTGGAGAACTCACAAGAAACGATCAAAAGGTATGCAAGGAGCTCAACAGGAGATTTAAGGAAGTATTCACTGTGGAGACAGGAAGGACTCTGGGAAGACAGGACAGAGGGGGACACCAACAGGGAATATACCAACAAGTGCTGGATGACATACACACAACTGAGGAGGTGAAAAAGCTGCTAAGTGACCTTGATACCTCAAAGGAAATGAGACAGGACATCTCTCCGTGGGTCCTTAGAGAGGGAGCAGAAATGCTGTGTGTGCCACTAACCACAATCTTCAACACATCCCTTGAAACTGGGCAACTACCTGAGGTATGGAAGACCTCAAATGTAGTTCCCATTTTTAAAAAAGGGGACAGAAACGAGGCACTAAACTACAGACCTGTGTCACTGACCTGTATGGTATGCAAAGTCATGGAGAAGATTATCAGGAGGAGAGTGGTGGAACACCTGGAATGGAACAAAAGTATAAATGAAAACCAGCACGGTTTTATGGAAGGCAAATCCTGTGTCACAAACCTTCTGGAGTTTTATGATAAAGTAACAGAAGCAACACACGAGAGAGAGGGGTGGGTTGATTGCATTTTATTGGACTGCAAGAAGGCCTTCAACACAGTTCCTCATAAGAGACTAGTGCAGAAGCTGGAGGATCAGGCGCGTATAACAGGAAGGGCGCTGCAATGGATCAGAGAATACCTAACAGGGAGGCAACAACGAGTCATGGTACGTGATGAGGCATCACAGTGGGCACCTGTGATGAACGGAGTCCCACAGGGGTCAGTCCTAGGACCAGTGCTATTTTTGGTATATGTGAATGACATGATGGAAGGGATAGACTCAGAAGTGTCCCTGTTCGCAGATGATGTGAAGTTAATGAGGAGAATTAAATCAGATGTGGACCAGGCAGGACTACAAAGAGACCTGGACAGGCTGAACACGTGGTCCAGCTACTGGCTTCTCGAATTCAACCCTGCCAAATGCAAAGTCATGAAGATAGGAGAAGGGCAAAGAAGACCGCAGACAAAGTACAGGCTAGGTGGACAACGACTGCAAACCTCGCTCAAGGAGAAAGATCTTGGCGTGAGTATAACACCGAGCATGTCTCCGGAAGCACACATCAACAAGATAGCTAGTGCAGCGTATGGGTGCCTGGCAAACCTGAGATTAGCATTCCGATACCTAAGTAAGGAATCTTTCAAGACACTGTACACCATGTACGTCAGGCCCATACTGGAGTATGCAGCACCAGTTTGGAACCCGCACCGGGTCAAGCACGTTAAGAAATTAGAGAAAGTGCAAAGGTTTGCGACAAGGTTAGTTCCAGAGCAAAGGGGAATGTCCTATGAAGAAAGGTTGAGGGAAATCGGCCTGACAACACTGGAGGACAGGAGGGTCAGGGTAGACATGATAACGACATACAAAATACTGCGTGGAACAGACAAGGTGGACAGAGACAAGATGTTCCAGAGAGGGGACACAGAAACAAGGGGTCGCTCTTAGAAGTTGAATACTCAGATGAGTCATAGGGATATTAAGAAGCATTTCTTCAGTCACAGAGGTGTCAGGAAGTGGAATAGTCCGGCAAGTGATGTAGCGAAGGCAGGAATCATACATAGCTTTAAGACGAGGTATAATAAAGCTCATGGAGCAAGGAGAGAGAGGACCTAGTAGCGTTCAGTGAAGAGGCGGGGCCAGGAGCTGAGTCTCGACCCCTGCAACTACAATTAGGTGAGCACACACACACAACACACACACACACACACACACAACACACAACACACACACAAAACACACACACACACACACACACACACACACACACACACACACACACACACACACACACACACAACACACACACACACACACACACACACACACACACACACACACACACACAACAACACACAACACACACACACACACACACACACACAAACACACACACACACACACAACACACAACACACACACACACACACACACAGACACACACACACACACACACACAACACACACACACACACACAACACACACACACACACACACACACACACACACACACACACACACACACAGTGGCCTCGTACGCATTTCCTGATAAATGATCGAACTCTCTGTCTGGGAGTATTTACGCAGCTGTTTAACCTCGCTCTCAACACTTGTCAAATTGACTCATCTCTTATACGCATCTCCCGCTCACAAGCATGCGTCAGTTCATGCATTTATTACGCAAAAAACGCTAAAAATGCGTAATGTCACCCATTTCTTAAGCAAAAAAGCGTCAATTCACCCATTTCCTACACAAAAAACACCAAAAATGCGTTAATTCGCCCATTTCTTACACAAAAAACACCAAAAATGCGTTAATTCACCCATTTCTTACACAAAAAACACCAAAAATGCGTTAATTCACCCATTTCTCACACAAAAACCACCAAAAATGCGTTAATTCACCCATTTCTTACTCAGAAAACGCCAAAAATGCGTCAATTCACCCTTTCTTAAGCCAAAAAAAAAAATAAATTCACCCATTTCTTACGGAAAAATGCGTTGAGTTGGTCACTACGCATAATGAGACGCACCTTGTGTACCACAATGTCCAAGAGATGCGTACTGATGCAAGGGCAGGGATCTTGATCCTAGGAATTTGAGCCATGATTCATTTCCTTGGATCAAACCTGCTTTCTTCATCAGGTAGGTATAAGTCACCTACTGGCCCATGCTAGGCAGGTCTAACTCACCTACTGGCCCAAGCTAGGCAGGTCCAAGTCACCTACTGGCCCATGCTAGGCAAGTTCAAATGACCTACTGGCTCATGCAAGGCAGGTCCAAGTCACCTACTGGCCCATGCTAGGCAGGTCCAAGTCACTGGCCCATGCTAGGCAGGTCCAAGTCACTTACTGGCCCATGCTAGGCAGGTCCAAGTCACCTACTGGCCCATGCTAGGCAAGTCCAAATGACCTACTGGTCCATGCAAGGCAGGTCCGAGTCACCTACTGGCCCATGCTAGGCAGGTCCGAGTCACCTACTGGCCCATGCTAGACAGGTCCAAGTCACCTACTGGTCCATGCTAGGCAGGTCCAAGTCACCTACTGGTCCATGCTAGGCAGGTCCGAGTCACCTACTGGCCCATGCTAGGCAGGTCCAAGTCACCTACTGGTCCATGCTAGGCAGGTCCAAGTCACCTACTGGTCCATGCTAGTCAGGTCCAACTCACACCCACTAACAGGAGGTGGTATTGATGGTACACTAGCGTGTAGTGGTGTATATATCCGGGTGTAGAGAGATAAGGTGAGGACATGTCTAAGTGACAGGAGACAGGAGAAGAGCATGTCTTTCAACCGGTGATGTGTACCAGGCTTCCTGGCAGGGAGAGAGGGAGAGATAGAGAAGGGAGAGTGAAAGACGGGAGGGAGAGAATGTAGAAGAGAGAAAGACAGTTTGAGGGAGAGTGAACGAGGAAGGGAAAAGGAGAAATGGGAGAGTAGAGAGAAAAAAGAGGAATATTTAGATTAGATTTTGTGTTGTAAATTATATAAAATACCAGGCTGAGGGACTGATCACCTCAAATACTTTTTCTCCAAGGTTGAGGGACTGATTACATCATCTTCAATCCACTACTACACCTTCTGCCTCTGTATCTGACTGAAGAAACCTTTGAACAATAAACATACCAAACTCCCCCACATTATATTTTGCTACCCAAGCTATTTTATTTCGTAGAATATATCCTTCCTGTCTATCTCTACTGTCTATCTATACTGTCTATCTACACTATCTCTATATTCCTCAATAAGTGGACAATTAAGCATATAGTGTTCAAGACAGTAACCATAAGACTGACCACATAATTTGCATTTAGTTTGATCATCATGTGTGTGACTGTCAGACTGTCAGAAGTACTTGTAACCAAGCCTAAGTCTGGTTACATCAGTCTGTGTGACTGTCAGAAGTACTTGTAACCAAGCCAAAGTCTGGTTACATCAGTCTGTGTGACTGTCAGAAGTACTTGTAACCAAGCCAAAGTCTGGTTACATCAGTCTGTGTGACTGTCAGAAGTACTTGTAACCAAGCCTAAATCTGGTTACATCAGTCAGTGTGACTGTCAGAAGTACCTGTAACCAAGCCTAAGTCTGGTTACATCAGTCTGTGTGACTGTCAGAAGTACTTGTAACCAAGCCTAAGTCTGGCTACATCAGTCTGTGTGTCTGTCAGAAGTACTTGTAACCAAGCCAAAGTCTGGTTACATCAGTCTGTGTGTCTGTCAGAAGTACTTATAACCAAGCCTAAGTCTGGCTACTACAACATACTGGCCCCTTTCAGCAACTCTGACTTTTCGTCTTCGCCTGTATAGGAAGTCTCTCTCTTTCTAGCTTGCATCTTCTCTTCCTCTTTCTTAAAGGAATGTGTCTTGAGCAGACCTCAAGTGCCACAGAGTTAATTCTTTCTAGGCAAGGATTCGGATCTGTGTTGTTTAGGATATCTTCCCAGCTTGTTTCATTTATGACATGGTTAATTTGATCCCATTGTATGTTTTTGTTATTTAAATTGAATTTTGTGAAGGCTTCCTCATAAGTGATTACATGCTGCTGGTCAGGATCCCTGCGCATACCTGTCTGTGCCTCTATTATGTTGTGATCTGAGAGTATTATCTTTGATACGGTTATATTTCGTACCAGATCATCATTGTTACTGAAGATGAGGTCAAGTGTATTTTCCAGTCTTGTTGGCTCCACTATTTGCTGGCTTAAGGTAAATTTGTTGCAGAGATTTAATAGCTCATGTATGTGGGAGTTTTCATCTGAGCTGCCTCCTGGGGTTATCTCTGCTGCAACATTATACACTACACGCCTCCATTTTAGGCATCTCAAGTTGAAATCCCCCAGCAATAACATATTTGGAGCAAGAGCTGGAAGATTTTCCAGACAGTGGTCAATTTTCAAAAGCTATTCCTGGAATTGTTAGGACGTCACATCCGGAAGCTTGTATACAACCACAATGACAAGGCTTTGGTTTTCGATATTTACTGCCAAAATTTCAACTACATCATTTATGGTGTTAGTAATTCCAAGGAAATGAACGACTCTTGACACACAGATCATCCCTCTCCCTTGAGGCCTGTTAACTCTGTAGCATCTGTATAGGTTATAACCTGGGATCCATATTTCCTCATCAAAGTGATCCTTTATACGAGTCTCTGTGAAAGCCACAAACATTGCATTTGACTCTGTGGTCAGACCGCTGATGAAAGATAATTTGTTATGTGATGACGGCTTTAGACCTTGTATGTTTACAAAGATAAATGTCGTATTAATGGCTTTGCTGGCAGTAATATCTGTTCTAGACTGGAGGACCACTGAGCCTCCACTCCACTAGTGACCCGAGGTGGTGTAACATTTCTGTTATTTCCTGCCACTGTGGTCTGTGTGGTGTGTACCTTCTTGTCCCCTTTAAATGGTGCGCCTCACAGAATGTGTTATAACACTGTCTTTCGTGCACTGAAGTATAACATATTTCGGAGTGAAATAATTTACAAGCAGAAGAATGGTATTCTCCTTTGGTCATGAGGTCGAGGCATTATCCTGGCTGGTCAAAACTGCACGACCCACCCAGTGGGTCGATCTACACATATGCTACTGTGTGTGATAATCTATGTAACTGTATTCATGTATACCTGAATAAACTTACTGTCCCCAGGTATTCCACGACTACAGGTACCCAAAACATAGATTGTGCACAGATTTGATTTCTGTTTGCCAGGACTGTTTCCTGGCTGTGTTTCCTAACGTTGCAGCAATGATCATAGAGTCAAGTTGAGTGTTAGAAGTTAACTTTAGTGACATCAGGATGGCGAACAAGGTGTTAGAAGTTAACTTAGTGACATCAGGATGGTGAACAAGGTGTTAGAAGTTAATTTAGTGACATCAGGATGGTGAACAAGGTGTTAGAAGTTAACTTAGTGACATCAGGATGGTGAACAATGTGTTAGAAGTTAACTTAGTGACATCAGGATGGTGAACAAGGTGTTAGAAGTTAACTTTAGTGACATCAGGATGGCGACCAAGGTGTCAGAAGTTAACTTTAGTGACATCAGGATGGCAAACAAGGTGTTAGAAGTTAACTTAGTGACATCAGGATGGTGAACAAGGTGTTAGAAGTTAACTTAGTGACATCAGGATGGTGAACAAGGTGTTAGAAGTTAACTTTAGTGACATCAGGATGGGGGAGCAAGGTGTTAGAAGTTAACTTAGTGACATCAGGATGGTGAAGAAGGTGTTAGAAGTTAACTTAGTGACATCAGGATGGTGAACAAGGTGTTAGAAGTTAACTTTAGTGACATCAGGATGGTGAACAAGGTGTTAGAAGTTAACTTAGTGACATCAGGATGGTGAACAAGGTGTTGGGAAGTTTAACTTAGTGACATCAGGATGGTGAACAAGGTGTTAGAAGTTAACTTAGTGACATCAGGATGGTGAACAAGGTGTTAGAAGTTAACTTTAGTGACATCAGGATGGCGATCAAGGTGTCAGAAGTTAACTTTAGTGACATCAGGATGGCGATCAAGGTGTCAGAAGTTAACTTTAGTGACATCAGGATGGCAAACAAGGTGTTAGAAGTTAACTTAGTGACATCAAGATGGTGAACAAGGTGTTAGAAGTTAACTTAGTGACATCAGGATGGTGAACAAGGTGTTAGAAGTTAACTTAGTGACATCAGGATGGTGAACAAGGTGTTAGAAGTTAACTTAGTGACATCAGGATGGTGAACAAGGTGTTAGAAGTTAACTTTAGTGACATCAGGATGGGGAACAAGGTGTTAGAAGTTAACTTTAGTGACATCAGGATGGGGAACAAGGTGTTAGAAGTTAACTTAGTGACATCAGAATGGTGAACAAGATTTTAGAAGTTAATTTTAGTGACATCAGAATGGTGAACAAGATGTTAGAAGTTAACTTAGTGACATCAGAATGGTGAACAAGATGTTAGAAGTTAACTTAGTGACATCAGAACGGTGAACAAGGTGTTAGAAGTTAACTTAGTGACATCAGGATGGTGAACAAGGTGTTAGAAGTTAACTTAGTGACATCAGGATGGTGAACAAGGTGTTAGAAGTTAATTTTAGTGACATCATGATGGTGAACAAGGTTTTTTAGAATTAACTTAGTGCCCTCAGGATGGTGAACAAGGTGTTAGAAGTTAACTAGTGACATCATGATGGTGAACAAGGTGTTAGAAGTTAACTTAGTGACATCATGATGGTGAACAAGGTGTTAGAAGTTAACTTAGTGACATCAGGATGGTGAACAAGGTGTTAGAAGTTAACTTAGTGACATCAGGATGGTGAACAAGGTGTTAGAAGTTAACTTAGTGACATCAGGATGGTGAACAAGGTGTTAGAAGTTAACTTAGTGACATCAGGACGGTGAACAAGGTGTTAGAAGTTAACTTAGTGACATCAGGATGGTGAACAAGGTGTTAGAAGTTAACTTAGTGACATCAGGATGGTGAACAAGGTGTTAGAAGTTAACTTAGTGACATCAGGATGGTGAACAAGGTGTTAGAAGTTAACTTAGTGACAATCAGGTTTGGTGAACAAGGTGTTTAGAAGTAACTTAGTGACATCAGGATGGTGAAAAAGGGTTTGTTAGAAGTTAACTTAGTGACATCATGATGGTGAACAAGGTGTTAGAAGTTAACTTAGTGACATCAGGATGGTGAACAAGGTGTTAGAAGTTAACTTAGTGACATCAAGATGGAAAACAATTCAGTAGTGTAAACATGACTCACGAAATCGTAATGACATGATTGCAAACAAACCATACCACGGGTGGGGTTTGAACCCGCGATCATAGAGTCTCAAAACTCCAGACCGTAGCGGTCTGGAGTTTTGAACTCTCTACCCGGTTCAAACCCCACCATGGTATGGTTAGTGTTGTCATCAGTTGTTACTTTCCCAGGAAGAGTCAAAGGTGATAGAGGGAAAGGAAGGGAAGGAAGAGGGAAGAGGAAAGGGAAGAGGAAGAGGGAAGGGGAAAGGAGGGGAAAGGGGGAGAGGGAATGGGAAAAGGGAACGAGGAAAGGCCAGTATGAGAGGATAATTAAAGAAGGTCTCCCTGAAACCTGAGTATGAGAACCAATCTTGAGAGAGAACAGAAAACGACTCGCCTCACATTACTTGGCCATAATAGAAAACTTTAAGGATAACTAAAGAGGTTTAGGGGGGTTAGCTTTACATCCTTTACTCAGGTTTAATTAATTTCACCCAAAAATTTTATTACTACCATACTACAATTGCTCACACTACCACTACTACAACTTACATCAAACTATAAATATACAACTTGCATCACATCCACTACTACAACTTACATCAACTACTACTACAACAACTTTAAAACTACTACCACTACTACACTTCATCACTACTACTACTACAAAACTTTCATCACTACTACCACTACTACAAATTGCATCACTACTACCACTACTACAACTTTTCATCATATACTACTACTACAACTTACTCACTACTACCACTACTACAATTTCTCACTACTTTACTACAAACTTACATCACTATACCACTACTAATTGCTCACTCTACCCTACTACAACTTGCATCACTACTACTACTACTACAATGCATAAATACTAACTACTACTACAACACATACTTACACCACTTACAACTTGCATCACTAATACTAATATCACAACTTACATCATACTACCTACTACAACTTACATCACTACTACTACTAAACAACTTACATCATACTAACTACTACAACTTGCATCACTACTACCCCTAACAACTTACATCATACTACTACTACTACAACTTGCATCACTATCTAATACTACAACTTACATCACTACTACTACTACTACAACTTGCATCACTACTACCACTACTACAACTTACATCACTACTACTACTACTACAACTTGCATCACTACTACCACTACTACAACTTACATCACTACTACTACTACTACAATTACATCATACTTATACAAAAACTTAATCACTATACTACTACTACAACTTACATCATACTACCACTATACAACTTTCTCACTACTACTATTTCTACTAAACTTACATTCCTACTATACTACAAAACTTACTTCACTACTACACTACTACAACTTACATCACTATACCACTAACTAAACTTACATCACTAACACTAACCCCTAATCCACTACTAACAACTTAATCATATACCCACTCAACTTACATTTACTATACTACTAAATACCAACTACAACTTACATTCTACTAAACCCCTACTACCACTACTACCACTACTACAACTTAATTCACTACTACACTATACAAATTTCATCACTTCTTACTTACTACCACTATACATTACATCTACTACTAACTACAACTACATCACTAAACATACTTACAATTACATCACTCTACACTACTACAACTTACATAACTACTATAACTTAAATCACTACTACCACTACTACAACTTATCACTACTACACTACTACCATACTACCATACTACAACTTACATCACTACTACCACTACTACAAATTACATAATACCAAAATACTACAACTTACTCACTACTAACTACACACTACACTACTACTACTAACTTACATCATACTACCACTTCTTACAACTTCATCATACTACCACTACTAAACTTCTACTACTACTATACTACAACTTACATCACTACTACACTACTTTCAACTTACTCACTATACTACTACAACAACTTACATCATACTCCACTACTACACTTTACATTCAACTACTACCACTACTTACAACTTACATCACTACTATACTATACACTTACATCCTAACTACTAAAAATTAATCACTACTATACTACAAAAACTTATCACTAAAACCACTACTACACTCATCACTACTACCATATACAACTTACATCACTACTACCATACTACCCTACTTACAACTTACTACTTTCTAATTTCTAACTTTCATCATACTACCACTACTACAACTACTCACTACTACCACTACTACAACTTACATCACTACTACTACTACTACAACTTACATCACTACTACCACTACTACAACTTACATCACTACTACTACTACAACAACTTACATCACTACTACCACTACTACAACTTACAACTACTAACCAATACTACAATTACTATCTACTACTACTAACTTAACAAATTCTAATTTAAATACATACTAACTACTTCAATTCTATACTCATACTTATTTTTCTCTTCAACACTAACCCTTTCATCACTTTTAACACTTAAAAAATATTATTATCAAAAACATACTTACTAACCATACTACAACTTACATCATACACCACTACTACAACTTAATCATACTATACTAACAACTTAATCACTACTCCCACTACTACTAACATACAATCATACTTAAACTACTATAACTTACTTACACTACTACACTACTCAATTACATTACACTACCACTTTTTTTTTTACAACTTACATCACTACTAACACTACTACAACTTAAAATCCTACTACTACTATACACTAAAACCAAATACCACTACTACAACTTTTCATCACTACTACCTACTACAACTTACATCACTACTACCACATACTACACTTACATTCACTACTACCACTATAAACTTAATCACTACTACCACTATACAACTTACTCACTACTACACTACTACAATTACCATCAATACTACCACTACTACAACTTCTTCAATCTACTTAAAAACTTTTCCCTACTACCAAATACAACTTACATCACTACTACCCTACTACAACTTAATACTACTACACTACTACAACTTAATCACTACTACCACTATAAACTTTCTCAACTACACTACTACAACTAACTAAATACACTACCACTACTTAAACTTACATCACTATACCACTACTACACTTACATCACTACTACAAATACAACTTAAATCACTACTACCACTACTACAACTTACATCACTACTACCACTAAAACCCCTATACATTACATCACTACTACCACTACTAACTCATACTAACCTAAACCCTTTCATCACTACTACCACTACTACAACTTACATTACTACACTCTACACTTCACACCACCACTATAAACTTTAAAAAATAAAACTACTACACATACCACTACTAAACAACTACATACTACTACCACTACTACAACTTACATCACTACTACCACTACAAAAACATTACATCACTACTACTACTACTACAACTTACATCATACTACACTTTACTACAACTTACATTTATACTCCACTACTACAACTTACATTTACTACTACACTACTACAAACTTACATCACTACTACCACTACTACACTTCTACTACTACCTACTACAATTAATAAAACCATCACTTTCTATACACTACTACAACACTTACATACTACTACCACTACCAAAATTACATACAACTACTACTACAACTTACATCACTACTACTACTACTACAACTTACATCACTACTACTACTACTACAACTTTTCATCACTACTACTACAAAACATACATCACTACTACCACTACTACAACTTACATCACTATACTACTACAACTTACTCATACTACTACTACTACAAATTTCATCACTACTACTACAACAACTTACTATTTACTACTACACTACTACAACTTACATCACTACTATTACTACAAATTACATCACTACTCTAACTACATTACAATACTACACTACAAATATTACTATACTTTTAACTTACAAAACACTACACTACTACAAACAAATTAAAATCACTATTTCCACTACTACAATAACCTTACACTAATACAACAACGCTACACTTTACTATAACTAAACCCCATCTATACCTACTACAATTACTATACATTACACATTTCAACTACTACACTATCAATACAACTACTATACTACTACAATATTAATCTTACTACTACTATTTTCAAATACAAAATATACTTTAAGGACTTTCTACTACTACAAATTCATACTATACTACTACTAAAATTACAATCACTACTACTACTACAACAATTTCATCACTACTAACTACTACACTACATCCTACTACTACAAAAAACTACTACTACAACTACAAACCCAACCTACTATATATCAACTTACATCATAACTACTACTACTACAACTTACATTTCATACTTACTTACCAAACTAACCACTACTTAAAACAACTTACATCACTACTACTACTACTACAACTTAATCACTACTCACTACTAAACTTAATCAATACTACTACTACTACAATTAACATACTACTACTACTACTACAACTTACATCACTACTACCACTACTACAACTTACATCACTACTACCACTACTACAACTTACATCACTACTACTACTACTACAACTTACATCACTACTACCACTACTACAAATTTTCATCACTACTTTTACTACTACAACTTACATCACTATACTACTATACACACACATTACATCACTATACTACTACTACAATTACACACTACCTATACTACAAATTCATACTACTACACTACTCAACTTACATCATACTACTACACTACAACTAACACATACTACTACTAACTACTTTCAACTTACATATACTACTACTACAACAACTTTCATCACTACTCATACTTTCAACTTCATCACTACTACTAATACTACAACTTAATCAAATACTTTCAACTACTACAACTTACATCACTACTACTACTACTACAACTTTGCATCACTACTTTCACTACTACAACTTACATCACTACTACTAAACAAAAAACTTACATCACTATCACTACTAAATTACATCACTATACACTACTACAACTTTTAAACTTTCTTCATAATAACAACAACTTACTCACTATACCACACTACAACCATCACTATACACTACTACACTTACATATCCTACTACAACTACTAACACTTACATCATACTCATACTACAACTTACATCAAATACTACTACTTACTACACCTTACATCACTACTACTACTACTACAACTTACATCATACTACCACTACTACAACTTACATCACTACTATACTACTAAAAAACTTTCATCACTACTACTAACTAAACTTTCATCACTACTAAACACTACAACTTTCATCACTACTACTACTAAACAACTTACATACTACTACTACTACTACAATTACATCATACTACACTACTACAACTTAATCACTACACTACTACAACTTACATCACTACTACCACTATAAAAACTTCATCTACTCTATACTACAATTTTCATCATACTACCAAAAAAAAATACTAATATCAATTAAATACTTATAAATAAATTTCACTAAATAAAATTTAATTTCCCATAAATATACAATTTAAAAAAATCCCATATTAATTATATTTTATATAAATTTAAAACTAAATTTTTAAATCTTTTTTTTAAAACTAATATAAATTACATATATACCAATACTCAATTAATTATAAATATAAAATTGATCATATAATATAAAATTGGTCAATATATACTACAACTTAATATATAATATACATTACATAATATATAACAACTTACATATTAAACCAAAATACAATTTAAATTTCCTACTAAAATACAAAACCTTTACTCAATAAACTACAACCTTTACATCACTATACACTACTACATAGTATTGCACCTCACTCTGGCCTTTTTTCCCCTCTTGTATGTACGTTTTAACATTTTCAAACTCCTCATCGAAAGTTGCCCAATAAAATGTCCATTTTTTTGATTTGTTGTTTATAATTTTAATGGGGGGGAGCATGGACAGGGGGGTCGTCCCTCTTTTACTAAAAAAAACAGACATAGCCCCATCCACAAAGGGGGCAAAAAGCAACAGCAAAAAAACTACAACCAATACACTAACATCCCTTTCAAAAAAAATTTTTGAAAGGGTCCAAAAAGAAGCAAGATCACCCCCCCATCAGAAACCCACAGTACAAAAACCCGGGGAAACATGGTTTTGAACAGGTCCTCCTTTCTGTCTCAACTAGGATCACTACGACAAGGTCCTAAATCACAGAAGACAAAAAAAAAGCAGATGTAATATATACGACTTTGCAAAAGCCTTCGACAAGTGTGACCATGGCGTAATAGCGCACAAAAGCGTGCTAAAGGAATAACAGGAAAAGTCGGTCGATGGATCATAATTTCCTCACAAACAGAACACAGAGAGTAGTCGTCAACAGAGTTAAAGCCGAGGCATCTACGGTGAAAAGCTCTGTTCCACAAGGACAGTACTAGCTCCCATCTTGTTCCTCATCCTCATATCCGACATAGACAAGTTGTCAGCCACAGCACCGTGTCTTCCTTTGCAGATGACACCCAATCTGCATGACAGTGTCTTCCATTGAAAGACACTGCAAGGCTCCAGGCGGACATCAACCAAATCTTTCAGTGGGCTGCAGAAAACAATATAATTCACGATGAGAAATTAAATTACTCAGATATGGTAAACATGAGGAAATTAATTTCTTCTCAAGTTACAAAACAAATTCGGCCACAAATAGAGCGAAACACCAACGTCAAAGACGGGGAGTGATTATGTCGGAGGATCTCACCTTCAAGGACCATAACATTGTATCAATCGCATCTGCTAGAAAAATGACAGGATGGATAATGAGAACCTTCAAAACTAGGAGGGCCAAGCCCATGATGACACTCTTCGGGCCTTTTTCTATCTAGGTGGAATATTCTGCCACTCAACAGCACCTTTCAAGGCAGGTGAAATTGCTGACCTAGAAAATGTACAGAGAACCTTGGTTTAGAAAGACACGTAAGCAAACACTATAACATATTTTATTAGAAACGTTTCGGTCCTGGAACCTTGATCACTTCTAACATGTTAGAAGTGATTCAAGGTTCCAGGACCGAAACGTTTTCTAATAAATATGTTATAGTGTTTGCTTACGTGTCTTTCTAAACCAACTTGTCGGTATTTATTACCAAGGTTTATACCACAGAGAACCTTCACGGCGCGCATAACGGAGATAAAACACCTCAATTACTGGGAGCGCTTGAGGTTCCTAAACCTGTATTCCCTGGAACGCAGGAGGGAGAGATACATGTTATAACACCTGGAAAATCCTAGAGGATAGTACCGAACTTGCACACGAAAATCACTCACTACGAAAGCAAAAGACTTGGCAGGACGATGCACCATCCCCCAAAAGAAAAGCAGGGGTGGTCACTAGCAAAGTTAAGAGAAACCCTAAAATAAGTGTCAGGGCCCGAGGGCTGTTCAACTGCCTCCCAGCACACATAAGGGGGATTACCAACAAACCCCTGGCAGTCTTCAAGCTGGCACTGGACAAGCACCTAAAGTCAGTTCCTGATCAGCCGGGCTGTGGCTCGTACGTTGGTTTGCGTGCAGCCACAGCAACCCTGGTTGATCAGGCGCTGATCCACCAGGAGGCCTGGTCACAGACCGGGCCGCGGGGGCGTTGACCCCCGAAACTCTCTCCAGATGAAGGTCTCTCCAGATGAAGGATCTTGATGAGGGAATTACTAGTGATATGAGCAAATTCGCCGATGACACAAAGATAGGTATGGATAATTGATTCAAACGTAGATGTTATGGAACTTCAGGAGGAATTTTAAACAAACTTATTCTTGGTCAGAAAGTGGCAGATGCGTTCAATGTAGATAAATGCAAGGGTTTTGAAGTTGGGAGTGTCCATAACCCAGTACTTATAAGTTAAATGATGTAGAACTTAGCCATACAGATGCGAAAAGGACCTTGGGGGTTATGGTGGCAGCAACCCTAACCAAGACAGCAAATGCCTAAGCGTACGTTAAAGGCAATAGATTACTGGGATTTATATCCAAAGTGTAAGCAACAGAAGTTCAGGGTCCATACTGCAGCTTATACATCATTAGTAGCCTCAACCTAGATTATGCAGCTAGTTTCTGGGCTCCATATTACAGAATGGACATAAATTCGAGAAAACATTCAGCGTAGGTGACTAAATTAATACATAGCATTAGAAATCTTTCCCTTTTGAAGAAAGATTGAAGACTCTTAAGTTACATTCACTTGTTAGCGAGAATGGGGGGGAGCCCTGATCGAATGATAAGTGGAAGTTGGATTAAAAAGGGGATATTAAAAAGGGTCTTGGGGATGTCTCTCAAAGAAAACCCCGCAGTAATGGTTTTAAAATTAGATAAGTTAATTTAAAAAGGGAAATAGGAAAGTTTTGGGTTTGGAAAAGGGTTTTTTGATGGGGGAAAACAGTCTACCATTGGGGTTATTTGAGGGGGGACTTTGGGTATTTTTAAATTTGGTTGGAAGTACATGAGGGGAGGGGTTGGTTTTGGGGGGTTTAAAAAATTTGGGGTTTTGGGAAATGTTTTGTTAGTGGGATGTTTTTGTAAAGGACCTGCCAGAGGCCGCAGGCCTCCTCATGTTCCTTTTTTTTAAAATGTTTTTTAGTTAACAAAGAAAAAGGTTTGGAAAAGGAATTTTCTTGGGGAGGGTTCCCCACCCAGGTAACCCAGGGGGGGTTATCCCCCAGGATAACCCAGGGAGGGTTTCCCCCCCCAGGATAACCCAGGGGAGGGTTATCCACCCAGGAAAAACCCCAAGAGGGTTACCACCCGGGGATAACCCAGAAAAAGGGTTTATCCACCGGATAACCCGGGGGAGGGTTACCACCCAGGATAACCCGGGGGGGAAAATCCCCCGGGATAACCCGGGGGGGTTTTTAAAAACCCAGGAAAAAACAAGGAGGTTATCCACCCAGGTAACCCAGGGAAGGGTTACCACCGGGTAACCCGGGGGAGGGTTCCCCAGGATAACCAGGGGGGTTTAACCCCCAGGATAACCAAGGAGTTTACCCCCCAGGAAAAAAAGGGAGGGTTACCCACCCAGATAACCAGGGGAGGGTTACCACCCAGGAAACCAAAAGGGAGGGTAACCCCCCAGGATAACCCAAGGGGGGTAAACCCGGATAACCCAGGGGGGTTTCCCCCCGGGAAAAACAGGGAGGGTTACCCCCCAGATAACCCAGGGGGGGGTTACCCCACCCAGGATACCCGGGGTTTATCCACCGGATAACCCGGGAGGGTTACCACCCGGGAAAACCCCCGGGGGAAATTAGCCCCCCAGAAAAACCCCAGGGGGGGTTTACCACCGGAAACCCGGGGGGGGTTATCCCCCCGGAAAACCAGGGGGGGGCTAGCCACCCGGGAAAACCCGGGGAAAAAAATCCCCCAGGAAAACCAAGGGGGGGTTAGCCCCCCAGGATAACCCAGGGGGGGGTTACCACCCGGGAAAAAACCCAGGGGGAGGGTTACCCCCCCGAAAACCCAGGGGGTTACCAACCAGGAAAAACCCGGGGGGGGTTCCCCACCCAGGAAAAACCCCAGGGGGGGTTTTTCACCGGATAACCCAAGGGAGGGTTCCCACCCAGGATAACCCAGGGGAGGTTATCCACCGGGATAACCAGGGAGGTTATCCACCAATCCCCGGGGCGGTTATTTTCCCCAAGGGATACCCGGGGGATGTTACCACGGGAAAACCCAGGGGGGGGTTTCCCACCAGGATAACCCAGGGGGGGGTTTCACCAAGAATCCCCAGGGAGGGGGAGGTTATCACCGGGAATACCCAGGGGACCCGGTTTTTCCCCCCAAGATAACCCGGGGAGGGTTATCCCCCAGAAACCCGGGAGGGTTTAACCGGGATAACCCAGGGGAGGGTTATCCACCCAGGAAAACCCGGGGAGGGTTCCACCCATGATAACCCCCAGGGGGGGTTTAAACCCCCAGGATACCCAGGGGGGTTAGCCACCAGGATACCCCGGGAAAAGGGTTATCCCCCGGGATAACCCAGGGGGGGTTATTTTCCCCCGGTAACCCCGGGGGGGGGGGTTTCCCCCCCAGGAAACCCCAGGGGGGGTTTTTGGTGGGGGGGGGGGGGGGGAAAAAAGGTGGGGGGGAAACCCGGTAAAGGGGGGGGGGCCCCCCCCGGGGGGGTTACCCCGGAAAACCCCAAAACCCCCAAAAAACCCAAGGGGAGGGTAGCCACCCGGTAACCCAGCGGGGGTTAGCCCCCCCAGGATAACAGGGGTGGGATATACCCAGGATAACCCGGGGGAGGGGGTTAGCCACCGGGATAACCCGGGGGGCTTAACCACTCAGGATAACCCAGGGAGGGTTAGCACCCGGATAACCCGGGGGAGGTTACCATCAGGAAACCCCAGGGGGGGGTTAGCGACCTGGGTAACCCAGGGGGGGTTCCACCCAGGATAACCCAGGGGGAAAGGTTAGCCCCCCGGGGATAACCCGGGGGGGTTAGGCACCCAGGAAAACCCCAGGGGAGATTTTGCCACCTAGGATAACCCAGGGGGGGGTTATCCACAAAGGGGTTAACCCAGGGGGGGTTTTTGGCACCCGGGATAACCCAGGGGAGATTTTAGCCCCCGGAAAAACCCAAGAAGGGTTATCCCCCCGGATAACCCGGGGAGGGTTACCAACCCAGGATAACCCAGGGGAGGGTTATCCACCCGGAAACCCAGGGGGGGCTAGCCCCCCAGGAACCGGGGGAGGGCTACCCACCAGGAACCAGGGGAGGGCTAGCCACCAGGATAACCCCAGGGGAGGGTAGCCACCCGGATAACCCGGGGATTTAGCCCCCGGAAAACCCCAGAGGGGTTACCACCCAGGATAACCGGGGGGGGTTATCCACCCGGGATAACCCAGGGGGGGGTTTCCACCAGTATAACCCAGGGGAGGGTAGCCACCCGGAAACCCCAGGGGAGGGCTAGCCACCCAGGATAACCCAGGGGGGGGCTAGCCCCCCGGGAAACCCCCGGGGGGGGCTAGCCCCCCAGGATAACCCACGCCCCCGTGTAACAGATGACCTCTCCAGGCTAAGGACTGACCACCTCAAACACCTTATAAAAGATGGGAAGCCAGGACGGGGGGCAATATTTTAAATTTAAAGGGAATACCTTAACCCCGGGGGAAAACTGAAATTTTCCCAAAAAAAACCAGTGTTCCCTTTGAGCAGATTTTACCCCCAGATTCCCCAACACAGTTCCCAGCACAGATTTCCCAGCACGATTCCCCAAAAGATTTCCCCAATTCCCCCCACAGATTCCCCAACAAGTTCCCCAAAAAACAGATTTCCCGGCAAGATTTCCCCCGCACGATTCCCCAAATAGATTTCCCACACAGATTCCCCCCACAGTTCCAACAAATTTCCAACACAATTTTCCAGCACAGATTTCCCCCCCGCAAGATCCTAAAATAGATTCCAGCACAGATTCCCCGCCGATTCCCCCCAAAATGATTTCCCAGCAAGATTCCCTTTAAAACAGATTTCCCAGCCAGATTCCCAACACAGATTCCCCAACACAATTTCCTTAACACAGATTCCCCACACAGTTTTTCCCGCACAGATTTTCCCCAAAACAGATTTCCTTTAAAAGATTTCCCTAGCACAGAATTCCCCCGCCGTTTTCCCAACAGATTCCCCAATCGATTCCTAAACACAGATTTCCCCAAAACCGATTCCCCAGCACAGATTTCCCCAACACAGATTCCTTAACACAGATTCCCCAGCACAGATTCCCCCAACACAGTTCCTTAAACAGATTCCCCCGCACAGATTTCCCAACACAGATTCTTAAAAACAATTCCCCGCACAGATTCCCCCAACACGATTTCCCTTTCTAGATTCCCCGCACAGTTCCCCCAAAAAGATTCCCCCCGCACAGATTCCCCAACACGATTCCTTAACACAGATTCCCCCCGACAGATTTTCCCAAAACAGATTCTTAACCAGTTCCCCAGCACGATTCCTTAACACAGTTCCCCCCGCACAGATTCCCCAAAACAGATTTCCCCCAACACAGATTCCCCAACACAATTCCCCAACACGATTCCCCCCGCACAGATTTCCCCAAAACAGATTTCCCTTTAAAACAGATTCCCCCGCCAGATTCCCCAAAAAAGATTCCCAACCGATTCCCCTTAACACGATTCCCCTGCACAGATTTTCCCCAGCACAGTTCCCCAACACAGATTCCCCCAAAACAGGGTTCCCTTAAAACCCAAATTCCCCCGCACGATTTCCCCAAAACAGATCCTTAAAAGTTCCCCCCGCACGACCCCAAAAACGATTCCTTAAACAGATTCCCCAACACAGATTCCCCAACCAGTTCCCAAAACAGTTCCTTAACACAGTTCCCCCCAAAACAGATTTCCCACACAGATTCCCCCCACAGATTCCCCCAAAACAGATTCCCCCAACCGATTTTCCCCAACACAGATTCCCCACACAGTTTTCCCCGCACGATTTCCCCCAAAACAGATTCCCCCCACAGACCCCCCCGATTTCCCCAACACAGATTCCCCCCACAGATTCCCGAAGATTCCCCAACAAGATTCCCCACCAGATTCCCCAACACAGATTCCCAGCACAGATTCCTCAACACGTTCCCCCAAAACAGATTCCCCAAACAGATTCCCCAGCACGTTTTCCCGCACAGATTCCCAACACGATTTCCCCAACAGATTCCCCAACACAGATTCCCCGCACAGATTCCCCCACAGATTCCCCAAACAGATTCCCCAGCACAGTTTTCCCCCGCACAGATTCCCCCAACACAGATTTTCCCCCCCACAGATTCCCCAACACAGATTCCCCCCAAAACCCGATTCCCCAGCACAGTTTTCCCCGCACGTTTTCCCCAAAACAGATTCCTTAACACAGATTCCCCCGCACAGTTTTCCCGCACAGATTCCCAACACAGATTCCCCCAAAACGTTTTCCCAAAATAGATTCCCCCGCACAGTTTTCCCCGCACAGATTCCCCCAAGTTCCCCCCAAAACAGACCCCAACACAGATTCCCCAACACAGAATTCCCCCCACGTTTTCCCCCAAAATGTTCCCCAGCACGTTTTCCCAACACAGATTCCCCAAAAGATTCCCCCAACACAGATTCCCCCAAAACAGATTCCCCAACATAATTCCCCCCCAGTTTTCCCAAAAACAGATTCCCCAAAACAGTTCCCCAACACAGATTCCCCAAAACAATTCCCCCAAAATAGATTCCCCAACAAAGATTCCCCAACCAGATTCCCCAAAACAGTTTTTCCAGCACAGATTCCCCAAAACAGATTTCCCTTAACACAGATTCCCCCCACAGATTCCCCAGCCTTTTAAACACTAAAAAAAAAGCCTAATTCATGATTTAAAAAGAGGGGAATACGTCATATTTATAATAAATTTATTAAATTCTCGGGTTAATTGTGTCGTAGAGTTGAAAAAAGTGTTAAGTTATCTTGTTAATAATTTGTTAGCAGCTGTCAGGTTAAAATTGAGTTGAGAGGTTTTGGGTCTGTAAAGGGGTGTAGGTTAGTGTAACCCGGGTAGGTCGTAGGCCTAAGTAGGTTGGTGAGGGCTTAGGCCGTGAAACCTGGTGTAGGTCTGTAGGCCTAGTGTAGACCTGGTGTAGGTCTGTAGGCCTAGTGTAGAACTGGTGTAGGCCTGTAGGCCTAGTGTAGGCCTGTAGGCCTAGTGTAGACCTATTGTAGGCCTAGTGTAGACCTGGTGTAGGTCTGTAGGCCTAGTGTAGGTCTAGTGATATGCTGAACCAGTCTTCACTAACTCATGCAGATATAATAATGATAATAGCAGTAATAATAAATTAATAATAATAATAAAAACAATAATAAAGGACACATCATATACATATCACATTATATATATATATATATATATATATATATATATATACATGCAGGACAAGCTACGGGGAGGGGGCTGGAAATTTTTAGGTCAAGTACTTTCACACTTCTCAGTACGTCATCAGGAGCTGTGCAATGTGAAAGTACTTGAGCTAAACATCCCCCCCCGTGGCTTGTCCTGCATATATATAATATATATATATATATATATATATATATATATATATCAGAGACTCACCACTTCTCTCCCCCCTCCCTCTCTCTCTCTCCGTCCCACCCACCCTCTCCTCCCCTCTCTCTCCTCCCCTCTCTCTCCTCCCGCTCCCACTCCCTCCCTCTCACCACTTGTTTAGAAAGTGTTGAGAAAGTGGCAGCAAAATGCCACTTGAGTGAGAGACATTTTTTCCTCCAAACTTTCTCTACGAGGCACAAAGTTGTCCTAGATTTTTCCCCTCTCTCTCTCAGGCCAAAACTTTCCCCTTTGAACCAACTTGATCAATAATCAGTGTGTGGGGGGAGGCGGGAGGGGGAAGGGAGGGGGAAGGGAGGGGAAGGTAGGGGGTAGGGAGGGGGAAGGGAGAGGAGGGGTTAATAACAGTCCCAGACTGGAACACAGTGGGGAAAAATTCCCCCAAATTTCCCCAAAATCTTACCCCATTCTCCCCAACACACCCCAACCCCCACCCTCCCTGCACAGCTTTTAATATTATTATTATTATTGTTATTATTATTATTATTATTATTATTAATTATTATTATTAATTACAAAAAATATTACTAAAAAATATAGGAGAGACGGAAATTGAATTCTTCAGTAGGCCTACCCTCCCTGGTATGCAAATTAGGTTGAGGTTTGGTGGTAAGAACCCACATTTGTTTGGCCAGGTAGATGTCAGCCTTGAGGCTTTTTTGACTTGTTGATCAGCCAGGCTGTTAGTTCAGAGTACAGACACTGTACTTCCCACCTCCAGGACTGTAACATCCTCACCCATCCTTCAGAGTACAGACACTGTACTTCCCACCTCCAGCACTGTAACATCCTCACCCATCCTTCAGAGTACAGGTACTGTACTTCCCACCTCCAGCACTGTAACATCCTCACCCATCCTTCAGAGTACAGACACTGTACTTCCCACCTCCAGCACTGTAACATCCTCACCCATCCTTCAGAGTACAGACACTGTACTTCCCACCTCCAGCACTGTAACATCCTCACCCATCCTTCAGAGTACAGACACTGTACTTCCCACCTCCAGCACTGAAACATCCTCACCCATCCTTCAGAGTACAGGCACTGTACTTCCCACCTCCAGAACTGTAACATCCTCACCCATCCTTCAGAGTACACGTACAGACACTGTACTTCCCACCTCCAGCACTGTAACATCCTCACCCATCCTTCAGAGTACAGACACTGTACTTCCCACCTCCAGCACTGTAACATCCTCACCCATCCTTCAGAGTACAGACACTGTACTTCCCACCTCCAGCACTGTAACATCCTCACCCATCCTTCAGAGTACAGGCACTGTACTTCCCACCTCCAGAACTGTAACATCCTCACCCATCCTTCAGAGTACAGGCACTGTACTTCCCACCTCCAGAACTGTAACATCCTCACCCATCCTTCAGAGTACAGACACTACTTCCCACCTCCAGAACTGTAACATCCTCACCCATCCTTCAGAGTACAGGCACTGTACTTCCCACCTCCAGAACTGTAACATCCTCACCCATCCTTCAGAGTACAGACACTGTACTTCTCACCTCCAGCACTGTAACATCCTCACCCATCCTTCAGAGTACAGGTACTGTACTTCCCACCTCCAGAACTGTAACATCCTCACCCATCCTTCAGAGTACAGGTACTGTACTTCCCACCTCCAGAACTGTAACATCCTCACCAATCCTTCAGAGTACAGGTACTGTACTTCCCACCTCCAGAACTGTAACATCCTCACCCATCCTTCAGAGTACAGGCACTGTACTTCCCATCTCCAGAACTGTAACATCCTCACCCATCCTTCAGAGTAAAGGTACTGTACTTCCCACCTCCAGAACTGTAACATCCTCACCCATCCTTCAGAGTACAGGTACTGTACTTCCCACCTCCAGAACTGTAACATCCTCACCCATCCTTCAGAGTACAGGCACTGTACTTCCCACCTCCAGAACTGTAACATCCTCACCCATCCTTCAGAGTACAGGCACTGTACTTCCCACCTCCAGAACTGTAACATCCTCACCCATCCTTCAGTGTACAGGCACTGTACTTCCCACCTCCAGAACTGTAACATCCTCACCCATCCTTCAGAGTACAGGCACTGTACTTCCCACCTCCAGAACTGTAACATCCTCACCCATCCTTCAGAGTACAGACACTGTACTTCCCACCTCCAGGACTGTAACATTCTCACCCATCCTTCAGAGTACAGGCACTGTACTTCCCACCTCCAGGACTGTAACATCATCACCCATCCTTCAGAGTACAGACACTGTACTTCCCACCTCCAGGACTGTAACATCCTCACCCATCCTTCAGAGTACAGGCACTGTACTTCCCACCTCCAGGACTCTAACATCCCCACCCATCCTTCAGAGTACAGGCACTGTACTTCCCACCTCCAGGACTGTAACATCCTCACCCATCCTTCAGAGTACAGACACTGTACTTCTCACCTCCAGAACTGTAACATCACCCATCCTTCAGAGTACAGGCACTGTACTTCCCACCTCCAGGACTGTAACATCCTCACCCATCCTTCAGAGTACAGGCACTGTACTTCCCACCTCCAGGACTGTAACATCCTCACCCATCCTTCAGAGTACAGACACTGTACTTCCCACCTCTAGAACTGTAACATCCTCACCCATCCTTCAGAGTAGACACTGTACTTCCCACCTCCAGCACTGTAACATCCTCACCCATCCTTCAGAGTACAGACACTGTACTTCCCACCTCCAGGACTGTAACATCCTCACCCATCCTTCAGAGTAGACACTGTACTTCCCACCTCCAGGACTGCAACATCCTCACCCATCCTTCAGAGGACAGACACTGTACTTCCCACCTCCAGGACTGTAACATTCTCACCCATCCTTCAGAGTACAGACACTGTACTTCCCACCTCCAGGACTGTAACATCCTCACCCATCCTTCAGAGTAGACACTGTACTTCCCACCTCCAGGACTGCAACATCCTCACCCATCCTTGAGAGTACAGCACTGTACTTCCCACCTCCAGGACTGTAACATCCTCACCCATCCTTCAGAAAACAGACACTGTACTTCCCACCTCCAGAACTGTAGCATCCTCACCCATCCTTCAGAGTACAGACACTGTACTTCCCACCTCCAGGACAGTAACATCCTCACCCATCCCTCAGAGTGCAGGCACTGTACTTCCCACCTCCAGGACTGTAACATTCTCACCCATCCTTCAGAGTACAGACACTGTACTTCCAACCTCCAGCACTGTAACATCCTCACCCATCCTTCAGAGTACAGGCACTGTTCTTCCCACCTCCAGAACTGTAACATCCTCACCCATCCTTCAGAGTACAGACACTGTACTTCCCACCTCCAGCACTGTAACATCCTCACCCATCCTTCAGAGTGCAGGCACTGTACTTCCCACCTCCAGGACTGTAACATTCTCACCCATCCTTCAGAGTACAGACACTGTACTTCCAACCTCCAGCACTGTAACATCCTCACCCATCCTTCAGAGTACAGGCACTGTTCTTCCCACCTCCAGAACTGTAACATCCTCACCCATCCTTCAGAGTACAGACACTGTACTTCCCACCTCCAGCACTGTAACATCCTCACCCATCCTTCAGAGTACAGACACTGTACTTCCCACCTCCAGAAGTGTAACATCCTCACCCATCCTTCAGAGTACAGGTACTGTACTTCCCACCTCCAGCACTGTAACATCCTCACCTATCCTTCAGAGTACAGACACTGTACTTCCCACCTCCAGCACTGTAACATCCTCACCCATCCTTCAGAGTACAGACACTGTACTTCCCACCTCCAGCACTGTAACATCCTCACCCATCCTTCAGAGTACAGACACTGTACTTCCCACCTCCAGCACTGTAACATCCTCACCCATCCTTCAGAGTACAGACACTGTACTTCCCACCTCCAGCACTGTAACATCCTCACCCATCCTTCAGAGTACAGACACTGTACTTCCCACCTCCAGCACTGTAACATCCTCACCCATCCTTCAGAGTACAGACACTGTACTTCCCACCTCCAGCACTGTAACATCCTCACCCATCCTTCAGAGTACAGACACTGTACTTCCCACCTCCAGCACTGTAACATCCTCACCCATCCTTCAGAGTACAGGCACTGTACTTCCCACCTCCAGAACTGTAACATCCTCACCCATCCTTCAGAGTACAGACACTGTACTTCCCACCTCCAGCACTGTAACATCCTCACCTATCCTTCAGAGTACAGGCACTGTACTTCCCACCTCCAGGACTGTAACATCCTCACCCATCCTTCAGAGTACAGACACTGTACTTCCCACCTCCAGAACTGTAACATCCTCACCCATCCTTCAGAGTACAGACACTGTACTTCCCACCTCCAGGACTGTAACATCCTCACCCATCCTTCAGAGTGCAGGCACTGTACTTCCCACCTCCAGAAGTGTAACATCCTCACCCATCCTTCAGAGTACAGACACTGTACTTCCCACCTCCAGAAGTGTAACATCCTCACCCATCCTTCAGACTACAGACACTGTACTTCCCACCTCCAGGACTGTAACATCCTCACCCATCCTTCAGAGTACAGACACTGTACTTCCCACCCCCAGCACTGTAACATCCTCACCCATCCTTCAGAGTACAGACACTGTACTTCCCACCTCCAGCACTGTAACATCCTCACCCATCCTTCAGAGTACAGACACTGTACTTCCCACCTCCAGAAGTGTAACATCCTCACCCATCCTTCAGAGTACAGACACTGTACTTCCCACCTCCAGCACTGTAACATCCTCACCCATCCTTCAGAGTGCAGGTACTGTACTTCCCACCTCCAGGACTGTAACATCCTCACCCATCCTTCAGAGTGCAGGTACTGTAATTCCCACCTCCAGGACTTTAACATCCTCACCCATCCTTCAGAGTACAGGCACTGTACTTCCCACCTCCAGGACTGTAACATCATCACCCATCCTTCAGAGTACAGACACTGTACTTCCCACCTCCAGGACTGTAACATCCTCACCCATCCTTCAGAGTACAGGCACTGTACTTCCCACCTCCAGGACTCTAACATCCCCACCCATCCTTCAGAGTACAGGCACTGTACTTCCCACCTCCAGGACTGTAACATCCTCACCCATCCTTCAGAGTACAGACACTGTACTTCTCACCTCCAGAACTGTAACATCACCCATCCTTCAGAGTACAGGCACTGTACTTCCCACCTCCAGGACTGTAACATCCTCACCCATCCTTCAGAGTACAGGCACTGTACTTCCCACCTCCAGGACTGTAACATCCTCACCCATCCTTCAGAGTACAGACACTGTACTTCCCACCTCTAGAACTGTAACATCCTCACCCATCCTTCAGAGTAGACACTGTACTTCCCACCTCCAGCACTGTAACATCCTCACCCATCCTTCAGAGTACAGACACTGTACTTCCCACCTCCAGGACTGTAACATCCTCACCCATCCTTCAGAGTAGACACTGTACTTCCCACCTCCAGGACTGCAACATCCTCACCCATCCTTCAGAGGACAGACACTGTACTTCCCACCTCCAGGACTGTAACATTCTCACCCATCCTTCAGAGTACAGACACTGTACTTCCCACCTCCAGGACTGTAACATCCTCACCCATCCTTCAGAGTAGACACTGTACTTCCCACCTCCAGGACTGCAACATCCTCACCCATCCTTGAGAGTACAGGCACTGTACTTCCCACCTCCAGGACTGTAACATCCTCACCCATCCTTCAGAAAACAGACACTGTACTTCCCACCTCCAGAACTGTAGCATCCTCACCCATCCTTCAGAGTACAGACACTGTACTTCCCACCTCCAGGACAGTAACATCCTCACCCATCCCTCAGAGTGCAGGCACTGTACTTCCCACCTCCAGGACTGTAACATTCTCACCCATCCTTCAGAGTACAGACACTGTACTTCCAACCTCCAGCACTGTAACATCCTCACCCATCCTTCAGAGTACAGGCACTGTTCTTCCCACCTCCAGAACTGTAACATCCTCACCCATCCTTCAGAGTACAGACACTGTACTTCCCACCTCCAGCACTGTAACATCCTCAACCCATACCTTCAGAGTGCAGGCACTGTACTTCCCACCTCCAGGACTGTAACATTCTCACCCATCCTTCAGAGTACAGACACTGTACTTCCAACCTCCAGCACTGTAACATCCTCACCCATCCTTCAGAGTACAGGCACTGTTCTTCCCACCTCCAGAACTGTAACATCCTCACCCATCCTTCAGAGTACAGACACTGTACTTCCCACCTCCAGCACTGTAACATCCTCACCCATCCTTCAGAGTACAGACACTGTAACTTCCCACCTCCAGAAGTGTAACATCCTCACCCATCCTTCAGAGTACAGGTACTGTACTTCCCACCTCCAGCACTGTAACATCCTCACCTATCCTTCAGAGTACAGACACTGTACTTCCCACCTCCAGCACTGTAACATCCTCACCCATCCTTCAGAGTACAGACACTGTACTTCCCACCTCCAGCACTGTAACATCCTCACCCATCCTTCAGAGTACAGACACTGTACTTCCCACCTCCAGCACTGTAACATCCTCACCCATCCTTCAGAGTACAGACACTGTACTTCCCACCTCCAGCACTGTAACATCCTCACCCATCCTTCAGAGTACAGACACTGTACTTCCCACCCTCCAGCACTGTAACATCCTCACCCATCCTTCAGAGTACAGACACTGTACTTCCCACCTCCAGCACTGTAACATCCTCACCCATCCTTCAGAGTAACAGACACTGTACTTCCCACCTCCAGCACTGTAACATCCTCACCCATCCTTCAGAGTACAGGCACTGTACTTCCCACCTCCAGAACTGTAACATCCTCACCCATCCTTCAGAGTACAGACACTGTACTTCCCACCTCCAGCACTGTAACATCCTCACCTATCCTTCAGAGTACAGGCACTGTACTTCCCACCTCCAGGACTGTAACATCCTCACCCATCCTTCAGAGTACAGACACTGTACTTCCCACCTCCAGAACTGTAACATCCTCACCCATCCTTCAGAGTACAGACACTGTACTTCCCACCTCCAGGACTGTAACATCCTCACCCATCCTTCAGAGTGCAGGCACTGTACTTCCCACCTCCAGAAGTGTAACATCCTCACCCATCCTTCAGAGTACAGACACTGTACTTCCCACCTCCAGAAGTGTAACATCCTCACCCATCCTTCAGACTACAGACACTGTACTTCCCACCTCCAGGACTGTAACATCCTCACCCATCCTTCAGAGTACAGACACTGTACTTCCCACCCCCAGCACTGTAACATCCTCACCCATCCTTCAGAGTACAGACACTGTACTTCCCACCTCCAGCACTGTAACATCCTCACCCATCCTTCAGAGTACAGACACTGTACTTCCCACCTCCAGAAGTGTAACATCCTCACCCATCCTTCAGAGTACAGACACTGTACTTCCCACCTCCAGCACTGTAACATCCTCACCCATCCTTCAGAGTGCAGGTACTGTACTTCCCACCTCCAGGACTGTAACATCCTCACCCATCCTTCAGAGTGCAGGTACTGTAATTCCCACCTCCAGGACTTTAACATCCTCACCCATCCTTCAGAGTACAGGCACTGTAATTCCCACCTCCAGGACTGTAACATCCTCACCCATCCTTCAGAGTACAGACACTGTACTTCCCACCTCCAGAACTGTAACATCCTCACCCATCCTTCAGAGTACAGACACTGTACTTCCCACCTCCAGAACTGTAACATCCTCACCCATCCTTCAGAGTACAGACACTGTACTTCCCACCTCCAGAACTGTAACATCCTCACCCATCCTTCAGAGTACAGACACTGTACTTCCCACCTCCAGCACTGTAACATCCTCACCCATCCTTCAGAGTACAGGCACTGTACTTCCCACCTCCAGGACTGTAACATCCTCACCCATCCTTCAGAGTACAGACACTGTACTTCCCACCTCCAGGACTGTAACATCCTCACCCATCCTTCAGAGTACAGACACTGTACTTCCCACCTCCAGGACTGTAACATCCTCACCCATCCTTCACGCAGTCCTCAGCTCACTGCCTCCAACCTCCCCTTCGCTGCATCGTTAACAACACAAACTTCACACCCAGTCAACAGTGTTGATCCCACTAAACTCTAGTACCGACAGTTTAACTCGTCAATATTTTTGAGAGCTTCACGTATTTGTAGTCCCGAGTTCATACACGAAGAAATATCCAAGAAACGTAATTGATAAATCTTTTAAAATTGCTAGAAATACTTTTTACAACCCAAAAAGGGACAACCAGCCTTATTCAACTAAAAATATGTTGGTTCTCCCTTACCATGAAAACTTGGTTGATATGCCTTCTCTTCTTAAGACTTTTAATATTAAAGTTGTATTCAAAAATCTTGATACAGTAAAAAAACTTTTGATAAAGAATTCCCCCCAAAATGCTGATGGATGTGTCTATAAGATTCCTTGTAAAATTTGCGATAAAGTTTATTACGGTCAAACTGGTAAAAATCTCGAACTAAGATTAAAACAACATAAATATAGCATTAGAACTGGACAAGATTCCAATGCTCTATTTATTCATGTAAGAGATTTTAACCATCCAATTGATTTTCAAAAAGTTGAGAAAGTAGTATCAAGCAAGTCCATGGTCGACAGGAATATAATTGAATCTTGTTTCATAAAAAGCAGTTTTGACAATAATATGAATATTTCCTTTGGTTTATATAAATTGGATTCATTTACATTTAATTAATTTGCGAAGAATTTAATTATACATTTGACAAGTAATAAATCTTAATGTTTAGGTAGAATATTAGGTGTTTCACAGTCGAGTGTTGTGACGTGACTGTGAGGTGTAGTCTTGTTGTGACGTGACTGTGAGGTGTAGTCTTGTTGTGACGTGACTGTGAGGTGTAGTCTTGTTGTGACGTGACTGTGAGGTGTAGTCTTGTTGTGACGTGACTGTGAGGTGACTGAGGTTGTGACGTGACTGTGAGGTGTAGTCTTGTTGTGACGTGACTGTGAGGTGCAGTCTTGGTGTTGTGACGTGACTGTGAGGTGCAGTCTTGGTGTTGTGACGTGACTGTGAAGGTGTAGGCTTGGTGTTGTGACGTGACTGTGAGGTGCAGTCTTGGTGTTGTGACGTGACTGTGAGGTGTAGTCTTGGTGTTGTGACGTGACTGTGAGGTGTAGTCTTGGTGTTGTGACGTGACTGTGAGGTGTAGTCTTGGTGTTGTGACGTGACTGTGAGGTGTAGTCTTGGTGTTGTGACGTGACTGTGAGGTGCAGTCTTGGTGTTGTGACGTGACTGTGAGGTGTAGTCTTGGTGTTGTGACGTGACTGTGAGGTGTAGTCTTGGTGTTGTGACATGACTATGAGGTGTAGTCTTGGTGTTGTGACGTGACTGTGAGGTGCAGTCTTGGTGTTGTGACGTGACTGTGAGGTGCAGTCTTGGTGTTGTGACGTGACTGTGAGGTGTAGTCTTGGTGTTGTGACGTGACTGTGAGGTGCAGTCTTGGTGTTGTGACGTGACTGTGAGGTGTAGTCTTGGTGTTGTGACGTGACTGTGAGGTGTAGTCTTGGTGTTGTGACGTGACTATGAGGTGTAGTCTTGGTGTTGTGACGTGACTGTGAGGTGCAGTCTTGGTGTTGTGACGTGACTGTGAGGTGCAGTCTTGGTGTTGTGACGTGACTGTGAGGTGTAGTCTTGGTGTTGTGACGTGACTGTGAGGTGTAGTCTTGGTGTTGTGACGTGACTATGAGGTGTAGTCTTGGTGTTGTGACGTGACTATGAGGTGTAGTCTTGGTGTTGTGACGTGACTGTGAGGTGTAGTCTTGGTGTTGTGACGTGACTGTGAGGTGTAGTCTTGGTGTTGTGACGTGACTGTGAGGTGTAGTCTTGGTGTTGTGACGTGACTGTGAGGTGTAGTCTTGGTGTTGTGACGTGACTGTGAGGTGTAGTCTTGGTGTTGTGACGTGACTGTGAGGTGTAGTCTTGGTGTTGTGACGTGACTGTGAGGTGTAGTCTTGGTGTTGTGACGTGACTGTGAGGTGTAGTCTTGGTGTTGTGACGTGACTGTGAGGTGTAGTCTTGGTGTTGTGACGTGACTATGAGGTGTAGTCTTGGTGTTGTGACGTGACTATGAGGTGTAGTCTTGGTGTTGTGACGGGGCTATGATGTGTAGTCTTGGTGTTGTGACGTGACTGTGAGGTGTAGTCTTGGTGTTGTGACGTGACTATGAGGTGTAGTCTTGGTGTTGTGACGTGGCTATGAGGTGCAGTCTTCATTTACTATACATACATATAATATATATATAATATATATATATATATATAATATATATATAATATATAAATATATATATATATATATATATTATAATGAATTAATTATAAAAATCTTGGAAGACGGTGGTCACCAAATTAAATGTTTCTTGGTGTCGCGCTGAGATAAAAGAAGAGGAGGAAGAGGAGGAGGAGAAGGAAGAGGAGGAAGAGGAAGAGAATAAATGAACTGTGGTAGCAGGGACGGTGTGGATTGCTTTGAAGTGTCTGGCAGTGTGTGTGTGTTTGTGTGGGATCTCTTGTCTGTGTATTGTCTCCCACGGGGTGTTTAAAACCTGGAAGAGAGTTTTAAACACCCGGTGGGAGATAATAGACAGGGCGTGTACCCCCGGGGGAGAGACAATACACACAGTGTACGACCCTTGGTGTGACCCAACACACACACAGACCCACCTCACTTTAATTACCTCAAACCTTCACCAAGTTGGGCTCTACTCCTGGGCTGGAAACTCCTCTGAGGGGCCCTTCATCCAAGGCACTGGAGTTACCCTCCCTCCCCTTGGATCAAACACTCAAACATCCTCATATATAAGTCCAATAAATCATTATTTACATATTTCGTAGCTAAAAATTCAACAACGTCCCTTATCCCTCACGGGTTTAACGCTCCCCGGTCAATAACACCGCGGTATAACACATTTCAGGTCCGTCAATCCCGGTCGTCAGGTCCCAGACCTGAAACTCATCCTCCAGGTAACTTACGAAGTTCAAAACTCGAGAATGCTTCAGTTGATCGCTTTGAAACTTCCAACACGGATATGTACCTCACTTACAAGGTTGAAACTATTACTGGACTACCTAGGTGATAGTTTTACTATTTAAGTGTTGAAACTATTCTCTCTGCTACCTTCAACACCTCCATCACGCACATAATGAAGGTGTGAACACACACACACACACACACACACACACACACACACACACACACACACACACACACACACACACACACACACACACACACACACACACACACACACACACCCCACACACCGTGTACGTTAGGCCTATACTGGAGTATGTAGCACCAGCTTGGAACTCACACTTAGCCATACACGTCAGTAAACTAGAGAAAGTACGAAGGTTTGCAACAAGACTAGTCCCAGAGCTAAGAGGTATGTCCTACGAGGAGAGGTTAAGGGAAATCAACCTGACGACACTGGAGGACAGGAGAGATAGGGGGGACATGATAACGACATACAAAATACTGAGAGGAATTGACAAGGTGGACAAAGACAGGATGTTCCAGAGACTGGACACAGTAACAAGGGGACACAGTTGGAAGCTGAAGACACAGATGAATCACAGGGATGTTAGGAAGTATTTCTTCAGCCACAGAGTAGTCAGTAAGTGGAATAGTCTGGGAAGTGGGGTAGTGGAGGCAGGATCCATACATAGCTTTAAGAAGATGTATGATAAAGCTCATGGAGCGGGAAGAGTGACCGAGTAGCGTCCAGTGAAGAGGCGGGGCCAGGAGCTGTGACTCGATCCCTGCAACCACAATTAGGTAAGTAAACTCACACACCAACAACAAACATAAACTGGTAGGTAAGACACATAGGCAACGTTATTCCGAAACGTTTCGGAATAACGTTGCCTAACTGTTGCCTATGTGTCTTACCTACCAACCTGTCGGTATTGTATACCATTTTGATGTTCAACAAATATAAATTCTGTGAAAAAATCTTGTTCTATGTACGTCTCCTCCTCATTCTCCTCCTCTTCCTCTTCCTCCTCCTCTTCCTCTTCCTCCTCTCTCTTTCACCTTTCCTAATATTTATTCTTCTCTCCTTCTTCCTCTTCTTATCTCTTCATTCCCCTTCCCACTGAAGGCATCAATCACCTATCATGCCAGGTGTCTGACAAGACTGACAGGTGTATGGATGGTGTGACAGGTGTCTGGCAAGACTGACAGGTGTATGGATGGTGTGGCAGGTGTCTGACAAGACTGACGGGTGTGTGGATGGTGTGACAGGTGTCTGACAAGACTGACAGGTGTATGGATGGTGTGACAGGTGTCTGACAAGACTGACAGGTGTATGGATGGTGTGGCAGGTGTCTGACAAGACTGACAGGTGTATGGATGGTGTGACAGGTGTCTGGCAAAACTGACAGGTGTATGGATGGTGTGGCAGGTGTCTGACAAGACTGACAGGTGTATGGATGGTGTGGCAGGTGTCTGACAAGACTGACAGGTGTATGGATGGTGTGGCAGGTGTCTGACAAGACTGACAGGTGTATGGATGGTGTGGCAGGTGTCTGACAAGACTGACAGGTGTATGGATGGTGTGGCAGGTGTCTGACAAGACTGACAGGTGTATGGATGATGTGACAGGTGTCTGACAAGACTGACAGGTGTATGGATGATGTGGCAGGTGTCTGACAAGACTGACAGGTGTATGGATGATGTAACAGGTGTCTGACAAGACTGACAGGTGTATGGATGGTGTGGCAGGTGTCTGACAAGACTGACAGGTGTATGGATGGTGTGGCAGGTGTCTGACAAGACTGACAGGTGTATGGATGGTGTGACAGGTGTCTGACAAGACTGACAGGTGTATGGATGGTGTGGCAGGTGTCTGACAAGACTGACAGTGTATGGAGGGTTTGGGGCCAGTGTCTGACAAGACTGACAGGTGTATGGATGGTGTGCCAGGTGTCTGACAAGACTGACAGGTGTATGGATGGTGTGTCAGGTGTCTGACAAGACTGACAGGTGTATGGATGGTGTGACAGGTGTCTGACAAGACTGACAGGTGTATGGATGATGTAACAGGTGTCTGACAAGACTGACAGGTGTATGGATGGTGTGGCAGGTGTCTGACAAGACTGACAGGTGTATGGATGGTGTGACAGGTGTCTGACAAGACTGACAGGTGTATGGATGATGTAACAGGTGTCTGACAAGACTGACAGGTGTATGGATGGTGTGGCAGGTGTCTGACAAGACTGACAGGTGTATGGATGGTGTGGCAGGTGTCTGACAAGACTGACAGGTGTATGGATGGTGTGGCAGGTGTCTGACAAGACTGACAGGTGTATGGATGGTGTGACAGGTGTCTGACAAGACTGACAGGTGTATGGATGATGTAACAGGTGTCTGACAAGACTGACGGGTTTTGGGTATGGATTGGTGTGGCAGGTGTCTGACAAGATGACAGGTTTTATGGAGGTGTGGCAGGTGTCTGACAAGACTGACAGGTGTATGGATGGTGTGACAGGTGTCTGACAAGACTGACAGGTGTATGGATGATGTAACAGGTGTCTGACAAGACTGACAGGTGTATGGATGGTGTTGGCAGGTGTCTGACAAGACTGACAGGTGTATGGATGGTGTGACAGGTGTCTGACAAGACTGACAGGTGTATGGATGATGTAACAGGTGTCTGACAAGACTGACAGGTGTATGGATGGTGTGGCAGGTGTCTGACAAGACTGACAGGTGTATGGATGGTGTGGCAGGTGTCTGACAAGACTGACAGGTGTATGGATGGTGTGACAGGTGTCTGACAAGACTGACAGGTGTATGGATGGTGTGGCAGGTGTCTGACAAGACTGACAGGTGTATGGATGGTGTGCCAGGTGTCTGACAAGACTGACAGGTGTATGGATGGTGTGGCAGGTGTCTGACAAGACTGACAGGTGTATGGATGGTGTGTCAGGTGTCTGACAAGACTGACAGGTGTATGGATGGTGTGGACAGGTGTCTGACAAGACTGACAGGTGTATGGATGGTGTGTCAGGTGTCTGACAAGACTGACAGGTGTATGGATGGTGTGACAGGTGTCTGACAAGACTGTCAGGTGTATGGATGGTGTGCCAGGTGTCTGACAAGACTGACAGGTGTATGGATGGTGTGGCAGGTGTCTGACAAGACTGACAGGTGTATGGATGGTGTGACAGGTGTCTGGAAAGACTGACAGGTGTATGGATGGTGTGGCAGGTGTCTGACAAGACTGACAGGTGTATGGATGGTGTGGCAGGTGTCTGACAAGACTGACAGGTGTATGGATGGTGTGGCAGGTGTCTGACAAGACTGACAGGTGTATGGATGGTGTGGCAGGTGTCTGACAAGACTGACAGGTGTATGGATGGTGTGGCAGGTGTCTGACAAGACTGACAGGTGTATGGATGGTGTGGCAGGTGTCTGACAAGACTGACAGGTGTATGGATGGTGTGTCAGGTGTCTGACAAGACTGACAGGTGTATGGATGGTGGTGACAGGTGTCTGACAAGACTGACAGGTGTATGGATGGTGTGGCAGGTGTCTGACAAGACTGAAGGTGTATGGATGGTGTGGCAGGTGTCTGACAAGACTGACAGGTGTATGGATGGTGTGACAGGTGTCTGACAAGACTGACAGGTGTATGGATGGTGTGGCAGGTGTCTGACAAGACTGACAGGTGTATGGATGGTGTGGCAGGTGTCTGACAAGACTGACAGGTGTATGGATGGTGTGGCAGGTGTCTGACAAGACTGACAGGTGTACGGATGGTGTGACAGGTGTCTGGAAAGACTGACAGGTGTATGGATGGTGTGACAGGTGTCTGACAATGGTGACAGGTGTATGGATGGTGTAACATGTCTCACAGGGGTGTGGATGGCGGGACAGGTGCTTGACAAGGCTGACAGGTATATGGATGGTTCAACAGGAGTCTGACAAGGTTGACAGGTGTATGGATGGTGTGACAGGTGTCTAACAAGGCTGACAGGTGTATAAGTTGTGTGTGACAGATGTATATTCACTTTGTTAGGTGAATAACAGATGTATGAACACTCTGACAGGTGTATACAGCTGAATAACTAATTTGACAGCTGTAATAGCAGTATAATCAATTTGACAGGTGCGTAACAGCTGTTTGACAGGTGTATGACCCCAAGTCTCCCAGTGACTGTATAAACACGAAATGTTGGGAGGGAGTTGATGTGATGAACTGGACCGGAGTTCCAACTCCTTGGATCAGGAGCCCTTCCCTAGCATGAAGGCTCCCCATTAATGGGTTCGCAATCACGAGAACCAGAAAATGAGGGAATTAATGCTTTTTTTTTGAGGAGAAATTGAGAGGACTGAAAAGAATTAGAGGGGGAGAGAGAATAAAGTGGAATGTAATAATGGAGAGAGAGAGAGAGAGAGAGAGAGAGAAGAGAGAGGGGAGAGAGAGAGAGAGAGAGAGGAGAGAGAGAGAGAGAGAGAGAGAGAGAGAGAAGAGAGAGAGAGAGAGAGAGAGAAGAGAGAGAGAGAGAGGGAGAGAGAGAGAGAGAGAGAGAGAGAGAGAAGAGAGAAGAGAGAAGAGAGAAGAGAGGGAGAGAGAGAGAGAGAGAGAGAGAGAGAGAGAGAGAGAGAGAGAGAGAGAGAGAGAGAGAGAGAAGAGAGTGAGAGATATGAGGAATGCCAAGGATGTTTTGAGAGACATTTTACGAGTTAGTGAGCCAGTTTACGAGGGGAAACTGTCAGATAGTGTCTAGCTCTGTTCCACCCTCAGCTAGGAGAGAGAGAGAGAGAGCCAGCCATGGCTAACCCTCCTAGACATATATAATAACTCTAGAACTAGAGAGAGCCATGGCTAACCCTCCTAGACATACAGACTAGCACTAGAGAGAGAGAGAGAGAGAGAGCCATGGCTAACCCTCCTAGACATACAGACTAGCACTAGAGAGAGAGAGAGAGAGAGAGAGCCATGGCTAACCCTCCTAGACATACAGACTAGCACTAGAGAGAGAGAGAGAGCCATGGCTAACCCTCCTAGACATAGCCCCACCAACCCCCCCCCCTTCCAAAACAAACACCATGGTGGGCTCCAAGCTGCCTCCAGGTACTCGAGGCTCCACGACTCACACATCACGAAGGAATCCTCACTGATACTGATAAAAAGAACTCTTTTAACCTACAGAAAGTTAAAACACAGCACAAGTTCTAGTCAAGTCTCCGGTGACATGTTGGTAGTGCTGTCTCCACCCACCTCTTGTACCTTGCCTCTACTGACACCACGTTTCTATTATAACAAGGTTAACCTCAACTGCCTCAATTTCATCAATTATAACATCAATGCCATAAAATATGAAAAATGGAAATGATAGTATATTGACGACAATCACATGTTGATGGCATCAATGTGATGACGGCATTAATGTGATGACGGCATCAATGTGATGACGGCATCAATGTGATGACGGCATCAATGTGATGACGGCATCAATGTGATGACGGCATTAATGTGATGATGACATCAATGTGATGATGACATCAATGTGATGATGACATCAATGTGATGATGACATCAATGTGATGATGACATCAATGTGATGACGGCATTAATGTGATGACGGCATTAATGTGATGACGGCATTAATGTGATGACGGCATTAATGTGATGACGGCATCAATGTGATGACGGCATTAATGTGATGACGGCATTAATGTGATGACGGCATCAATGTGATGATGACATCAATGTGATGATGACATCAATGTGATGATGACATCAATGTGATGATGACATCAATGTGATGATGACATCAATGTGATGATGACATTAGTGTGATGACACCAATGGGAACACTGCTAGGTGAACAGTGACAGTAGGTGTAAGGTAACTAACACCCAGGTACCTACTTACTGCTAATTGAACAGTGACAGCAGGTGTAAGGTGACTAATATCCAGGTACCTAAGTGAACAGTGACAGTAGGTGTAAGGTAACTAACACCCAGGTACCTACTTACTGCTAATTGAACAGTGACAGCAGGTGTAAGGTGACTAATATCCAGGTACCTAAGTGAACAGTGACAGCAGGTGTCTTAAGGAAACATGTCCCAATGTTTCCACCCGTACCGGGGATCGAACCACGGACGTCAGTGTGTAAGGCAAGTGCACTACCAACCCAGCTACGGGACACCTTGGTAAATCCCGCCACTTGGGGAGAGGATTAAGGGATGAAAGAGGCAGGATTTTAACACTGAATTCTCTTATGGGAGATAATGAGGATCATGTGTAATCCCAGTGATGTAGGTTAATATTTGTGTGTGTGTGTGTGTGTGTGTGTGTGTGTGTGTGTGTGTGTGTGTGTGTGTGTGTGAGTGTGTGTGTGTGTGTGTGTGTGTGTGTGTGTGTGTGTGTGTGTGTGTGAGTGTGTGTGTGTGTGTGTGTGTGTGTGTGTGTGTGTGTGTGTGTGTGTATGTGTATTTGTGTGTGTTGTGTGTATGTGTGCCATCTTTGTTTACATTGTGACGTCACTTCCTGGAGAAGCATTAGCTGGTCGGCTGCCATCTTTGTTTACAATGTGACGTCACTTCCTGGAGAAGCATTAGCTGGTCGGCTGCCATCTTTGTTTACATTGTGACGTCACATCCTGGAGATGCATCAGCTGGTCGGCTGCCATATTTGTTTACATTGTGACGTCACTTCCTGGAGAAGCATCAGCCGGTCGGCTGCCATCTTTGTTTACACTTGTGACGTCACTTCCACCAGCCAGACCGTTGAATGCCCGCTCTTATGAACATGAGAACTCATTGTTCCTTGACTAACGATCTTGGGTGCTACAAAGGCACAAAATCGATTTAAATAATACTGACATTATTATGGAACATCAACCAACTAAAACTTTCTACAACGAGGTCTTTCGTTATACTTCATTTCGTTATATATTTCGTAGTGAAATGTGTTCATGGGAGTTGAGACATACCAGATACAGCTGTTTCAAGTTGATACCTGATACTTGGAGCATCAATACTCTTGTGTGAAGGGCAGCCACGTGGGCACGCACGTGGGCAAACATCACTGTGATAGCCGGCTCACAAGCGAAGGCAACCGGGTTCGATTCAGGGGCAGGGGGAGACATCTGGGGGGAAGGTCTGCTACAAGGTACTGTTGTTTGGTTGTGATAGTTGGTGGCATCCTGGGGGAGAACTACTACAACTACTATCACTAATGTTGCCACCTCTACTACCATCACAACCCCTAATATTACTACTTTCACAACGACTATTATCACCAGAACTAGTACTATCACAATTACTACCACTACTGTCACCCCACTACAATCACCACCCCTACTACTACTATCACGACCCCTGATCACCACTACTACTACTATCACGACCCCTGCTACTATCACCACCAATACTATCACGACCCCTGCTATCACCACCACTACTACTATCACGACCCCTGCTACTATCACCACCACTATCACGACCCTTGCTATCACCACCAATACTACTATCACGACCCCTGCTACTATCACCACCACTACTACTATCACGACCCCTGCTATCACCACTACTACTATCACGACCCCTGCTATCACCACTACTACTATCACGATCCCTGCTACTATCACCACCAATACTACTATCACGACCCCCCTGCCACTATCACCACCACTACTACTACTATCACGACCCCTGCTATTATCACCATTACTACTATCACCACCACTACTATCACGGCCCCTGCTATCACCACTACTACTATCACGACCCCTGCTACTATCACCACCAATACTACTATCACGACCCCCTCTGCTACTATCACCACCACTACTACTATCACGACCCCTGCTACTATCACCACCATTAAACCATACCCCCGGCTGGGATTGAACCCGCGGTCATAGAGTCTAAAAACTCCAGCCCGTCGCGTTAGCCAACTTGCATTTGTGGTCACAGAGGTGCCTGTGCTAACTTTCCTATGGTGTAGAAATATACCTAGTTGGATGAATCTTATTGTGGCTAGCTGGTCTAGTGGCTAACGCGACGGGCTGGAGTTTTTAGACTCTATGACCGCGGGTTCAATCCCGGCCGGGGGTATGGTTTATTTGCAATCGTGTCATTACGATTTCTTAAATCACCACCATTACTACTATCACCACCACTACTATCACGACCCCTGCTATCACCACTACTACTATCACGACCCCTGCTATCACCACTACTACTATCACGATCCCTGCTACTATCACCACCAATACTACTATCACGACCCCCCTGCCACTATCACCACCACTACTACTACTATCACGACCCCTGCTACTATCACCATTACTATCACCACCACTACTATCACGGCCCCTGCTATCACCACTACTACTATCACGACCCTGCTACTATCACCACCAATACTACTATCACGACCCCCCTGCTACTATCACCACTACTACTATCACGACCCCCCCTGCTACTATCGCCACTAATATCACGACCCCTGCTACTATCACCACCACTACTACTATTACGACCCCTATCACCACCACTACTATCACGACCCCTGCTACTATCACCACCACTACTACTATCACGACCCCTGCTACTATCACCACCACTACTACTACTACTATCACGACCCCTGCTACTATCACCACCACTACTGCTACTATCACGACCCCTGCTACTAACACAACCACTACTACTACTATCACGACCCCTTCTACTATCACGACCCCTGCTACTAACACCACCACAACTACTATCACGACCCCTGCTACTATCACCACCAATACTACTATCACGACCCCCCCTGCTACTATCACCACTATCACGACCCCTGCTACTATCACCACCACTACTACTATCACGACCCCTGCTACTAACACCACCACTACTACTACTATCACGACCCCTGCTACTAACACCACCACTACTACTATCACGACCCCTGCTACTATCACCACCACTACTACTATCACGACCCCTGCTACCAACACCACCACTACTACTACTATCACGACCCCTGCTACTAACACCACCACTACTACTATCACGACCCCTGCTACTAACACCACCACTACTACTACTATCACGACCCCTGCTACTAACACCACCACTACTATCACGACCCCTGCTACTAACACCACCACTACTACTACTATCACGACCCCTGCTACTATCACCACCACTACTACGACTATCACGACCCCTGCTACTAACACCACCACTACTACTACTATCACGACCCCTGCTACTAACACCACCACTACTACTATCACGATATCACGACCCCTGCTACTAACACCACCACTACTACTACTATCACGACCCCTGCTACTAACACCACCACTACTACTACTATCACGATCCCTGCTATCACCACCACTACTACTACTATCACGACCCCTGCTAACACCACCACTACTACTACTATTACGATCCCTGCTACTATCACCACCACTACCACTATCACGACCCCTGCTATCACCACCACCACTACTACTATCACGACCCCTGCTACTATCACCACCACTACTACTACTATCACGACCCCTGCTACTAACACCACCACTACTACTACTATCACGACCCTGCTACTAACACCAACACTACTACTACTATCACGACCCCTGCTACTATCACCACCACCACTACTACTACTATCACGACCCCTGCTACTAACACCACCACTACTATCACGACCCCTGCTATTAACACCACCACTACTACTATCACGACCCCTGCTACTAACACCACCACTACTACTACTATCACGACCCCTGCTACTAACACCACCACTACTACTACTATCACGATCCCTGCTACTAACACCACCACTACTACTACTATCACGACCCCTGCTACTAACACCACCACTACTACTATCACGACCCCTGCTAACACACCCACTACTACTACTATCACGACCCCTGCTACTAACACCATCACTACTACTATCACGACCCTGCTAACACCACCACCACTACTACTATCACGACCCCTGCTACTAACACCACCACTACTACTATCACGACCCCCCTGCTACTATCACCACCATTACTACTACTATCACGACCCCCTGCTACTATCACCACCACTACTATTATCACGACCCCTGCTACTACCACCACCACTACTACTACTATCACGACCCCCCTGCTACTATCACCACCATTACTACTATCACGACCCCCCTGCTACTATCACCACCACTACTATCACGACCCCTATCACCACCATTACTATCACGACCCCTCCTACTAACACCACCACTACTACTACTACTATCACAACCCCTGCTACTATCACCACCACTACTACTACTACTATCACGACCCCTGCTACTAACACCACTACTACTACTATCACGACCCTGCTACTATCACCACCACTACTACTACTATCACGACCCCTGCTACGAACACCACCACTACTACTATCACGACCCCTGCTACTAACACCACCACTACTACTACTATCACGACCCCTGCTACTATCACCACCACTACTATCACGACCCCTGCTAACACCACCACTACTACTACTATCACGACCCCTGCTACTATCACCACTACTACTACTATCACGACCCCTGCTATCACCACCAATACTACTACTATCACCACCATTACTGCTACTAACATCACCACTACTACTACTATCACGACCCTGCTATCACCACCACTACTACTACTATCACGACCCCTGCTACTATCACCACCAATACTACTACTATCACCACCATTACTGCTACTAACACCACCACTACTACTATCACGACCCCTGCTACTATCACCACCACTACTACTATCACGACCCCTGCTAACACCACCAATACTACTACTATCACCACCATTACTGATACTAACACCACCACTACTACTATCACGACCCCTGCTACTATCACCACCACTACTACTATCACCACCATTACTGCTACTATCACCACCACTACTACTACTATCACGACCCCTGCTACTATCACCACCACTACTACTACTATCACGATCCCTGCTACTATCACTACCATTACTACTACTATCACCACCAATACTACTACTATCACGACCCCTGCTACTAACACTACCACTACTACTACTATCACGACCCCTGCTACTAACACCACCACTACTACTACTATCACGACCCCTGCTACTAACACCACTACTACTACTATCACGACCCCTGCTAACACCACCACTACTACTACTATCACGACCCCTGCTACTAACACCACTACTACTACTATCACCACCATTACTGCTACTATCACCACCATTACTGCTACTATCACCACCATTACTGCTACTATCACCACCATTACTGCTACTAACACCACCACTACTACAACTATCACGACCCCTGCTACTAACACCACTACTACTACTATCACGACCCCTAACACCACCACTACTACTATCACGACCCCTGCTATTAACACCACAACTACTACTATCACGACCCCTGCTACTAACACCACCACTACTACTATCACGACCCCTGCTACTATCACCACCAATACTACTACTATCACGACCCCTGCTACTAACACCACTACTACTACTATCACGACCCCTGCTACTAACACCACTACTACTATCACGACCCCTGCTACTAACACCACTACTACTATCACGACCCCTGCTATCACCACCAATACTACTACTATCACGACCCCTGCTACTAACACCACTATTACTACTATCACGACCCATGCTACTAACACCACTACTACTACTATCACGACCCCTGCTACTAACACCACTACTACTACTATCACGACCCCTGCTATCACCACCAATACTACTATCACGACCCCTGCTACTAACACCACTACTACTACTATCACGACCTCTGCTATCACCACCAATACTACTATCACGACCCCTGCTACTAACACCACTACTACTACTATCACGACTCCTGCTACTATCACCACCATTACTGCTACTATCACCACCATTACTGCTACTATCACCACCATTACTGCTACTATCACCACCATTACTGCTACTATCACCACCAATACTACTACTATCACGACCCCTGCTACTAACACCACTACTACTACTATCACGACCCCTGCTACTAACACCACTACTACTACTACCACGACCCCTGCTACTATCACCACCAATACTACTACTATCACGACCCCTGCTACTAACACCACTACTGCTATCACGACCCCTGCTACTAACACCACTACTACTATCACGACCCCTGCTAACACCACTACTACTACTATCACGACCCCAGCTTCTATCACCACCAGTACTACTACTATCACGACCCCTGCTACTAACACCACTACTACTATCACGACCCCTGCTACTATCACCACCAATACTACTATCACGACCCCTGCTACTAACACCACTACTACTACTATCACGACCCCTGCTACTATCACCACCAATACTACTATCACGACCCCTGCTACTAACACCACTACTACTATCACGACCCCTGCTACTATCACCACCATTACTGCTACTATCACCACCATTACTGCTACTATCACCACCATTACTACTACTATCACCACCA
>NC_069452.1:18173414-18198414 GCF_026875155.1 Cherax quadricarinatus | reverse complement strand
AGTTAGGAAGGAAGGTAGGGAGGAAGTTAGGAAGGAAGGTAGGGAGGAAGTTAGGTAGGAAGGTAGGGATGAAGTTAGGAAGGAAGGTAGGGAGGAAGTTAGGAAGGAACGTAGGGAGGAAGTTAAAAAGGAAGGTAGGGAGGAAGTTAGGAAGGAAGGTAGGGAGGAAGTTAGGAAGGAAGGTAGGGAGGAAGTTAGGAAGGAAGGTAGGGAGGAAGTTAGGAAGGAAGGTAGGGAGGAAGTTAGGTAGGAAGGTAGGGAGGAAGTTAGGAAGGAAGGTAGGGAGGAAGTTAGGTAGGAAGGTAGGGAGGAAGTTAGGTAGGAAGGTAGGGAGGAAGTTAGGAAGGAAGGTAGGGAGGAAGTTAGGAAGGAACGTAGGGAGGAAGTTAAAAAGGAAGGTAGGGAGGAAGTTAGGGAGGAAGTTAGGAAGGAAGGTAGGGAGGAAGTTAGGTAGGAAGGTAGGGAGGAAGTTAGGAAGGAACGTAGGGAGGAAGTTAGGAAGGAACGTAGGGAGGAAGTTAAAAAGGAAGGTAGGGAGGAAGTTAGGAAGGAAGATAGGGAGGAAGTTAGGAAGGAAGGTAGGGAGGAAGTTAGGAAGGAAGGTAGGGAGGAAGTTAGGAAGGAAGGTAGGGAGGAAGTTAGGTAGGAAGGTAGGGAGGAAGGTAGGGAGGAAGTTAGGAAGGAACGTAGGGAGGAAGTTAAAAAGGAAGGTAGGGAGGAAGTTAGGAAGGAAGGTAGGGAGAAAGTTAGGTAGGAAGGTAGGGAGGAAGTTAGGAAGGAAGGTAGGGAGGAAGTTAGGAAGGAAGGTAGGGAGGAAGTTAGGAAGGAACGTAGGGAGGAAGTTAAAAAGGAAGGTAGGGAGGAAGTTAGGAAGGAAGGTAGGGAGGAAGTTAGGAAGGAAGGTAGGGAGGAAGTTAGGAAGGAACGTAGGGAGGAAGTTAAAAAGGAAGGTAGGGAGGAAGTTAGGAAGGAAGGTAGGGAGGAAGTTAGGAAGGAAGGTAGGGAGGAAGTTAGGTAGGAAGGTAGGGAGGAAGTTAGGAAGGAACGTAGGGAGGAAGTTAAAAAGGAAGGTAGGGAGGAAGTTAGGAAGGAAGGTAGGGAGGAAGTTAGGTAGGAGGTAGGGAGGAAGTTAGGAAGGAAGGAAGTTAAAAAGGAAGGTAGGGAGGAAGTTAGGAAGGAAGGTAGGGAGGAAGTTAGGAAGGGAGGGAGTTAGGAAAGAAGTTAGGCAGGAAGGTACGGAGGAAGTTAGGCAGGAAGGGAGGGAGGAATTTAGGCAGGAAGGGAGGGAGTTAGGAAGGAAGGTAGGGAGGAAGATAGGCAGGAAGTTAGGCAGGAAGGTAGGGATGAAGTTAGGCAGGAAGGGAGGAAGTTATGCAGGAAGGGAGGGAGGGAGTTAGGCAGGAAGGGAGGGAAGAAGTTAGGCAGGAAGCTAGGGAGGAAGTTAGGCAGGAAGGGAGGGAGGAAGTTAGGCAGGAAGGTAGGGAGGAAGTTAGGCAGGAAGGTAGGGAAGAAGTTAGGAAGGAAGGTAGGGAGGAAGTTAGAAAGGAAGGGAGCGAGGAAGTTAGGCAGGAAGGTAGGGAGGAAGTTAGGTAGGAAGGTAGGGAGGAAGGTAGGCAGAAAAAGTAGGAAGTTAGGCAGGAAGGTAGGGAAGAGGTAGGCAGGAAGATAGGGAGGGAGTGAGGGAGGGAGGAAGTTAGGCAGGAAGGTAGGGAGGGAGTTGGACAGGAAGGGAGGGAGGGAGGAAGTTAGGCAGGAAGGTAGGGAGGAAGTTAGGCAGGGAGGGAGGGAGGGAGGAAAGTTAGGCAGGAAGGGAGGGAGGGAGTAAGTTAGGCAGGAAGGGAGGAAGGGAGTTAGGCAGGAAGGTAGGGAGGAAGTTAGGCAGGAAGGTAGGGAGGAAGTTAGGCAGGAAGGGAGGGAGGAAGTTAGGCAGGAAGGTGTGGAAGGAGTTAGGCAGGGAGGGAGGAAGTTAGGCAGGAAGGTAGGGGGGAAGCTAGGCAGGGAGGGAGGGAGGAAGTTAGGCAGGAAGGGAGGGAGGGAGGAAGTTAGGCAGGAAGGGAGGGAGGGAGAAAGCTAGGCAGGGAGGGAGGGAGGAAGTTAGGCAGGGAGGGAGGAAGTTAGGCAGGGAGGGAGGAAGTTAGGCAGGAAGGGAGGGAGGGAGGAAGAAGTTAGGCAGGAAGGGAGGGAGGGAGAAAGCTAGGCAGTAAGGGAGTTAGGCAGGAAGGTAGGGAGGAAGGTAGGCAGAAAGGGAGGGAGGGAGGGAGGGAGTTAGGCAGGAAGAGAGGGAGGGAGGAAGTTAGGCAGGGAGGGAGGGAGGGAGGAAGTTAGGCAGGAAGGGAGGGAGGAAGTTAGGCAGGAAGGGAGGGAGGGAGGAAGTTAGGCAGGAAGGGAGGGAGGGAGGAAGTTAGGCAGGAAGGAGGGAGGGAGAAAGCTAGGCAGCAAGGGGACGAAGTTAGGCAGGAAGGGAGGGAGGGAAGAAGTTATTCAGGGAGGAAGTTAGGCAGGAAGGTAGGGAGGAAGGTAGGGAGGAATTTAGGCAGGAAGGGAGGGAGGGAGGAAGTTAGGCAGGAAGGTAGGGAGGAAGTTAGGCAGGAAGGGACTGAGGAAGTTAGGCAGGAAGGGAGGGAGGAAGTTAGGCAGGTAGGGAGGGAGGAAGTTAGGCAGGAAGGGAGGGAGGGAGGAAGTTAGGCAGGAAGGTAGGGAGGAAGTTAGGCAGGAAGGGAGGGAGGAAGTCCGCAAGGAAGGGAGGAAGTTATGCAGGAAGGAAGGGAGGAAGTTAGGGAGGAAGGGAGGGAGTTAGGCAGGAAGGTAGGGAGGAAGATAGGCAGGAAGTTAGGCAGGAAGTTAGGCAGGAAGGGAGGGAGGGAGTTAGGCAGGAAGGTAGCGAGGAAGTTAGGCAGGAAGGGAGGGAGGAAGTTTGGCAGGAAAGGAGTGAGGGAGGAAGTTAGGTAGGAAGGGAGGGAGGAAGTTAGGCAGGAAGGGAGGGAGGAAGTTAGGCAGGAAGGTAGGGAGGGAGATAGGTAGGAAGGGAGGAAGTTAGGCAGGGAGGAAGTTAGGAACGAATGGAGAAAGGGAGTTAGGCAGGAAGGCAGGGAGGAAGTTAGGAAGGAAGTTAGGGAGGAAGTTAAGCAGGAAGGTAGGGAGGAAGATAGGCAGGAAGTTAGGCAGGAAGGTAGGGAGGAAGTTAGGCAGGAAGGTAGGAGAGAAAGTTAGGCAGGAAGGGAGGGAGGGAGTTAGGCAGGAAGGTAGGGAGGGAGTTAGGCAGGAAGGGAGGGAGGAAGTTAGGCAGGAAGGTAGGGAGGAAGTTAGGCAGGAAGGGAGGGAGGAAGTTAGGCAGGAACGTAGGAAGTTAGGCAGGAAGGTAGGGAGGAAGTTAGGAAGGAAGGGAGGGAGGGAAGGTAGGGAGGAAGTTAGGCAGGAAGGGAGGGAGGAAGTTAGGCAGGAAGGGAGGGAGGGAGGAAGTTAGGCAGAAAGGTAGGGAGGAAGTTAGGCAGGAAGGGAGAGAGGAAGTTAGGCAGGAAGGTAGGGAGGGAGTTAGGCAGGGAGGGAGGGAGGAAGTTAGGCAGGAAGGGAGGGAGTTAGGCAGGAAGGTAGGGAGGGAGTTAGGCAGGAAGGGAGGGAGGAAGTTAGGCAGGAATGTAGGTAGGAAGTTAGACAGGAAGGGAGGGAGGAAGTTAGGCAGGAAGGTAGGAATTTAGGCAGGAAGGTAGGGAGGAAGTTAGGCAGGAAGGGAGGGAGGGAGGAAGTTAGGCAGGAAGGTAGGGAGGAAGTTAGGCAGGAAGGGAGGGAGGAAGTTAGACAGGAAGGGAGGGAGAAAGTTAGGCAGGAAGGTAGGGAGGGAGTTAGGCAGGAAGGGAGGGAGGGAGGAAGTTAGGTAGGAAGGGAGGGAGGGAGGAAGTTAGGCAGGAAGGAAGTTAGGCAGGAAGGGAGGGAGGAAGTTAGGCAGGAATGGAGGGAGGGAATTAGGCATGAAGGGAGGGAGGAAGTTAGGCAGGAAGGTAGGGAGGAAGTTAGGCAGGAAGGGAGGGAGGAAAGTTAGGCAGGGAGGGAGGGAGTAAGTTAGGCAGGAAGGTAGGGAGGGAGTTAGGCAGGGAGGGAGGGAGGAAGTTAGGCAGGAAGGGAGTAAGTTAGGCAGAAAGGTAGGGAGGAAGTTAGGCAGGAAAGGGAGAGAGGAAGTTAGGCAGGAAGGTAGGGAGGGAGTGTTAGGCAGGGAGGGAGGGAGGAAGTTAGGCAGGAAGGGAGGGAGTTAGGCAGGAAGGTAGGGAGGGAGTTAGGCAGGAAGGGAGGGAGGAAGTTAGGCAGGAATGTAGGTAGGAAGTTAGACAGGAAGGGAGGGAGGAAGTTAGGCAGGAAGGTAGGAATTTAGGCAGGAAGGTAGGGAGGAAGTTAGGCAGGAAGGGAGGGAGGGAGGAAGTTAGGCAGGAAGGTAGGGAGGAAGTTAGGCAGGAAGGGAGGGAGGAAGTTAGACAGGAAGGGAGGAGAAAGTTAGGCAGGAAGGTAGGGAGGGAGTTAGGCAGGAAGGGAGGGAGGGAGGAAGTTTAGGTAGGAAGGGAGGGAGGGAGGAAGTTAGGCAGGAAGGAAGTTAGGCAGGAAGGGAGGGAGGAAGTTAGGCAGGAATGGAGGGAGGGAATTAGGCATGAAGGGAGGGAGGAAGTTAGGCAGGAAGGTAGGGAGGAAGTTAGGCAGGAAGGGAGGGAGGAAGTTAGGCAGGGAGGGAGGGAGTAAGTTAGGCAGGAAGGTAGGGAGGAAGTTAGGCAGGGAGGGGAGGAAGTTAGGCAGGAAGGAAGTTAGGTAGGGGAGGAAGTTAGGCAGGAAGGGAGAGGAGGGAGGAAGTTACGCAGGAAGGTAGGGAGGAAGTTAGGCAGGAAGGGAGGGAGGGAGGAAGTTAGGCAGGGAGGGAGGAAGGAAGTTAGGCAGGGAGGAAGTTAGGCAGGAAGGGAGGGAGGAAGTTAGGCAGGAAGGGAGGGAGGGAGGAAGTTAGGCAGGAAGGTAAAGAGGAAGTTAGGCAGGAAGGGAGGGAGGGAGGAAGTTAGGAAGGGAGGGAGGAAGGAAGTTAGGCAGGGAGGGAGGGAGGAAGTTAGGCAGGAAGGGAGGGAGGAAGTTAGGCAGGGATGGAGGAAGTTAGGCAGGAAGGAGGGGAGGAAGTCAGGCAGGGAGGGAGGGGGGAAGTTAGGCAGGAGGGAGGGAGGAAGGAAGTTAGGCAGGAAGGGAGGGAAGGAGGAAGTTAGGCAGGAAGGTAGGGAGGAAGTTAGGCAGGGAGGGAGGAAGGAAGTTAGGCAGGAAGGTAGGAAGTTAGGCAGGAAGGTAGGAAGTTAGGCAGGAAGGGAGGGAGGGAGGAAGTTAGGCAGAAAGGTAAGCAGGAAGAGAGGAAGTTAGGCAGGAAGGGAGGGAGGAAGGAATTTAGGCAGGAAGGTAGGGAGGAAGTTAGGCAGGAAGGGAGGGAGGAAGGAATTTAGGCAGGAAGGTAGGGAGGAAGTTAGGCAGGAAGGGAGGGAGGGAGGAAGTTAGGCAGGAAGGTAGGGAGGAAGTTAGGCAGGAAGGGAGGGAGGAAGTTACTCAGGAAGGGAGGGAGGAAGTTAGGCAGAAAGGGAGGAAGTTATGCAGGGAAGGAGGGAGGAAGTTAGGCAGTAAGGGACCGAGGAAGTTAGGCAGGAAGGGAGGGAGGAAGTTAGGCAGGAAGGTAGGGAGGAAGTTAGGCAGGAAGGGAGGGAGGAAGTTAGGCAGGGAGGGAGGAAGTTAGGCAGGAAGGGATGGAGGAAGGGAAGGGAGGGAGTAAGTTAGGAAGGGAGAAAGGATGTTAAGCAGGAAGGGAGGGAGGAAGTTAGGCAGGGAGAGGGGGTGTTAGGCAGGAAGGGAGGGAGGAAGTTAGGCAGGGAGAGAGGATGTTAGGCAGGAAGGGAGGGAGGGAGTTAAGCAGGAAGGGAGGGAAGGAGTTAGGCAGGAAGGGAGGGAGGAAGTTAGGCAGGAAGGGAGGGAGGAAGTTAGGGAGGAAGGTAGGGAGGGAGTTAGGCAGGAAGGGAGGGAGGGAGGAAGTTAGGCAGGAAGGGAGGGAGAAAGTTAGGCAGGAAGGAAGTTAGGTAGGAAGGAAGTTAGGCAGGAAGGGAGGGAGGGAATTAGGCATGAAGGGAGGGAGGGAAGTTAGGCAGGAAGGTAGGGAGGAAGTTAGGCAGGAAGGGAGGGAGGGAGGGAATTAGGCATGAAGGGAGGGAGGAAGTTAGGCAGGAAGGTAGGGAGGAAGTTAGGCAGGAAGGGAGGGAGGGAGGAAGTTAGGAAGGAGTTAGGCAGGAAGGGAGAGAGGAGAGGGGAGGGAGAGGGAAGGGGAGGGAGGGAGTAAGTTAGGCAGGGAGAGAGGATTTTAGGCAGGAAGGGAGAGAGGATTTTAGGCAGGAAGGGAGGGAGGGAGGAGTAAGTTAGGAAGGGAGGGAGGAAGGGGAGGGAGGGAGTAAGTTAGGAAGGGAGGGAGGGACGAAGGAAGAATATTTCTCTCACATTCTAGATAAAGTCAAAAATATCAAAACACTGACGGAATATAAGAAAAAAAAAACAGACGAAATGAACTTCACGAAGCGCTAAATCCGTATGGAGTCCCTGCAGGCTCGATCCCCGGACCTCTAAACCCCGCAGACAACCCTAAAGGACCACAACAATGCCACTATCACATCAACGAGGACACTGATAGGATGGATAATGAGAACTTTCAAGACAAGAGATGCTAAGCTAATGATGATCCTTTTTAAATCACTTGTTCTCTCTAGGCTGGAATATTACTGTACATTAACATCTCCATTCAATACAGGTGAAATTTAAGATCTAGAGAATGTACAGAGAACCTTTACTGCACGTATAAGTTCCATCAAACACCTTAACTACTGGGAACTCTTGGAAGCACTTGACTTGTACTCACTGAAGCGCAGGCGAGAGAGATACATCATAATCTACACCTGGAAGATCCTGGAGGGACTGGTCCCGAATCTGCACACACAAATTACTCCCTACGAAAGCAAAAGATTTGGCAGGCGATGCAACCGCCTGCCAAGTCTTTTGCTAAGAGACAACAAAACAAGTGTCAGGGGCCCAAGACTGTTCAGCTGCCTCCCAGCATACATAAGAGGGATTACCAATGGACCCCTGGCTGTCTTCAAGACCCCTGGTTGTCTTCAAGACCCCTGGCTGTCTTCAAGACCCCTGACTGTCTTCAAGACCCCTGGTTGTCTTCAAAACCCCTGGTTGTCTTCAAGACCCCTGGCTGTCTTCAAGACCCCTGGCTGTCTTCAAGACCCCTGGTTGTCTTCAAGACCCCTGGATGTCTTCAAGACTCCTGGCTGTCTTCAAGACCCCTGGTTGTCTTCAAGACCCCTGGCTGTCTTCAAGACCCCTGGCTGTCAAGACCCCTGGTTGTCTTCAAGACCCCTGGGTGTCTTCAAGACCCCTGGTTGTCTTCAAGACCCCTGGTTGTCTTCAAGACCCCTGGGTGTCTTCAAGACCCCTGACTATCTTCAAGACCCCTGGTTGTCTTCAAGACCCCTGACTGTCTTCAAGACCCATGGTTGTCTTCAAGACCCCTGGTTGTCTTCAAGACCCCTGACTGTCTTCAAGACCCCTGGTTGTCTTCAAGACCCCTGGTTGTCTTCAAGACCCCTGGTTGTCTTCAAGACCCCTGGTTGTCTTCAAGACCCTTGGCTGTCTTCAAGACCCTTGGCTGTCTTCAAGACCCCTGGTTGTCTTCAAGACCCCTGGTTGTCTTTAAGACCCCTGGTTGTCTTCAAGACCCCTGGTTGTCTTCAAGACCCCTGGTTGTCTTCAAGACCCCTGGTTGTCTTCAAGACCCCTGGTTGTCTTTAAGACCCCTGGTTGTCTTCAAGACCCCTGGTTGTCTTCAAGACCCCTGGTTGTCTTCAAGACCCTTGGCTGTCTTCAAGACCCTTGGCTGTCTTCAAGACCCTTGGCTGTCTTCAAGACCCTTGGCTGTCTTCAAGACCCTTGGCTGTCTTCAAGACCCTTGGCTGTCTTCAAGACCCTTGGCTGTCTTCAAGAAGGTGCTAGACAGACACAAAGTCAATACCTGACCAGCCGGGCTGTGGTTCCTACGTTGGTTTACGTGCGGCCAGCAGTAACAGCCTGGTTGATCAGGTCCTGATCCACCAAGAGACCTGGTCAGGGACCGGGCCGCGGGGGCGTTGACCCCAGAAACCCCCTCCAGGTAAATTCCAAGTAGGGGAAAGAAAAATAAACCATCTCTTTCCCCTCTCTTCCTCCATCTTTCTCACGTCTCTATTTCACATTTTTATTCCCTGCACTTTTTACCTCCTCACACGCCCACAACGCGGGCGTGTGGGCTCGTGGGCGTGACTCAGTGTTTATCCCAGGGTCGCTGATCGGAACAACAGTCACTATATCACTGTCTGGGGTTCGTGAGAGCTTGTGGGACTGATCCCTTAAACCAGTACTGCTTGAAGACTGAGGAACTGCTCACCCCTCCACCTCTCCCACTGTCTCCATGCATCACATTCACTTCTGCAGTACCCTGAAGAAGCCTTCTATGCGGGCGAAACGTGTCGCCAATAAACCCAAGTGTTACATATACCAAAATATCGGTGAATAAGTTACTGATATCGGCCGATAATTTTACAAATATTAATATTTATAATCATTCTTTAAGACAATAAACTTGAAGAGTGTATTTCATGACCATTATAAGTTATTCTGCTATATAGACTATCCACGGTCCCACTATCATAGTAGAGCCAAGAATGGTGGATATCTTAGTGTAACTAACAACGTAATTACTATGAACAAATTACGGAAGAAACGTGAAGTTAGAGATGAATCCCTCTAGCATCACCACAGACATGACAGTCGTGTTAGAGATGTAATCTCCAGACGAGACTTCAATTCCAACACTTAAAAACAATACGTCCTGGATTCCATCCTGAGGGTTTCTGGTGGAAAGAGGTCAAGGACCAGAGCAGCGTAGAGGGTATGACCACGTGAAATAGGTCTTCAGTGTTTCCTTGAATTCAATCTATGAGCAACATCAACTGGGAGATCAGTCCCAGCTTTCCCAGAGAGGGGCAGGACAAGCTGGATCAAGGGGACCTGCTGATGTGAAGGATAGGGAAGGAAGTGAAAAGCAGATTATCAAGCAGATGTTGCGGGGAGAGCAAAGGATGCTGCATCTGTGTACTGACTCGCCTCTTAACCTTCACACAACAACAGTAATAATGGCTATAAAAGGGAACACTGACAAGGATACTCTTTCTACTAATATAGATAATTTGTACATCTATCACTACTGCTACTACCGCTATTACTACTGCTACTACCACTACTACTACTGCTACTACCACTATTACTACTGCTACTATTACTATTACTACTGCTACTACCACTATTACTATCACTACTGCTACTACCACTCTCTTCTCTCATTACCCTTTGCCATATTGCCTTCTGGCCTTCTCCACTTTTCTCACCCCAATTGTGACTTGACAATAGGATGAACCAAAGCACAAGCTTTCTTCTGCCAAGTTCCTGTTAATGGTGAACTGTTTCCACCACTATGTGACTTCACTGTTCCAGGAAACAGATACCTGGAACAATAATCCACAGCACACTTCCATCCACAAGATTTACCAACGCTATGTATATAATTAAACACATAACTAAAAACCCCAACACTTTACCTCACTTAACACAGCAAATGTTCAACATTATACACCGAACATAACACTACACATACCATTTTGTGATTATAGATTACTGGCAGTGAAATATCTAAAATGTTGCAACATGATGAGTAGCTAGCAGTGAAATATACTGCAATTATTAAAACTATATATAATTAGGGAGCTTCCACTACACTAACGCAGCGACACACAGTAATGTTAATGGTATACAATAATGTATTGATATACAATATTGATATACAATACCGACAACTTGACCAATAAGACGAAAATCCAACACTTGGGTATTTTTGAAGAAGATAGTGAAGAAGATAGTGAAGAAGATAGTGAAGAAGATAGTGAAGAAGACAGTGAAGAAGACAGTGAAGAAGACAGTGAAGAAGATAGTGAAGAAGATAGTGAAAAAGATAGTGAAGAAGACAGTGAAGAAAACAGTGAAGAAGATAGTGAAGAAGACAGTGAAGAAGACAGTGAAGAAGAGAGTGAAGAAGATAGTGAAGAAGACAGTGAAGAAGACAGTGAAGAAGACAGTGAAGAAGATAGTGAAGAAGATAGTGAAGAAGATAGTGAAGAAGATAGTGAAGAAGACAGTGAAGAAAACAGTGAAGAAGATAGTGAAGAAGACAGTGAAGAAGACAGTGAAGAAGATGTGAAGAAGATAGTGAAGAAGATAGTGAAGAAGACAGTGAAGAAGATAGTGAAGAAGACAGTGAAGAAGATAGTGAAGAAGACAGTGAAGAAGATAGTGAAGAAGACCAGTGAATGAAGATAGTCAAAGATAGTGAAGAAGATAGTGAAGAAGATAGTGAGAAGACAGTGAAGAAGATAGTGAAGAAGAATAGTGAAGAAGATAGTGAAGAAGATAGTGAAGAAGAATTGAAGAAGACAGTGAAGAAGACAGTGAAGAAGATAGTGAAGAAGACAGTGAAGAAGATAGTCCAAGAAGATAGTGAAGAAGATAGTGAAGAAGATAGTGAAGAAGACAGTGAAGTAAGATAGTGAAGAAGATAGTGAAGAAGATAGTGAAGAAGATAGTGAAGAAGATAGTGAAGAAGACAGTGAAGAAGATAGTAGGAAGAATAGTGAAGAAGGTAGTGAAGAAGACAGTGAAGAAGATAGTGAAGAAGATAGTGAATGAAGATAGTGAAGAAGATAGTGAAGAAGATAGTGAAGAAGATAGTGAAGAAGACAGCGAAGAAGACAGTGAAGAAGATAGTGAAGAAGACAGTGAAGAAGATAGTCAAGAAGATAGAGAAGAAGATAGTGAAGAAGGAAAAGTGAAGAAGACAGTGAAGAAGATAGTGAAGAAGATAGTGAAGAAGATAGTGAAGAAGATAGTGAAGAAGATAGTGAAGAAGACAGTGAAGAAGATAGTGAAGAAGATAGTGAAGAAGATAGTGAAGAAGACAGTGAAGAAGATAGTGAAGAAGATAGTGAAGAAGATAGTGAAGAAGACAGTGAAGAAAACAGTGAAGAAGACAGTGAAGAAGATAGTGAAGAAGATAGTGAAGAAGATAGTGAAGAAGATAGTGAAGAAGATAGTGAAGAAGACAGTGAAAAAACAGTGAAGAAGATAGTGAAGAAGATAGTGAAGAAGATAGAGAAGAAGACAGTGAAGAAAACAGTGAAGAAGACAGTGAAGAAGATAGTGAAGAAGATAGTGAAGAAGATAGTGAAGAAGATAGTGAAGAAGACAGTGAAGAAGATAGTGAAGAAGACAGTGAAGAAGACAGTGAAGAAGATAGTGAAGAAGATAGTGAAGAAGATAGTGAAGAAGATAGTGAAGAAGACAGTGAAGAAGACAGTGAAGAAGACAGTGAAGAAGATAGTGAAGAAGATAGTGAAGAAGATAGTGAAGAGATAGTGAAGAAGATAGTGAAGAAGACAGTGAAGAAGATAGTGAAGAAGATAGTGAAGAAGATAGTGAAGAAGACAGTGAAGAAAACAGTGAAGAAGACAGTGAAGAAGATAGTGAAGAAGATAGTGAAGAAGATAGTGAAGAAGATAGTGAAGAAGATAGTGAAGAAGACAGTGAAGAAAAACAGTGAAGAAGATAGTGAAGAAGACAGTGAAGAAGATAGTGAAGAAGACAGGAAGAAGATAGTGAAGAAGATAGTGAAGAAGACAGTGAAGAAAACAGTGAAGAAGACAGTGAAGAAGATAGTGAAGAAGATAGTGAAGATAGTGAAGAAGATAGTGAAGAAGACAGTGAAAAAAACAGTGAAGAAGATAGTGAAGAAGACAGTGAAGAGATAGTGAAGAAGACAGTGAAGAAGATAGTGAAGAAGATAGTGAAGAAGACAGTGAAGAAGACAGTGAAGAAGACAGTGAAGATAGTGAAGACAGTGAAGAAGATAGTGAAGAAGATAGTGAAGAAGATAGTGAAGAAGACAGTGAAGAAAACAGAGAAGAAGATAGTGAAGAAGACAGTGAAGAAGATAGTGAAGAAGACAGTGAAGAAGACAGTGAAGAAGATAGTGAAGAAGATAGTGAAGAAGATAGTGAAGAAGACAGTGAAGAAGACAGTGAAGAAGATAGTGAAGAAGACAGTGAAGAAGATAGTGAAGAAGACAGTGAAGAAGATAGTGAAGAGATAGTGAAGAAGACAGTGAAGAAGACAGTGAAGAAGACAGTGAAGAAGACAGTGAAGAAGATAGTGAAGAAGATAGTGAAGAAGACAGTGAAGAAGACAGTGAAGAAGACAGTGAAGAAGACAGTGAAGAAGACAGTGAAGAAGATAGTGAAGAAGACAGCGAAGAAGACAGTGAAGAAGACAGTGAAGAAGATAGTGAAGAAGACAGTGAAGAAGACAGTGAAGAAGACAGTGAAGAAGACAGTGAAGAAGATAGTGAAGAAGACAGTGAAGAAGATAGTGAAGAAGATAGTGAAGAAGATAGTGAAGAAGACAGTGAAGAAGATAGTGAAGAAGATAGTGAAGAACACAGTGAAGAAAGACAGTGAAGAAGCCAGTGAAGAAGACAGTGAAGAAGACAGTGAAGAAGACAGTGAAGAAGAAAGTGAAGACAGTGAAGAAGATAGTGAAGAAGATAGTGAAGAAGATAGTGAAGAAGATAGTGAAGAAGACAGTGAAGAAAACAGTGAAGAATATAGTGAAGAAGACAGTGAAGAAGATAGTGAAGAAGACAGTGAAGAAGACAGTGAAGAAGATAGTGAAGAAGACAGTGAAGAAGATAGTGAAGAAGACAGTGAAGAAGACAGTGAAGAAGATAGTGAAGAAGACAGTGAAGAAGACAGTGAAGAAGACAGTGAAGAAGATAGTGAAGAAGACAGTGAAGAAGATAGTGAAGATAGTGAAGAAGATAGTGAAGAAGACAGTGAAGAAGACAGGAAGAAGATAGTGAAGAAGACAGTGAAGAAGACAGTGAAGAAGATAGTGAAGAAGACAGTGAAGAAGATAGTGAAGAAGATAGTGAAGAAGATAGTGAAGAAGACAGTGAAGAAGATAGTGAAGAAGATAGTGAAGAAGATAGTGAAGAAGACAGTGAAGAAGATAGTGAAGAAGACAGTGAAGAAGATAGTGAAGAAGATAGTGAGAAGACAGTGAAGAAGACAGTGAAGAAGATAGTGAAGAAGATAGTGAAGAAGATAGTGAAGAAGACAGTGAAGAAGAATAGTGAAGAAGATAGTGAAGAAGACAGTGAAGAAGACAGTGAAGAAGACAGTGAAGAAGACAGTGAAGAAGATAGTGAAGAAGACAGTGAAGAAGATAGTGAAGAAGATAGTGAAGAAGATAGTGAAGAAGACAGTGAAGAAGATAGTGAAGAAGACAGTGAAGAAGATAGTGAAGAAGATAGTGAAAAGAAGACAGTGAAGAAGACAGTGAAGAAGATAGTGAAGAAGATAGTGAAGAGATAGTGAAGATAGTGAAGAAATAGTGAAGAAGATAGTGAAGAAGATAGTGAAGAAGACAGTGAAGATAGTGAAGATAGTGAAGAAGACAGTGAAGAAGATAGTGAAGAAGATAGTGAAGATAGTGAAGATAGTGAAGAAGACAGTGAAGAAGATAGTGAAGAAGACAGTGAAGAAGATAGTGAAGAAGATAGTGAAGAAGACAGTGAAGACAGTGAAGAGATAGTGAAGAAGATAGTGAAGAAGACTGAAGAAGATAGTGAAGAAGACAGTGAAGAAGATAGTGAAGAAGATAGTGAAGAAGACAGTGAAGAAGATAGTGAAGAAGACAGTGAAGAAGACAGTGAAGAAGATAGTGAAGAAGACAGTGAAGAAGACAGTGAAGAAGATAGTGAAGAAGAGTGTGAAGAAGACAGTGAAGAAGACAGTGAAGAAGATAGTGAAGAAAGATAGTGAAGAAGATAGTGAAGAAGACAGTGAAGAAGATAGTGAAGAAGACAGTGAAGAAGACAGTGAAGAAGATAGTGAAGAAGATAGTGAAGAAGACAGTGAAGAAGACAGTGAAGAAGACAGTGAAGAAGATAGTGAAGAAGACAGTGAAGAAGATAGTGAAGAAGATAGTGAAAGAAGACAGTGAAGAAGACAGTGAAGAAGACAGTGAAGAAGATAGTGAAGAAGACAGTGAAGAAGACAGTGAAGAAGACAGTGAAGAAGACAGTGAAGAAGATAGTGAAGAAGATTAGTGAAGAAGATAGTGAAGAAGACATGTGAAGAAGAAAGTGAAGAAGACAGTGAAGAAGATAGTGAAGAAGATAGTGAAGAAGATAGTGAAGAAGACAGTGAAGAAGACAGTGAAGAAGACAGTGAAGAAGATAGTGAAGAAGGACAGTGAAGAAGACAGTGAAGAAGATAGTGAAGAAGATAGTGAAGAAGACAGTGAAGAAGACAGTGAAGAAGATAGTGAAGAAGATAGTGAAGAAGACAGTGAAGAAGACAGTGAAGAAGACAGTGAAGAAGACTGAAGAAGACAGTGAAGAAGATAGTGAAGAAGATAGTGAAGAAGATAGTGAAGAAGACAGTGAAGAAGATAGTGAAGAAGATAGTGAAGAAGATAGTGAAGAAGACAGTGAAGAAGACAGTGAAGAAGCCAGTGAAGAAGACAGTGAAGAAGACAGTGAAGAAGATAGTGAAGACAGTGAAGAAGATAGTGAAGAAGATAGTGAAGAAGATAGTGAAGAAGATAGTGAAGAAGACAGTGAAGAAAACAGTGAAGAAGATAGTGAAGAAGACAGTGAAGAAGATAGTGAAGAAGACAGTGAAGAAGACAGTGAAGAAGATAGTGAAGAAGATAGTGAAGAAGACAGTGAAGAAGACAGTGAAGAAGATAGTGAAGAAGACAGTGAAGAAGACAGTGAAGAAGACAAGTGAAGAAGATAGTGAAGAAGACAGTGAAGAAGATAGTGAAGAAGATAGTGAAGAAGATAGTGAAGAAGACAGTGAAGAAGACAGTGAAGAAGATAGTGAAGAAGACAGTGAAGAAGACAGTGAAGAAGATAGTGAAGAAGACAGTGAAGAAGATAGTGAAGAAGATAGTGAAGAAGATAGTGAAGAAGATAGTGAAGAAGATAGTGAAGAAGACAGTGAAGAAGATAGTGAAGAAGATAGTGAAGAAGATAGTGAAGAAGACAGTGAAGAAGATAGTGAAGAAGACAGTGAAGAAGATAGTGAAGAAGATAGTGAAGAAGACAGTGAAGAAGACAGTGAAGAAGATAGTGAAGAAGATAGTGAAGAAGATAGTGAAGAGAACAGTGAAGAAGATAGTGAAGAAGATAGTGAAGAAGACAGTGAAGAAGACAGTGAAGAAGACAGTGAAGAAGACAGTGAAGAAGACAGTGAAGAAGATAGTGAAGAAGACAGTGAAGAAGATAGTGAGAAGACAGTGAAGAAGATAGTGAAGAAGATAGTGAAGAAGACAGTGAAGAAGACAGTGAAGAAGATAGTGAAGAAGATAGTGAAGAAGATAGTGAAGATAGTGAAGAAAATAGTGAAGATAGTGAAGAAGATAGTGAAGAAGACAGTGAAGATAGTGAAGAAGATAGTGAAGAAGACAGTGAAGAAGATAGTGAAGATAGTGAAGAAGATAGTGAAGATAGTGAAGAAGACAGTGAAGAAGATAGTGAAGAAGACAGTGAAGAAGATAGTGAAAGATAGTGAAGAGACAGTGAAGACAGTGAAGAAGATAGTGAAGAAGATAGTGAAAGAAGACTGAAGAAGATAGTGAAGAAGACAGTGAAGAAGATAGTGAAGAAGATAGTGAAGAAGAATAGTGAAGAAGACAGTGAAGAAGATAGTGAAGAAGACAGTGAAGAAGACAGTGAAGAAGATAGTGAAGAAGACAGTGAAGAAGACAGTGAAGAAGATAGTGAAGAAGAGTGTGAAGAAGACAGTGAAGAAAGACAGTGAAGAAGACAGTGAAGAAGATAGTGAAGAAGATAGTGAAGAAGATAGTGAAGAAGACAGTGAAGAAGACAGTGAAGAAGACAGTGAAGAAGATAGTGAAGAAGACAGTGAAGAAGATAGTGAAGAAGATAGTGAAGAAGACAGTGAAGAAGACAGTGAAGAAGACAGTGAAGAAGATAGTGAAGAAGACAGTGAAAGAGACAGTGAAGAAGACAGTGAAGAAGACAGTGAAGAAGACAGTGAAGAAGATAGTGAAGAAGATAGTGAAGAAGATAGTGAAGAAGACAGTGAAGAAGAAAGTGAAGAAGACAGTGAAGAAGATAGTGAAGAAGATAGTGAAGAAGATAGTGAAGAAGACAGTGAAGAAGAAACAGTGAAGAAGACAGTGAAGAAGATAGTGAAGAGACAGTGAAGAAGACAGTGAAGAAGATAGTGAAGAAGATAGTGAAGAAGACAGTGAAGAAGACAGTGAAGAAGATAGTGAAGAAGATAGTGAAGAAGACAGTGAAGAAGACAGTGAAGAAGACAGTGAAGAAGACTGAAGAAGACAGTGAAGAAGATAGTGAAGAAGACAGTGAAGAAGATAGTGAAGAAGACAGTGAAGAAGATAGTGAAGAAGACAGTGAAGAAGATAGTGAAGAAGATAGTGAAGAAGACAGTGAAGAAGACAGTGAAGAAGACAGTGAAGAAGATAGTGAAGAAGATAGTGAAGAAGACAGTGAAGAAGATAGTGAAGAAGACAGGTGTATAAGCAAGAAGTGTGAGCTGTCAGGACACCCAGGTGTTGTACATGTGTGTTATTCATCAGTAAGGACACCCAGGTGTTGTACATGTGTCTTATTCATCAATAAAGTCACCCAGGTGCTGTACATGTGTCTTATTCATCAATAAAGACACCCAGGTGTTGTACATGTGTCTTATTCATCAATAAAGACACCCAGGTGTTGTACATGTGTCTTATTCATCAATAAGGACACCCAGGTGTTGTACATGTGTCTTATTCATCAATAAAGACACCCAGGTGTTGTACATGTGTCTTATTCATCAATAAAGACACCCAGGTGTTGTACATGTGTCTTATTCATCAATAAAGACACCCAGGTGTTGTACATGTGTCTTATTCATCAATAAAGACACCCAGGTGTTGTACATGTGTCTTATTCATCAATAAAGACACCCAGGTGTTTACATGTGTCTTATTCATCAATAAAGACACCCATGTGTTGTACATGTGTCTTATTCATCAATAAAGACACCCAGGTGTTGTACATATGTCTTATTCATCAATAAAGACACCCAGGTGTTACACATGTGTCTTATTCATCAATAAAGACACCCAGGTGTTGTACATGTGTCTTATTCATCAATAAAGACACCCAGGTGTTGTACATGTGTCTTATTCATCAATAAAGTCACCCAGGTGTTGTACATGTGTCTTATTCATCAATAAAGTCACCCAGGTGTTGTACATGTGTCTTATTCATCAATAAAGTCACCCAGGTGTTGTACATGTGTCTTATTCATCAATAAAGTCACCCAGGTGTTGTACATGTGTCTTATTCATCAATAAAGTCACCCAGGTGTTGTACATGTGTCTTATTCATCAATAAAGACACCCAGGTGTTGTACATGTGTCTTATTCATCAATAAAGACACCCAGGTGTTGTACATGTGTCTTATTCATCAATAAAGACACCCAGGTGTGTTGTACATGTGTCTTATTCATCAATAAAGTCACCCAGGTGTTGTACATGTGTCTTATTCATCAAATAAAGTCACCCAGGTGTTGTACATGTGTCTTATTCATCAATAAAGTCACCCAGGTGTTGTACATGTGTCTTATTCATCAATAAAGACACCCAGGTGTTACACATGTGTCTTATTCATCAATAAAGTCACCCAGGTGTTGTACATGTGTCTTATTCATCAATAAAGTCACCCAGGTGTTGTACATGTGTCTTATTCATCAATAAAGACACCCAGGTGTTACACATGTGTCTTATTCATCAATAAAGTCACCCAGGTGTTGTACAGGTGTCTTATTCATCAATAAAGACACCCAGGTGTTACACATGTGTCTTATTCATGAACACTAAATGAATCAGATATGTGAAGCACCCCTGGAAAATCCAGATAGCAGCAAAACACATCGACAACTGTTTAAAAGCTACGTAACCTTAATACAAAGCTGTCAGTCCCTCCAACGCAAAACATAGCTGTGTCCAGACTTCACATAAGACACACAACACACTCACAATATTAAGTTTATCATGAATTATATATATATATATATATATATATATATATATATATTATATATATATATATATATATATATATATATATATATATATATGCAATAAGATCACAGTAAACAGGTGATTTCAAAATATACAAAACAACCACTCTGAAAGAAAAGAGAAATTCCAAGCGCTTTCGTGAATACTCACATTATCAAGGAACTATGAAAGTGAAGCATCCAAGGAAGCTATATAAGGGGTCGGCCAGCACCTCACTATCAGATCCCACAACGGTTAAACACCTGACGCGCGCCGACCCAACTTGGACAGGTCCTTTGCAAAACTCACCCCCAAGCTATTTATTTGTCCAGTGTATTATTAATTGAATCTTGTTTCATAAAAAGCAGTTTTGACAATAATATGAATATTTCCTTTGGTTTATATAAATTAGATCCATTTATAATTAATAGAATTTGGGTAGAATTTAATAATACACTGGACAAATAAATAGCTTGGGGGTGAGTTTTGCAAAGGACCTGTCCAAGTTGGCTCGCCGCGCGTCACGTGTTTAAACCGTTGTGGGATCTGATAGTGAGGTGCTGGCCGACCCCTTATATAGCTTCCTTGGATGCTTTACTTTCATAGTTCCTTGATAATGTGAGTAGTCACGAAAGCGCTTGGAATTTCTCTATTCTTTCAGAGTGGTTGTTTTGTGTATATATATATATATATATATATATATATATATATATATATATATATATATATAATATATATATATATTATATAAGTAGTACTGATTTCTACAGATCGGTCTCCTCCTCTCAGTGGCTTCCTCCCAAAAGGACTTCTACAGAGCGGTCTCCTCCTCTCAGTGGCTTCCTCCCAAAAGGACTTCTACAGAGCGGTCTCCTCCTCTCAGTGGCTTCCTCCCAAAAGGACTTCTACAGAGCGGTCTCCTTTTCACACCTATGTGCTAATGACCTTGACCTCGCCCTCGAGACCACCTCACCCTCGAGACCACCTCACCCTCGAGACCACCTCACCCTCAACCCCCCAACCTCAACCCCCCACCCACGACCCCCACCAGCGCCCCCCGCGCCCCCCGTCCGTCGCGCCGACCCAGCCGCCCGCCCGCGCCCCTCGCGCCCCGCCCGTCGTGCCCGCCCGCGCCTTTTGCGGCGTCGTCCGGATCGCCCCCGCGCCCCGAATTTTTTCCGATTTTTTTCATTCCGTATATCTCCTAGAGTTGTTTTAACCCCGACGGCCCATCACGACGTAGGAGCCAGAGTGTAGTAGGTGGTGTTGGAGTGGTGATGGTTGCTCTGGCTCCTACGTCGTGATGGGCCGTCGGGGTTAAAACAACTCTAGGAGATATACGGAATGAATAAGGAAGGATGTTTTAGGGATGATGTGGATGAGGAAATGTGATAAGCAACATAAATGCGGTATGAATATTCACATCGCAATATGTCAAGTATAGGTTTTTGGTGTATGTCTTAGTTAAGATGTGTATGTCTTAGTTGGAGGTGAATGTCTTAGATTTGGTGTGTATGTCTCATGTCTTAAATTTGTGATTGAAATGTATAAGATGTGGGTGTTAGGTGGTCATAGAGTTTTGTGATAGTGATATGTTATAGTGCTCATGTTATGTTATAGATGTTGGTGGAAGTGTTGTGGTATTTTTGTGTATGTCTTATTTTTGTGCGAATGTTTAAAAAATAAGTGTTTTCAGTGATCATAGTAGTTTTGAGATGCATGATCTTAGATTTTTGGTGATCTTGGTGATGAGTGTTGATAGATGACGGTAAACATGATATGGAATTGGTGATCGTGATTTTTGTGTGAATAATTATAAAAATGTGTGTTTTCTGTGATCTTGGTGTTGGGGATCATAAAATCTGGTAATTGTCTTGGATATAGTGTTCTTAGATAATGTAGGGTACAACAGGTTGAAACAAGGGGGGTTAGGTGTGATGTTACCAACCACCAAGTAACACAAAGGGAGTGTGACGTCACTGGAGGTGAGCTCGTCGGTCCTGTGAGGTGTGACATCGTGTGTTGGTGGTAGTGAGGTGAGTGCACTTGCATATTGTCAAATATGATTTTTTTGTGTGAAATGTTTATAAAAATGAGTGTTTTCTGTGATATTAGTGATTTTTGAGGTAAGTGAACATGGGTGATTGTAGTTGGTGGTTGTCTTAGATTATGTGTGTGTACAAGATATGTTTTCAGTTGATGGTGATCATGTACTAAGTGTTTGTGTATTAGGTTTGTGTTCATGCTTTTTTTTATGCGCCAAATGGTGAGGGAGTTCTTGGTTATAGTGATTTGAGGGGATTTCTATAAAAAGGATGTTAGATGGTGATGTTAAACTTAGTTTCTGGTGATTTTGACGGTGATTTGGTAGTATTCAGTGGTGATTTGGTAGTAATCAGTAGTGTTTTGGGAGTATTCGGAGGTGTTTGATGGTGTTTTTTGAAGGTGTTCAAATGATGTGCGGATGGTGTTTTTTGAAGAAGATCAGTGGTGTTCAGAGATGGTTCAAAGTTAGTCAGTGTGTTAGATATGGTAATGTCTCATGTCATAAGTGTCTGAGTTAGTTTTTTTTGTGCTAATGTTGTAAAGTCTGGAGAATGAGGGAGGAGTTTGGTGGATGAGATGTAATTTCGGTTAATGAAATGTGTAAGTGTGAATGAGAATGTAAATTGGTGGGTGAGTTAGAGAAGACAAAATGTTATGTGATCTTAGTAAAAGTATAGATAGTTTTAGTGATCTTCGTTATGATGATGTTTTAAGAGAATATGTACGAAAAAAAATGTGTGATCTTAGTGGTGGGGTTATAGAATTTGGCAAACGTCTTGATTGTGGTGATCTTAGATATTGGAGATATAACAGATATGTGTTTGTGTTAGTTTTGGTAAAATGTCTCATGTCATAAGTGTCTGAGTTAGTTTTTGTGTTAATGTTGTAAAGTCTGGAGACTGAGGGAGTAGTATGGTGGATGTGTTGTAATTTCAGTTAATGAAATGTGTAAGTGTAGATAAATTAGAGATGATAAATCTTATTTGGGAGTAATCAAAATGATATTTTGGAAGTGCTTCGGTGTTGTTTGGAAATGTTCAAAGGTGTTTATGTGAGTATTCAAATGATTTATGAGAGTGTTTTGAAGGTGTTCAAAGTAAAGTGAGGTGTGTGTGTGTGTGTGGTGTGTGTGTGTGTGTGTGTGTGTGTGTGTGTGTGTGTTAGGTGGTCATAGAGTTTTGTGAATATCTTGGTTACAGTGATTTTAGTGGATTTGAGATGGGTGATAAGATGCATTTGTGGATGCGAAATGTGATTTTTGTGTGTGTTCAGAAGAGGTGTGTTGGGAGATGGGTGAGTGGATGTGAAGAAATGTGGGTGAGATGGAGAGGGGTATGGGGAGGGTTGTATTAGAAGTTTAATGAAATATGGGGAGATTTTACTGAAAATAAAGGTAATGTGTGAATATTTTAAAAAGAAATTATAGAAGTGAAAAATTATGATATATTGGAAAAGAATGGAAGGTGTTGAAACATGTCGCAATAGTTGGGTAGTGAGATTAGTTGATGCGAGTATAATATTAATTTATGTGGATACAAGGACCTGGGTATGGAGAGGATTTTATTAGAATTTTAGTAATGTAAAGAGGAATGTGTATTACATTTAAGATTCAGTAAAAAGAAGGGGAAAAAAATGTGAATAAATTGGTAATTGATGAGGGTTGTGGGTAATGTAGTCGAACTAGAGATACCAAAAAAGATGTTATAAGTGGGTTGTTTTTGTGACTTTTTCTGATGAAATTAGTTAAAACGAGAAAAAATTGTGGGGTGTTGGTGGTTGTGGGTGTTGTTGTCGAACTAGTGGTTATAAGTTGTGGGTTGTTGATGTGACTTTTTCTGATGAAATTAGTTAAAACGAGAAAAAAAATTGTGGGTTGTGGGTGTTGTGGGTTGTGGGTGTTGTTGTCGAACTAGAGATACCGAAAAAAGTGGTTATAAGTTGTGGGTTGTTGTGCCTTTTTCTGATGAAATTAGTTAAAACGAGAAAAAATTGTGGGTTGTGGGTGTTGTGGGGTGTGGGTGATGTGGGTTGTGGGTGTTGTGGGATGTGGGTGTTGTTGTCGAACTAGAGATACCGAAAAAGTGGTTATAAGTTGTGGGTTGTTGTGCCTTTTTCTGATGAAATTAGTTAAAACGAGAAAAAATTGTGGGTTGTGGGTGTTGTGGGATGTGGGTGTTGTGGGTTGTGGGTGTTGTGGGATGTGGGTGTTGTGGGTGTTGTGGGTTGTGGGTGTTGTGGGATGTGGGTTGTGGGTGTTGTGGGTTTGTGGGTGTTGTTGTCGAACTAGAGATGCTGAAAAGTGATTGTAAGTTGGTTGTTGTGACTTTTTCTGATGAAATTAGTTAAAACGAGAAAAAAAAAATGTGGGTTGTGGGTGTTGTGGGTTGTGGGTGATGTGGGATGTGGGTGTTGTGGGTGTTGTTGTTGTCGAACTAGAGATACCGAAAAAGATGTTATAAGTGGGTTGTTGTTGTGACTTTGTGATGAAATTAGTTAAAACGAGAAAAAAATTGTGGGGTGTGGGTTGTGTGTGTTGTGGGTGTTGTGGGATGTGGGTGTTGTGGGTGTTGTTGTTGTCGAACTAGAGATACCGAAAAAGATGTTATAAGTGGGTTGTTGTTGTGACTTTGTGATGAAATTAGTTAAAACGAGAAAAAAAATTGTGGGGTGTGGGTTGTGTGTGTTGTGGGTGTTGTGGGATGTGGGTGTTGTGGGTGTTGTTATCGAACTAGAGATACCGGAAAAGATGTTATAAGTGGGTTGTTGTTGTGACTTTTTCTGATGAAATTAGTTAAAACGAGAAAAATGTCTAGACTTGTGTTGTATTTTGTAAAGAAATCGTGGGTTGTGAATGTTGTGGGTTGTGGGTGTTGTGGGTTGTGGGCGTTGTTGTCGAACTAGAGATACCGAAAAGACGTTATAAGTGGGTTGTTGTGACTTTTTCTGATGAAATTAGTTAAAACGAGAAAAAATTGTGGGTTGTTGGTGATGTGGGTGTTGATCTTAGTTTATGGTGATTTTGGTGGTGTTTTGAGTGTATTCAGTGGTGTTTTAGTAGTATTCAGTGGTGTATTTGGGAGTACTCAAATGGTGTTTTGAGGTTATTCAAAGGTGTTTTTGAAGGTGTTCAAATGATGTGCAAGAGTACTTATGAAGGTGTTCTGGGAGTATTCAGAGGTGATTTGGGGGTGTTCGAATGATGTTTTTGGAGTATTTAAAGGTAATTGATGGTGTTTTTTTGGTGATGTTCAAAGTAAAGTGTTTGAGTTAGTTTTTGTGATAATGTTGTGACGTCTGGAGACTGAGGGAGGAGTTTGGGGGGATGAGTTGTAATTTAATGAAATGTGTAAGTGCAGATAAATTAGAGATGTCAAATCTTATTTGGGAGTATTCAAAATGATATTTTGGAAGTGTTTCAGTGTTGTTTGGAAATGTTCAAAGGTGTTTTTTGTGAGTATTCAAATGATTTATGAGAGTGTTTTGAAGGTGTTCAAAGTAAAGTGAGGTGTGTGTGTGTATTAACTTCGTAATATGTAAAATTGTGACTAGTGAATTTATCGAAAAGTGGTTATAAGTGTTGTGGTGACTTTCTGATGAAATAGTTAAAACGAGAAAAATTGTGGGTTATGAGTGAAAATTGTGAGGTGTTGGAGTGTGAGGGTTCGGGAGGGTGGGGAGGAGGAGAGAGAGAAGGTTACTTCGTGGGGAGTGACCTGAGATGAAATAGTTAAAACGAGAAAAATGTCTAGACTTGTGTTGTATTTTGTAAAGAAATTGTGGATTGTTGTGGGTATTAACGAAAAAAATGTGAAATTATTTGGATTATCCTGGGTTAAGAGTGAAAATGTTTTCCCTATGTTGTATGTGAAATGTGTAATACTGAGATGGGGAAGTCGACAAGATTCAGCCTGTATGTGTGAGGTCATCACGTGACGTCACTGACCGCCGAGTAAACACAGGTGGGGTGACGTCACACTTGTTTAGACCTGTAGTAAGAGACAGTACCATGCCCCCATAGGAGGAGTTCATTTGAATGCTTACCCTGAGAGGGGGGAATCCAAAACTTGATCCGAGGAGATGGAGGAGAAAACCTTGATCCAAGGAGATCATAAGAATTTCGAAACCCCATATGGGGGAATCCAAAAACTTGATCCAAGGAGATGGAGTCTTTGATTTCGAAAAAAAATTGATCCGAAGAAGTAGAGTCTTTGTATTATCGAGAAAAAAATTGGGGTGGAAGTGGGAGTCCATTTTGAATGCTTATACCCAGAGGGGGGAATCCAAAAATTTGATCCGAGGAGATCATAAGAAAAAAAAAATCGAAAAAATTTGGGGTGGGGGTCAAAGTGGGAGGGGCAATCCAAAAAACTTGATTCGAGGAGAGCACAAGAAATTCAAAAAAAAATCGAAAAAAATCGGAAAAAAATTCGGGGAGCGGGGGCGATCCGGACGACGCTGCAGAAGGCGCAGCAGAAGGCGTGGGCGGGCGCGACGGACGGGCGCGAGGGCGCGACGGGCGGGTGGGTCGGCGCGAGGGCGGGGGCGGGTGGGGGGTTGAGGGTGAGGTGGTCTCGAGGGCGAGGTCAAGGTCATTAGCACATAGGTGTGAAAAGGAGACCGCTCAGAAGAGACCATTCCGTGGAGACCGCTCTGTAGGAACCA
>NC_069452.1:18160914-18163414 GCF_026875155.1 Cherax quadricarinatus | reverse complement strand
GCATCTTACTGACAAAGGGAATGAAATGTGCTCGATTTTTAATAATTATTTTCTCTCGGTTTTTACACAGGAAGACACTAACAATATTCCAGTAATTAATTTTTATAGTGGGCTAGAAGAAGATAAATTATGTAACATCACAGTCACTGGTGAAATGGTTGTGAAGCAGATAGACAGACTGAAGCAAAATAAGTCACCGGGTCCTAATGAGGTTTTTTCAAGGGTTCTTAAGGAATGCAAAATGGAACTCTGTGAACCATTAACTAATATTTTTAATTTATCTCTTCAAACAGGTGTAGTGTCTGATATGTGGAAGATGGCTAATGTAATTCCTATTTTTAAAACAGGGGACAAGTCGTTACCGTCAAATTACCGCCCAATAAGCCTGACCTCAATTGTAGGCAAATTACTAGAGTCAATTATAGCTGAGATTATAAGAAGCCATCTGGATAAGCATAGCATGATTAATGATACTCAGCATGGATTCACAAGAGGCCGGTCTTGTCTAATTTATTAACTTTCTTCAGTAAAGCTTTTGAGGCTGTTGACCACGATAAAGAATTTGATATTATTTACTTAGATTTTAATAAGGCTTTTGATAGAGTTCCGCACCAAAGACTGTTAAAGAAAGTGGCAGCTCATGGCATTGGGGGAAAAGTGCTCTCGTGGATCGAGTCATGGCTCACTGACAGGAAGCAGAGAGTGTCCATAAATGGGGTTAAATCCGAGTGGGGATCTGTAACAAGTGGCGTTCCACAGGGATCAGTCTTGGGCCCGTTGTTGTTTATAATATATATCAATGATCTTGATGAGGGAATTACTAGTGATATGAGCAAATTCGCCGATGACACAAAGATAGGTAGGATAATTGATTCAAACGTAGATGTTAGGGAACTTCAGGAGGATTTAAACAAACTCTATTCTTGGTCAGAAAAGTGGCAGATGCAGTTCAATGTAGATAAATGCAAGGTTCTGAAGCTTGGGAGTGTCCATAACCCTAGTACTTATAAGTTAAATGATGTAGAACTTAGCCATACAGATTGCGAAAAGGACTTGGGGGTTATGGTAAGCAGCAACCTTAAACCAAGACAGCAATGCCTAAGCGTACGTAATAAGGCAAATAGATTACTGGGATTTATATCAAGAAGTGTAAGCAACAGAAGTCCAGAGGTCATACTGCAGCTTTATACATCATTAGTAAGGCCTCACCTAGATTATGCAGCTCAGTTCTGGTCTCCATATTACAGAATGGACATAAATTCGTTAGAAAACATTCAGCGTAGGATGACTAAATTAATACATAGCATTAGAAATCTTCCTTATGATTAAAGATTGAAGACTCTTAAGTTACATTCACTTGTTAGACGAAGAATGAGGGGAGACCTGATCGAAGTGTATAAGTGGAAGATAGGTATTAATAAAGGGGATATTAACAAGGTCTTGAGGATGTCTCTCCAAGAGAGAACCCGCAGTAATGGATTTAAATTAGATAAGTTTAGATTTAGAAAGGACATAGGAAAGTATTGGTTTGGAAATAGGGTAGTTGATGAGTGGAACAGTCTACCTAGTTGGGTTATTGAGGCTGGGACTTTGGGTAGTTTCAAATTTAGGTTGGATAAGTACATGAGTGGGAGGGGTTGGATTTGAGTGGGACTTTCACATCAGAGCTTATTTCTTTGGTGGCATTGAAAATTGGGTTGGGCAAATGTTTTGTTAGTGGGATGAATTGTAAAGGATCTGCCTAGTATGGGCCAACAGGCCTCCTGCAGTGTGCCTCCTTTCTTATGTTCTTATGTAAACGTTGTGCACATACATGTGGCTGCAGGGGTCGATTCACAGCTCCTGGCCCCGCCTCTTCACTGGTCGCTACTAGGTCACTCTCTCCTGCTCCATGAGCTTTATCATACCTCTTCTTAAAGCTATGTATGGTTCCTGCCTCCACTACATCACTATCCGGACTATGACAACTGTGACTGAAGAAATACTTCCTAACATCCCTGTGACGCCTTGTTGCTGTGTGGTACTACGGTAGTAGATTTACTTGTAATAGTAGTACTATTGTAGCAGTAGTAGTAGCAGCTATTACCACTGTTATTATCACTAATATTACTAATACTATTACTACTACTAATTTTTCAAGTACTATTTCTATTGTCACTAGTAGTACTGCTATTACTACTGCTAGTATTACTATTACTACTATTTCTACTACTGCTATTACGACTACTAGTATTACTATTGCTATATACTAATGTTATTAGTACTACTGCTAATATTACTAATACTACTAGTATTACTATTACTAATATTATTACTAGTACTGCTAGTATTACTATTACTAATATTATTACTACTACTAGAATTACTATTACTACTATTACTAGTACTATTACTAATACTAATACTGTTACTATTACTAACACTACTACTGTTACTATTACTAACACTACTACTATTACTACTGGTAGTATTACCTGCTACTACCATTGCTCTTCCTCCC
>NC_069452.1:18093414-18155914 GCF_026875155.1 Cherax quadricarinatus | reverse complement strand
TTTATATGCGTATCAAAAGAGGTGAGGACATCTTTATGTCAATCAGTAAATTGACATAAAGGACATTAAAAAAGGGGATAAGAAACTAAAAGGGACTATGATAAGTTCTAGGTATTCAAAAACTAACTCCAAGAAAGTTTTTCCAGGTATATAGAACAAAAGTCAGAGAGATAAATAGGTCCCTGAAAATAACTATGGCATCTTACTGACAAAGGGTAATGAAATTTGCTCGATTTTTAATAATTATTTTCTCTCTCGGTTTTACACAGGAAGACACTAACAATATTCCAGTAATTAATTTTTATAGTGGGCTCGAATAAGATAAATTATGTAACATCACAAGTGCACTGGTGAAATGGTTTGTTAAGCAGATAGACAGACTGACAAATAAGTCACCGGGTCCTAATGAGTTTTTTTCAAGGGTTCTTAAGGAATGCAAAATGGAACTCCTGTGAACCATTAACTAAAATTTTTAATTTATCTCTATCAAACAGTGTAGTGTCCTGATATTGGAAGATGGCTAATTTAATTCCCTATTTTTAAAACAGGGGACAAGTCTTAACCGTCAAAATACCGGCCCAATAAGCCTGAACCTTCAATTGTAGGCAAGATTACTAGAGTCAATTATAGCTGAGATTATAAGAAGCCAACTGGATAAGCATAGCATGATAAATGATACTCAGCATGGAATCACAAGAGGCCGTCCTTGTCTAATTATTAACTTTCTTCAAGTAAAGCTTTTGAGGCTGTTGACCACGAAAAGAATTTGAATATTATTACTTTAGAATTTAATCAGGCTTTTGATAGAGGTTTCCCCCAAAGACTGTTAAAGAAAGGGCAGCTCATGGCATTGGGGGGAAAAGTGACTCTCGTGGATCGAGTCATGGCATCACTGACAGGAGCAGAGAGTGTCCATAAATGGTTTAAATCCGAGTGGGGATCTGTGAACAAGTGGCGTTCACACAGGAACAGTCCTTGGGCCCGTTGTTGTTTATAATATATAACAAGTGACTTGATTGAGGGAATTACTAGTGATAGAGCAAATTCCGCCGATGACACAAAGATAGGTAGATAATTGATTCAAACTAAATGTTAGTGAACATTCAGGAGGAATTTAAACAAACTCTATTCTTGGTCAGAAAAGTTTGCAGATGCAGTTCAATGTAGATAAATGCCAGGGTTCTGAAGCTTGGGAGTGTCCATAACCCTAGTAACTTATAATTAAATGATGTAGAACTTAGCCCTCAGACTTGCGAAAAGGACTTGGGTTATTGTAAGCACCACCTTTATACCAAGACAGCAATGCCTAAGCGTAAGTAATAAGGCATATAGATTACTGGATTTATATCACGAAGTGAAGCAACAGAAGTCCAGAGGTCATACTGCAGCTTTATACAATCATTAGTAAGAGGCCTCACCTAGATTATGGCAGCTCAGTCTGGCTCCATATACAGAAATGGACATAAATTCGTAGAAAACATTCAGCGAAGGATGACTAAATTAATAGACATAGGCATTATAAATCTTCCTAATGAATTAAAGAATTGAAGACGCTCTTAAGTTACATTCACTTGTTAGACGAAGAATGAGGGGGAGACCTGATCGAAGTGTATAAGGTGGAAGATAGGTAATTAATAAAGGGTATATTAACAAGGTCTTGAGGATGTCTCTCCAAGAGAGAACCCGCATTAATGGATTTAAATTAGATAAGTTATAGTTTAGAAAGGACATAGGAAAGTTATTGGTTTGGAAATAGGTAGTTGATGAGTGGAACAGTCCCATACCTAGTTGGGTTATTGAGGCTGGGACTTTGGGTAGTTTCAAATTTAGGTTGGATAAGTAAATGCTGGGAGGGGTTGGATTTTGCAGTGGGGACTTTCACATAAGAGCTTATTTCTTTGGTTGGCATTGAAAATTGGAGTTGGGCAATGTTTTTGTTAGTGGGATGGAATTGTAAAGGATCTGCCTAGTATGGGCCAACAGCCTCCTGCAGTGTGCCTCCTTTCTTATGTTCTTATGTAAAACTTGTGCACATACATGTTGCATGCAGGGTCGATTCACAGCTCGCTGGCCCCGCCTTCCTGGTCGCTACTGGGTCACTTCTCACTCCTGCTCCATGAGCTTTATCAATACTCTTCTGAAAGCTATGTATGGTTCCAGCTCCCACTACATCACTATCCGGACTATGACAACTGTGACGAGAAATACTTCATAACATCACCAGTGACGGCCTTGGTTGCTGCGATGTGGTACTAACGGTAGTAGATTTACTTGTAATAGTAGTACAATTGTAGCAGTAGTAGTTAGCAGCTATTACCACTGGTTATTAAACACTAATATTACTAAAACTATTACTACTACTACTTTTCAAGTACTAATTCTAATTGTCACTAGTAGTACTGCTATACTACTGCTAGTATTACTATTAACTACTATATCTACTACAGCTATTACGACTACAAGTATTACTATTGCTATATAACTAATGTTAATTAGTACAACTGCTAATATTACTAATACTAACTAGTATTTACTATTACTATATTATTACTAGTACTGCTAGTATTACTATTACTAATTATTATTACAACTACTAGAATTACTATTGGCTAACTATTTAGTATAAACTATTACTAATACTAATACTGTTACTATTACAGAACACTACTACAGTTACTATTAGTTAAAAATGTCTATCAACTACTACTATACTACTGGTAGTAATAACTGCTACTACCATTGCTCCTTCTCCCCTGGCTTGGTTATCTTCCCCTCTTCCATTACCTACAGCCCTTTATTAACATGGTAACGAGCAGCGAGGTTACACTCCTCTCTGCCTAACACATTGAAAGTTATCAAGTACGTAACTGCCTTAATACTAGTGGTAAAGAGAGGGAGAGGGAGAGAGAGAGAGAGAGAGAGAAGAGAGAGAGAGAGAAGAGAGAGAGAGAGTAGAGAGAGAGAGAGAGAAGAGAAGAGAGAGAGAGGAGAATATTTATATTTTGAAGGTTTCTCCGAAATAGTAAGTCTCTAAGATAAGATTCTGGTAGGACGGAGAGAGACCTTCAAGAAGCTCAATCTCACATTCCTTATCTCACTCATTATTTCCTATATATATTCTATCTCTATTTTATATCACTCTTTTGTACTCTCATTGCTGTAACTCTCACTGTTGTAACAGTATCTCCCACTGTTTGTAACAGTATCGCTCATTCTTGTAACAGTATCTCTCACTGTTGTAACGGTATCTCTCACTGTTGTAACAGTATCTCTCATGTTGTAACAGTAACGCTCCAATGTAACAGTAACTCTCTTTGTTTAACAGTATCTATCACTGTTGTAAACGGTTCCTCACTGTTGTACCGGTATCTCTCAACTGTTGTAACGGCTATCTCTCACTGTTGAACAGTAATCTTCCTCATTGTTGTAACAGAGTTCTCTCAATGTATACAGTATCTCTCATTGTTGTAAACAGTATCTATCACTGTTGTAACGTGATCTCTCACTGTTGTTAACGCAGTATACCCCACTGTTGTAAACAGTATCTCACATGTGTAACAGTATCTCTCATTGTTGTAACAGTAATCTCTCTCACTTTGTAAACGTATCTCCTCACTGTTGTTAACAGTAAACTCTCACTGTTGTAACGGTATCTCTCCACTGTTGTAACAGTAATCTCTCATTGTTGTAACAGTATCTCTCAATGTAACAGTATCTCTCATTGTTTTAACAGTATCTATCACTTGTTGTAACGGTATCTCTCACTGTTGTAAAAGTATATCCCACCTGTTGTAACAGTATCTCTCATTGTAACAGTAACTCTCATGTTTTAACAGTATCTCTCACTGTTGTAACGTATCTCTCACTGTTGTAACAGTATCGTCTCATTGTTGTAACAGTATCTCCATTGTAACAGTATCTCTTCATTGTTGTAACAGTATCTCTCACTGTTGTAACAAACATTGTATCTCTCAGTTTGTTGTAACAGTATACTCTCATACTGTTGTAACAGTATCTCTCATTGTTGTAACGAGTATCTTTCCAATTGTTGTAACAGTATCTCTCATTGTATGTAACAGTATCTCACACTGTTGTAACAGTATCTCCGCACTGTTGTAACAGTAATCTCTCCTTGTTGGAACAGTATCTCTCATTGTAAACAGTAATCTCTCATTGTTGCAACAGTATCTCTCACTGTTGTAACAGTACTTCACTGTTGTAACAGAATCTCTATTGTTGTAAAAGTATCTCTCATTGTTGTAACAGTCTCTCTCACTGTTGTAACTATCTCTCACTGATGTTAACGTATCTCTCATTGTTGTAACAGTATCTCTCATTGTTGTAAACAGTCTCTCTCACTGTTGTAACTATCTCTCACTGTTTAACAGTATCTCACATTGTTGTAACAGTCTCTCTCACTGTTGTAACAGTATCGCTCACTGTTGTAACAGTACTCTTTCACTGTTGTAACAGTTTCTCTCATTGTTGTAACAGTCTCTCTCACTTTTGTAACTATCTCTCACCTGTTGTAACAGTATATCTTCTCATTAGTTGTAACAGTACCTCTCACTGATTGTAACAGTATCTCTCATTGTTTGTAACAGTCCTCTCGCACTGTTGTAAACATCTCTCAACTGGTGTAACAGTATCTCTCACAGTTTTACAGTATCTCTTCATTGTTTGAAACAGTCTCTCTCACTGTTGTCACTATCTCTCAGTTTGTAACAGTATCTCTCACTGTTGTAACAGTATCTCCTCATTGTTGTAACAGTTCTCTCTCACTGTTGTAACTATCTCTCCTGTTGTAACAGTATCTTCTCTCATTGTGTAACAGTACTCTCACTGGTTGTAACAGTATCTCCTCAACAATCTCATGTGTATCTTATCCTCTCCATAAAAACATTAAACATCAAAGGCAAAGCAATTACTATAGACAAAAAAGATAGATAGAAAGATAATAGATAGATAGATAGATAGATAGAGAGAGAGAAGAGAGAGAGAGAGAGTAGAGAGAGATAGAGGAGATTTGAGAAGGTTAGTCACGTTTGAGGAGAGACTAAAATTTCTCTGCTGGAGAACTGAAGAACTGGAAAGAGGGGTAGTGAGAGAGGAGATCTGCGCGAGAGGAGTGAGCTGGAGAGTAGTAGGGAGATGACGAGAGGGAATCGAGAGGCTTTAGTTCGTACGAGACTGCAAGAGGTGGAGGAGCCAGCTTAGATACTATGGCAGTTAAAGAGAAGTTCCCAAGTACGGGTGACCATAGGTTATTATAAACACATCACACACTCTCACTCACACTCACACACTCACACACTCACTACTCACACACTCCACACTCACACACTGTCACAACTCACAATCACACCTCACACTCACAACACTCACACACACTCACACTCAACACTCAACACTCACACACTACATAAACATATACACACACACCTGAGAATAGCGTTCCGATACCTAGTCAGGATCGTTCAAGACCTGTACAACCGTGTACGTCAGGCCCAACTGGAGTATGCAGCACCAGTTTGGGAACCCCACACCTGGTCAAGCACGTCAAGAAGCTAAGAAAGTGACAAAGGTTTTTGCAACAAGGCTTAGTTCCGAGCTTCAGGGGAATGTCGCTACGAAGAAAGGGTGAGGGAAATCTGACTGGTACGTAATGAGAGTATCACAGTGGGGCAACTGTGGTCAAGAGCGTGTTCCCACAGGGGTCGGTCCTTAGACCATGCTATATTTGGTAATATGGGAACATGATGGAAGGGTTAGACTCAGAAGTGTCCCTGTTGCAGACTGATGTGAAGTAATGAGAGAATTAAATCAGAGGGACCAGGCAGGACCAGACTCGACATCGAACACCTGGTCTCAGCAACTGGCTTCTCGAATTTAATCCTCTGCCAATGCAAAGTCATGATGAATAGGGGAAGGGCAACAGAAAGACCACAGACAGGTATCGTGCTAGGTGGCCAAAGACTGCAAACCTCACTCAAGGAGAAATATCTTTGGGGTGAATAACACCAAGCAGTCTCCGGAAGGCACACATCAACCAATAACTGCTGCAGCATATGGGGGGGGCGCCTGGCAAACCCTGAGAAAAAAACAGCGTTCGCGATAACTTAGGAATCACGTTCAAGACCTCTGAACACTGTGTATCGTCAGGCCCATACTGGGAGTATGCAGCACCTGTTTGGAACCCGCACTTGATAAAGCATGTCAAGAAAACTAACAAAGTGCCAAGGTTGCGACAAGGTTAGTTCCAGAGCTAAGGGGAAATGTCCCCAATAAGAAACGTTAAGGGAAAATCGCCTGACGACACTGGAGGACAGAGGGGTCAGGGAAGACATGATAACGACATATAAAAACTGCCAGAATAGACAAGCGGGCAAAGACGGGATTGTCCAGAGAAGGGACACAGACACAAGAGGATCACAATTGGAAGTTTGAAGCTGCAATGAATCACGGGATTGTTAGTAAGTAATTTCTTCATTCATAGAGTGGTCAAGGGCCGTGAATAGCCTAGAAAGTGGACGTAGGTGGATGGCGGGAACCATAACTAGTTTTAAGGGAGGTATGATAAAGCTCATGGGCAGGGAGAGTACCTAGTAGCAATCAGCTTAGAGGCGGCGCCCGATCTATGGACTGCGACGCCCTGCGTCACCACACATAGGTGAGTACACTACACACACAGGACACACACTACACACACACACATACGCCTCATCACTACTCACACACACTACATAAACACACACACACTACACACAACGCACACACTACACACACATACACACACACACACACACACACAAGCACACACACACACATACACACACACACTACACACACACACACACAACACCCACACACACACACGACACACACACACACACTACAACACACACACACACTACACACACAACACACACACACTACATTTATCACGTACACACACACACTACACACTTAAAAAGAAAACCACACACACTACACACACACACACACTACACACACTACACACACACACTACACACACACACACACACACACACCACACACACACACACACACACACACACACTACACACACATGTTTACCATACACACACACATGTCACACAAACACACACACAAACACTACACACTACACATTCACACACAAAACACACACCACACTACACACACACACACACACACACACACACACACAACAACACACACTACAGCACGTACGCGTACAGACACACACACACACACACACACACTACACACACACAACACACACACACACACTACACACACACACACACACACACACACACACACACACACACACACTACAAACACCTACACACACACACACACCACACACACTACACACAAGGCGCACAACACACACACACACATAAACACACACACTACACCACACTACACACACACAACACGACTACACACACACACTACAACACACAACACGCGAACTACACACACACGCACACACACACACACACACACACACCTACACATAACACACACACACACACTCACACACACACACACACACACACCACTGCACACACACTCCACACAACACACACGCTAAAAACAAAAACACACACACACACACACGACACACAACAAACACACACTACACACACGACACACAACACTACAACACCAACACAACACACTCACACTACACCACACACACAAGCACACACACACGAAACATCACACACACACACACTACACACACACTACACACACTACCACACACACAACACACTACACACACACACACTACACACACTACACACAACACCACTACACACACCACAATCACACACACACACACACACACACACGACACTACACACAAAACACACACAACACACACATTCATTTCTCACATCTCAACTTAGAATTCACTCTAAGTCTTCCTCATCAGCACAACCCCAAACTTATCATGTCCTTCCCTCCTTCAACTTCAAGATCACTTCCAAAGTTACACTACACTAACTTTAGTGCGTTGTAACTTGTATTTACTCACCTAGTGCTTCACCTGATGACTTCATTAGGTACACAGTAGAAGATTGGGATCAGTCCCTCAATCTTTTTTGATGTTGTTTAGTAACATAGACGATAAGGTGGTCAGTCCCTCAGTGTTTATAGTGTTTAAGACATTAGAAGATATAGGGGTCAGTCCCTCAAGTCTTGACAGGTGTTTAGAGACAAGTAGAAGATAAGGGGTCAGTCCGCACAGTCTGACAGGTGTTTAGGAGACAGTAGAAGATAAGGGGTCAGTCCCCCTCAGTCTTGACCAGGTGTTTTAGAGACAGTAGAAGATAAGTGGGGTCAGTCCCTCATTCTTGACAAGGTGTTTAGAGACAGTAGAAGATAAGGGGGTCAGTCCCTCAGTCTTGACAGGTGTTTTTAGAGACAGTAGAAGATAAGGGGCTAGTCGCCTCATTCTTGATGGTTGTTTTAGGTAACAGTTAGAAGTTAAGAGGGTCCAGTCCCTCAATCTTAATGGAAGGTGCCCAGTTGGTACTTAGTGGTTAACTTACTTTAGGATGTAGTAATCTAGGTGGGCGTTTGTATACCAACTTGTTACATACCTGGCAGTAACCACCACACCTGTCTTAGCCTGAACACCTTTACACACCTTATCTTTACCTGACAACTGTTATACACACCTGCCTTAAAACCTGACACCTGTTACACACCTGTCTTAACCTGACACTGTTTACACAACCTGTCCCTTAAAAACGCTGACACAGTTACACACTGTCTTAACCTTGACAACTGTTTACACTCCTGCTTTACCCCTGACAGTTACACACCTGCCTTAAACCTGACACTGTTACACACCTGTCTTATTAACTCTGACCTGTTACACACCTTCGCACCTGACAGTTACACGACCTGCCTTAAACCTGACATTGATAACACCTGGCTTACCTGACACTGTAACACACCTGTCCTTTACCTGACATTGTTACACATCTTCTTAACCTGGCTACTGTTTACACACCTTCTTAACCTGCACTGTTACACACCTGTCAACCTGACCACTGTAACACCCTGTCTTAACCTGACACTGTTACAACAACTGTCTTAACCTGACACTGTACACACCTGGCCAGTAAACTGTCACACCTGCCTCCACAGGCTTATAATACACTACAAATTAAAAAATAACTTCCAAACACAACACTGGCTGTGAGACCCTCGAATATACAGCACCAGTGGTCAACGCCTACTCTATACAAGAAGGACTGAAGGAACAGGAAGAGATGATGCTCATTGGGAAGTGTGAGAGTAGAATGATCTGTGAAAGGGAAGAATTAGTATTAACTGACTGTATGATGAGAGGAGATATGTTCATGACAAACAAAATACTGGAGAGAGAAAATGTACACACGACTTATATATATAGTATATATTACTATATATATTATATATGTATATATATAAAATATAAATATTATATATATAAATATATATATATCAATACCCTGATTTGAGTGGACTGAATTTCACCTTTCCAATACTGCTTAAAAAACATAAAACCAGAGAAGCAAACTGCAGTAGGCCTATTGAGCATAGCCAGAAGGCCTAGATTAACCATGCAAGAAGGCCTTTGTATTTTAATTTATATCAAATTGAGGTGTATGGAAATGGAGGATTTTAATCTTGTAGGCGCCATGAGCACCACAAGACTCATCTTGCAACTTTTTGTCAACCAAACTTAATTATTACTACCACTACTAAACTACTATTTTCCCTACTAACAACTACCACTAACACAACAAAATAATAATGACACAGTACATAACGTACACACACACACAACGTTTCGCTCTCCCCTCGTACCATTATTCCACACACAATCACATTTCTCTTTCATTTCCTTCAGTTCGTTCGTCCTGATCTCCTTCACTTCTTCCTCCTTCCTTCGCCTTCCGTTACTCCAGGGTACGCCAGTAAGTAAATAATCATATAACTTTTTTAGTGATTCCCCTTGTACTTGATACACCTTTCTCTTCTCAAGCGAGTTACTGTGTGAGAGAGAGCTAGCTCAACGCTGTCAGTTCCACCTGGTAAATCTCCCTGACAGATTGACACAATGGAACCCGTCAAGTACCGACAAGGAACTAACTTACTTCCGCTTGACCCAACATCGGGCAAAAATATGCGTCAATATTTTACTGAGCGAATTGACAGGCCATCAGTGTCTCACCAGTAGACAATAAGAATAACATCAACACCAGTTTAAAAATAAATTATAATTATTATAAAAAATAAATTAACATCCACCAATAATAAATAATAACGATTATTAAAATATAATAACCATATCAATAATAATACTACAAATAATATCATAATATTAATAATACAAATAATAATAATAGAACTAATAATATCAAATAACCAATAAAATTACTAATAAAATTATTAGTTCCCTCAATATATAAAGTTCGAAGAAGTGTGATAAATGATTTGCACTCTGGCAAGGTTGATGTTTCCTGTGTTAAAGCTGTAATGCGACAGGTAAGAGTCTTACTAACTCTTTGTGACGAGCAGCAATTCCCGAAGGCATCCACTTCGGTTAAAGGGATTCCACGCTCGGTAAACGGGCTTCCACGCTCGGTAAAGGCATTCCACGCTCGGTAAAGGGATTCCACTGCTCGGTAAAGGGATCCACGCTCGGTAAAGGGATTCCACGCTCGGTAAAGGGATTCCACGCTCGTAAAGGGTTTCACCTCGTAAAGGTTTTCCACGCCCGGTAAAGGGATTCCACGCCTCGGAAAAGGATTCCACGCTCGGTAAAGGGATTCCAACCTCGGAAAAGGATCCACGCTCGGTAAGGGATTCCACGCTCGTAAAGGATTCCACGCTCGGTAAAGGGATTCACGCTCGGTAAAAAAGGGTTTCCACGCTCGGTAAAAGGGATTCCACGCTCGGTAAAGGGATTCCACGCTCGGTAAAGGGTTTTCAACGCTCGTAAAGGGAGTCCACCTCGGTAAAGAGATTCCACGCTCGTAGAAGGGGATTCCACGCTCGGTAAAGAGATTCCACGCTCGGTAAAGGATCCACCTCGGTAAAGGGATTCCACGCTCGGTAAAGGGATTCCACGCCTCGGTAAAGGCATTCCACGCTCGGTAAACTAAACGGATTCTATCTACGCTCGGTAAAAAGGGATACTCCACGCTCGAAAAGGGATTCCACGCTCGTAAAGGGATTCCACGCTCTGTAAAGGGTTCCACGCTCGGTAAAGGGATTCCACGCTCGGTAAAGGGATGCCACGCACGGTATAAAAAGGGATTCCCACGCTCGGGTAAAGGGATTCCCCTCGGTAAAGGGTTTCCATCTCGGTAAAAGAGGTTTCCACGCACGGTAAAGGGATTCACACGCTCGTTCAAAGGGATTCCAATTCCACGCTCGTAAAGGTATTTTCCACGCTCGGTAAAGGGTTTCCACGATCGGTAAAAGGGTTTTCAACGCTCGGTAAAAGGGATCCACCTCGGATAAAGATTTCCACGATCGTAAAAGGATATCCACCTCCGTAAAGGGATTCCACGCTCGGTAAAGGGTTTCCACGCTCGTAAAGGGATTCCACGCTCGTTAAAGAGATTCCACGCCGGTAAATGGGATTCCAACGCTCGGTAAAAGGGATTCCACGCTCGGTAAAGGCATTCCACGCTCGAAAAGGGATTCCACTCTCGTAAAGGGATTCCACGCTCGGTAAATGGGATCCACGCTCGGTAAAGGATTCCACGCTAGGTAAAAGGTGATTCCACGCTCGTAAAGGCATTCCACTCCGCTCGGTAAAGGGAATTCCACGCGCGGTAAAGGGGATTCCACGCTCGTAAAAAGGATTCCACGCTCGTTAAAGGGATTCCAACGCTCGGTAAAGGGGATTCCACGCTCGTAAAGGGTTTTCCGACGCTCGTTAAAGGGGGTTCCACGCTCGGTAAAGGGATTCCACGCTCGTAAAGGGTTTCCCACGGCTCGGTAAAGGGATTCCACCTCCCTTAAAGGGATTCCACTCTCGTAAAGGGTTACCCACGCTCGGTAAAGGGATTCACGCTCGGTAAGAGATTCCAACGCTCGGTAAAGGGATTCCACGCTCGGTAAAGGGATCCACGCCGGTAAAGGGATTCCAACGCTCGGTAAAGGATTCACGCTCGGTAAAGGGATTCCACTCTCGGTAAAGTGATTCCACGCTCGGTAAAGGGATTCCACGCTCCGGGTAAAGGGATTCGCCACGCTCAGGGGTAAAAAAAGGAATTCCACGCTCGTGTAGAAGGGATTCCACGCTCGGTAAAGGAGTTTCCACGCTCGTTAAAGGGTTTCACGCTCGGTAAAGGATTCCACGCACGGTAAAGAATTCCACGCTCGGTAAAGGATTTCCACGCTCTGGTACAAGGGAATTCCACGCTCGTTAAAGTGTTTTTCCACGCTCGGTAAAGGGATTCCACGCTCGGTAAGAGATTCCATCGAACGGTAAAGAGGGATTCCACGCTCGTTACAGGGATTACCACGCTCGGTAAAGGCAATTCCGACGCTCGTAAAGGGATTCCACTCTCGGTAAAAGGGATTCCACGCTCGGGTAAAGGTTCCAACGCTCGTTAAAAGTGATTCCACGCTAGGTAAAGGGATTCCACGCTCGGGTAAAGGCATTCCACGCTCGGTTAAAGGGATTCCAACGCTCGGTAAAGGGATTCCACGCTCGAAAAGGGATTCACGCTCGGTAAAGGATTCCCATCCACGCTCGTAAAGGGGATTCCAACGCTCGGTAAAGGGTTTACCACGCTCGTAAAAAAGGGTTTCACGCTCGTAAAGGGATTCCACGCTCGGTAAAGGGTTGCCACGCTCGGTAAAGGGACTCCACGCTCCGTAAAGGGATTCAACGCTCGTAAAGGGTTTTCCACTCTCGGTAAAGGGATTCCACCTCGTGTAAAGATATCCACCACGCTCGGTAAAAAAGGGTATTCCACGCTCGGTAAAGGGCTACCACGCTCGGTAAAGGCTTCCCCAACGCTCGGTAAATGCATTCCACGCTCGGTAAAAGGGATTCCACTCTCCGGGTAAAGGGATCCACTGCTCGGTAAATGGATTCCACGCTCGGTAAAGGGATTCCACACGCTAGTAAAAGGTATTCCACGCTCGTAAAGGCATTCCACGCTCGGTAAAGGGATTCCACCGCTCGGTAAAGGCATTCAACGCTCACAAAGGGATTCTATTTTTAGTAAAGGGATTTCACGCTCGCTAAAGGCATTCTATTTTAAGCTAAAGTTGATTTCCAAGCTCACTAAAAGGATTCCCGCCGCTTACTTAACGGTTTCCACACTCACTTATCAGGGAACCCACTTCGCTATAAGGGATTCCACGCTCGGTTAAGGGATTCCACGCACGATAAATGGATTCAACGCTCGTTAAAGGTATTCCAATGGATGCCGCTAAAGGGATTCCAAACTCGCTAAAGGTATTCCTTCCCATACTCGCTATAGAGATTCCACGCTCGCTCAAGGGAGTCCACCGCTGCACTAAAGGGATTCCAAGTTCACTAAAAGGATTCCATGCTGGTTCAACAAGGGAATCTAGCTCGCTAATAGGGATTCCACAGATGCTAGAGGTATTCCAAAGAACGCTAAAGAGATTCCACAACCAATAAAGGATTCCAAGCTCACTAAAGTTATGTCAAATCCTACTAAGGGAAATCCATGCTAGCTAAGAGATTCCATCTCACTAAGGTATTCTATGTTGAGTTTATAGTGTGTGTAGTGTGTGTGTGTGTGTGTGTGTGTGTGTGTGTGTGTGTGGTGGTGTGTGGTGTGTGTGTGTGTGTGCGTGTGTGTGTGTGTGTGTGCTGTGTGTGCTGTGTTGTGTGGTGCGTTTGTGTGTGCGTGTGTGTGTGCTGTGTGTGTGTGATGTGTGTGTGTGGTGTTGTGTGTGTGTGTGCTGTGTGTGTGGTGTGCTGGTGTGTGTAGTGTGTGTGTGTGTTTTGTGTGTGTGGTGTGTGTGTGTGTGTGTGTGTGGGTGTGTGTGTGTGTGGTGTGTGTGTGTGTGTTGTAGTGGTGTGTGTGTAGTGTGAGTGTGATAGTGTATTTGTGTGTGTGGTGTGTGTGTGTGTGATGTGTAGTTGTGTGTGTAGTGTGTGTGTGTAGTGTGTGTGTTTAGTGGTGTTTGTGTGTGTGTGTGTGTGTGTGTGTGTGTATGTGTGTGTGTGTGTGGTGTGGTGTGTGTGTTGTGTGTGTGGGTGTGTGTGTAGTGTGTGTGTGTGTGTGTGTGTGTGTGTGTGTGTGTGGTGTGTTGTGTGTGTGTGTTGTTGTGTGGGTGTGTGTGAAGTGTGTATGTGCATACACAGCACCGAAACACAACAGTCCACCACCAAAGATGTCACACCAAACAGTCACACACAAACACAGGTTTCAACCACACCAAACACAGGTCACACACATCCAAACAGGCCATATACCAAACAGTCACACCCTCACAGCACCCAAATACATCCAACACAGGCCACACACCAACAGGTCACACACCATACACAGGTTCAAACAACGGTAACCAAACATGTCATACAAAAAACAGGTCACACAAAACACTGGTCACACCCCAGAAACACAGGTCGCACACATACACAGGGCAACACACCAAACAGGTCACACACGAACACCGTCACATACACCAAACAGGTCAACCAAACAGGTCACACAACACGAAACACGGTCACCTACACCAAACAGGTCAACCTCAAACATGTTACACACACGAAACACAGGTCACACACCAAACACAGGACACAGAAAAAACACAGGTCATACACAACCAAACACAGGCACACACAAACACAGGTCACAACACCAGAACACGGTGTATCATCAAACACAGGTCACACCAAACACAGGTCACACATCAAACACAGGTCATACCAAACAGGTCACTCAACTAGGCGGACACGTGACCAGCTAAGTTTTGACCAGACAATAGCGTTTAAGTTGATCAAAAAGTTTTTAATTTATCTATTCACAAAGTTGGGGTAAGCACTCTCATTATTAAATTGAGAAATATCGACGCTCAACTCTCTCTCTATATATATATATATATCCTCTCTCTCTCTCTCTCCTCTTACAGTTATAAATTTAATTCACAAATTTGATATAAACTCCGTGGCACGAGATATCAACTAAACACTATTCTAGGTCTGGGGTGGTAAGCATGGCAACTGCAGTGGAGGAGCTGTTAGGACATTTAAACTAGGAATAGTTAGTGGTATGGGTTTTGGCATGGAAAACAGTAAGTTCCAGTGTAGTAATATTAACGAGTTCTAGGGAACAGTAATAATCAGAACGAGGTAGATATTGAAAAAGCCATGGACTGGGTGATAAGGACAGTAATAGGTTTAGGTAAAGAACAGAAATGAGCAGGAAGGTAAAGAGAAAGGAGAGCTCCTTTCAATGTATTATTATGCTAAATGCCGTAGTGCTAGGATAGAATGGACCAGTGTGAGATTAGTTGCTGAGTGTGCAGTAACATTGATGAATTTGCCTTAACTGAGACGTTGGTTTAAATCAAAAATCGGACATGCCTACGAATGTCATATTCAGGTATAAATTGTTTCCAGAGTAGATAGAAGTTCGGAAGGGGGGTGGGGTGGCATTTTATGTCCGATATCGCTTGAACTGTTGCATAAAAAAAAAAACGGATCATTAAGTCTGAAGTAACACATACAGAGTCTGTTTGATAGAATTTTTTTCAGTAGGCGCATGAAAAACAATTTTAGAGTGATATACCGATCCCCCAAACTAGATAGGGAGCAAGGGAAACCACTCTATGGGAGGAAATTGTTAAGGCCACAAGGCACGAAATGTAGTAATTCTAGGGAGCCCGTTAACTTGTAGCATGTTTGATTGGAATTTCTTTGACTGGAATTAGAATCATACGACTTCTAGAAGTAGTTCAGGATTGTTTTTTGAAGCAGTTTGTGACATAAACCTACAAGTGGGTAATAACCTGCTTGACTAGTTCTGGCAAACAATGAATCCCATGTTAATAATTTAGAAATATTCAGAGAAACTTGGGTGCTAGCGACCACAAATCAATTACATTAGCATTGAATGGAAGTATGATATTAGCATAACTCAGTAACAGTCCCAGATTTCCGCTATAGGCAGAATTACGATGGGCTTAGAGAACACTTTCCACCTGTTTGACTGGGGGTAACGAAGAAGCTTCCAATATGAACAGTTTTTCTTGAACACATACATCTTCTCAAAAGAACGTTTATCCCATATAAAAGAAATTAGATCAAATACAAATGACCCAAAATGGGATTGAATAATAGGCTCAAATATCTACTAGGCATAAAGAATTTATATGCGTATCAAAAGAGGTGAGGACATCTTTATGTCAATCAGTAAATTGACATAAAGGACATTAAAAAAGGGGATAAGAAACTAAAAGGGACTATGATAAGTTCTAGGTATTCAAAAACTAACTCCAAGAAAGTTTTTCCAGGTATATAGAACAAAAGTCAGAGAGATAAATAGGTCCCTGAAAATAACTATGGCATCTTACTGACAAAGGGTAATGAAATTTGCTCGATTTTTAATAATTATTTTCTCTCTCGGTTTTACACAGGAAGACACTAACAATATTCCAGTAATTAATTTTTATAGTGGGCTCGAATAAGATAAATTATGTAACATCACAAGTGCACTGGTGAAATGGTTTGTTAAGCAGATAGACAGACTGACAAATAAGTCACCGGGTCCTAATGAGTTTTTTTCAAGGGTTCTTAAGGAATGCAAAATGGAACTCCTGTGAACCATTAACTAAAATTTTTAATTTATCTCTATCAAACAGTGTAGTGTCCTGATATTGGAAGATGGCTAATTTAATTCCCTATTTTTAAAACAGGGGACAAGTCTTAACCGTCAAAATACCGGCCCAATAAGCCTGAACCTTCAATTGTAGGCAAGATTACTAGAGTCAATTATAGCTGAGATTATAAGAAGCCAACTGGATAAGCATAGCATGATAAATGATACTCAGCATGGAATCACAAGAGGCCGTCCTTGTCTAATTATTAACTTTCTTCAAGTAAAGCTTTTGAGGCTGTTGACCACGAAAAGAATTTGAATATTATTACTTTAGAATTTAATCAGGCTTTTGATAGAGGTTTCCCCCAAAGACTGTTAAAGAAAGGGCAGCTCATGGCATTGGGGGGAAAAGTGACTCTCGTGGATCGAGTCATGGCATCACTGACAGGAGCAGAGAGTGTCCATAAATGGTTTAAATCCGAGTGGGGATCTGTGAACAAGTGGCGTTCACACAGGAACAGTCCTTGGGCCCGTTGTTGTTTATAATATATAACAAGTGACTTGATTGAGGGAATTACTAGTGATAGAGCAAATTCCGCCGATGACACAAAGATAGGTAGATAATTGATTCAAACTAAATGTTAGTGAACATTCAGGAGGAATTTAAACAAACTCTATTCTTGGTCAGAAAAGTTTGCAGATGCAGTTCAATGTAGATAAATGCCAGGGTTCTGAAGCTTGGGAGTGTCCATAACCCTAGTAACTTATAATTAAATGATGTAGAACTTAGCCCTCAGACTTGCGAAAAGGACTTGGGTTATTGTAAGCACCACCTTTATACCAAGACAGCAATGCCTAAGCGTAAGTAATAAGGCATATAGATTACTGGATTTATATCACGAAGTGAAGCAACAGAAGTCCAGAGGTCATACTGCAGCTTTATACAATCATTAGTAAGAGGCCTCACCTAGATTATGGCAGCTCAGTCTGGCTCCATATACAGAAATGGACATAAATTCGTAGAAAACATTCAGCGAAGGATGACTAAATTAATAGACATAGGCATTATAAATCTTCCTAATGAATTAAAGAATTGAAGACGCTCTTAAGTTACATTCACTTGTTAGACGAAGAATGAGGGGGAGACCTGATCGAAGTGTATAAGGTGGAAGATAGGTAATTAATAAAGGGTATATTAACAAGGTCTTGAGGATGTCTCTCCAAGAGAGAACCCGCATTAATGGATTTAAATTAGATAAGTTATAGTTTAGAAAGGACATAGGAAAGTTATTGGTTTGGAAATAGGTAGTTGATGAGTGGAACAGTCCCATACCTAGTTGGGTTATTGAGGCTGGGACTTTGGGTAGTTTCAAATTTAGGTTGGATAAGTAAATGCTGGGAGGGGTTGGATTTTGCAGTGGGGACTTTCACATAAGAGCTTATTTCTTTGGTTGGCATTGAAAATTGGAGTTGGGCAATGTTTTTGTTAGTGGGATGGAATTGTAAAGGATCTGCCTAGTATGGGCCAACAGCCTCCTGCAGTGTGCCTCCTTTCTTATGTTCTTATGTAAAACTTGTGCACATACATGTTGCATGCAGGGTCGATTCACAGCTCGCTGGCCCCGCCTTCCTGGTCGCTACTGGGTCACTTCTCACTCCTGCTCCATGAGCTTTATCAATACTCTTCTGAAAGCTATGTATGGTTCCAGCTCCCACTACATCACTATCCGGACTATGACAACTGTGACGAGAAATACTTCATAACATCACCAGTGACGGCCTTGGTTGCTGCGATGTGGTACTAACGGTAGTAGATTTACTTGTAATAGTAGTACAATTGTAGCAGTAGTAGTTAGCAGCTATTACCACTGGTTATTAAACACTAATATTACTAAAACTATTACTACTACTACTTTTCAAGTACTAATTCTAATTGTCACTAGTAGTACTGCTATACTACTGCTAGTATTACTATTAACTACTATATCTACTACAGCTATTACGACTACAAGTATTACTATTGCTATATAACTAATGTTAATTAGTACAACTGCTAATATTACTAATACTAACTAGTATTTACTATTACTATATTATTACTAGTACTGCTAGTATTACTATTACTAATTATTATTACAACTACTAGAATTACTATTGGCTAACTATTTAGTATAAACTATTACTAATACTAATACTGTTACTATTACAGAACACTACTACAGTTACTATTAGTTAAAAATGTCTATCAACTACTACTATACTACTGGTAGTAATAACTGCTACTACCATTGCTCCTTCTCCCCTGGCTTGGTTATCTTCCCCTCTTCCATTACCTACAGCCCTTTATTAACATGGTAACGAGCAGCGAGGTTACACTCCTCTCTGCCTAACACATTGAAAGTTATCAAGTACGTAACTGCCTTAATACTAGTGGTAAAGAGAGGGAGAGGGAGAGAGAGAGAGAGAGAGAGAAGAGAGAGAGAGAGAAGAGAGAGAGAGAGTAGAGAGAGAGAGAGAGAAGAGAAGAGAGAGAGAGGAGAATATTTATATTTTGAAGGTTTCTCCGAAATAGTAAGTCTCTAAGATAAGATTCTGGTAGGACGGAGAGAGACCTTCAAGAAGCTCAATCTCACATTCCTTATCTCACTCATTATTTCCTATATATATTCTATCTCTATTTTATATCACTCTTTTGTACTCTCATTGCTGTAACTCTCACTGTTGTAACAGTATCTCCCACTGTTTGTAACAGTATCGCTCATTCTTGTAACAGTATCTCTCACTGTTGTAACGGTATCTCTCACTGTTGTAACAGTATCTCTCATGTTGTAACAGTAACGCTCCAATGTAACAGTAACTCTCTTTGTTTAACAGTATCTATCACTGTTGTAAACGGTTCCTCACTGTTGTACCGGTATCTCTCAACTGTTGTAACGGCTATCTCTCACTGTTGAACAGTAATCTTCCTCATTGTTGTAACAGAGTTCTCTCAATGTATACAGTATCTCTCATTGTTGTAAACAGTATCTATCACTGTTGTAACGTGATCTCTCACTGTTGTTAACGCAGTATACCCCACTGTTGTAAACAGTATCTCACATGTGTAACAGTATCTCTCATTGTTGTAACAGTAATCTCTCTCACTTTGTAAACGTATCTCCTCACTGTTGTTAACAGTAAACTCTCACTGTTGTAACGGTATCTCTCCACTGTTGTAACAGTAATCTCTCATTGTTGTAACAGTATCTCTCAATGTAACAGTATCTCTCATTGTTTTAACAGTATCTATCACTTGTTGTAACGGTATCTCTCACTGTTGTAAAAGTATATCCCACCTGTTGTAACAGTATCTCTCATTGTAACAGTAACTCTCATGTTTTAACAGTATCTCTCACTGTTGTAACGTATCTCTCACTGTTGTAACAGTATCGTCTCATTGTTGTAACAGTATCTCCATTGTAACAGTATCTCTTCATTGTTGTAACAGTATCTCTCACTGTTGTAACAAACATTGTATCTCTCAGTTTGTTGTAACAGTATACTCTCATACTGTTGTAACAGTATCTCTCATTGTTGTAACGAGTATCTTTCCAATTGTTGTAACAGTATCTCTCATTGTATGTAACAGTATCTCACACTGTTGTAACAGTATCTCCGCACTGTTGTAACAGTAATCTCTCCTTGTTGGAACAGTATCTCTCATTGTAAACAGTAATCTCTCATTGTTGCAACAGTATCTCTCACTGTTGTAACAGTACTTCACTGTTGTAACAGAATCTCTATTGTTGTAAAAGTATCTCTCATTGTTGTAACAGTCTCTCTCACTGTTGTAACTATCTCTCACTGATGTTAACGTATCTCTCATTGTTGTAACAGTATCTCTCATTGTTGTAAACAGTCTCTCTCACTGTTGTAACTATCTCTCACTGTTTAACAGTATCTCACATTGTTGTAACAGTCTCTCTCACTGTTGTAACAGTATCGCTCACTGTTGTAACAGTACTCTTTCACTGTTGTAACAGTTTCTCTCATTGTTGTAACAGTCTCTCTCACTTTTGTAACTATCTCTCACCTGTTGTAACAGTATATCTTCTCATTAGTTGTAACAGTACCTCTCACTGATTGTAACAGTATCTCTCATTGTTTGTAACAGTCCTCTCGCACTGTTGTAAACATCTCTCAACTGGTGTAACAGTATCTCTCACAGTTTTACAGTATCTCTTCATTGTTTGAAACAGTCTCTCTCACTGTTGTCACTATCTCTCAGTTTGTAACAGTATCTCTCACTGTTGTAACAGTATCTCCTCATTGTTGTAACAGTTCTCTCTCACTGTTGTAACTATCTCTCCTGTTGTAACAGTATCTTCTCTCATTGTGTAACAGTACTCTCACTGGTTGTAACAGTATCTCCTCAACAATCTCATGTGTATCTTATCCTCTCCATAAAAACATTAAACATCAAAGGCAAAGCAATTACTATAGACAAAAAAGATAGATAGAAAGATAATAGATAGATAGATAGATAGATAGAGAGAGAGAAGAGAGAGAGAGAGAGTAGAGAGAGATAGAGGAGATTTGAGAAGGTTAGTCACGTTTGAGGAGAGACTAAAATTTCTCTGCTGGAGAACTGAAGAACTGGAAAGAGGGGTAGTGAGAGAGGAGATCTGCGCGAGAGGAGTGAGCTGGAGAGTAGTAGGGAGATGACGAGAGGGAATCGAGAGGCTTTAGTTCGTACGAGACTGCAAGAGGTGGAGGAGCCAGCTTAGATACTATGGCAGTTAAAGAGAAGTTCCCAAGTACGGGTGACCATAGGTTATTATAAACACATCACACACTCTCACTCACACTCACACACTCACACACTCACTACTCACACACTCCACACTCACACACTGTCACAACTCACAATCACACCTCACACTCACAACACTCACACACACTCACACTCAACACTCAACACTCACACACTACATAAACATATACACACACACCTGAGAATAGCGTTCCGATACCTAGTCAGGATCGTTCAAGACCTGTACAACCGTGTACGTCAGGCCCAACTGGAGTATGCAGCACCAGTTTGGGAACCCCACACCTGGTCAAGCACGTCAAGAAGCTAAGAAAGTGACAAAGGTTTTTGCAACAAGGCTTAGTTCCGAGCTTCAGGGGAATGTCGCTACGAAGAAAGGGTGAGGGAAATCTGACTGGTACGTAATGAGAGTATCACAGTGGGGCAACTGTGGTCAAGAGCGTGTTCCCACAGGGGTCGGTCCTTAGACCATGCTATATTTGGTAATATGGGAACATGATGGAAGGGTTAGACTCAGAAGTGTCCCTGTTGCAGACTGATGTGAAGTAATGAGAGAATTAAATCAGAGGGACCAGGCAGGACCAGACTCGACATCGAACACCTGGTCTCAGCAACTGGCTTCTCGAATTTAATCCTCTGCCAATGCAAAGTCATGATGAATAGGGGAAGGGCAACAGAAAGACCACAGACAGGTATCGTGCTAGGTGGCCAAAGACTGCAAACCTCACTCAAGGAGAAATATCTTTGGGGTGAATAACACCAAGCAGTCTCCGGAAGGCACACATCAACCAATAACTGCTGCAGCATATGGGGGGGGCGCCTGGCAAACCCTGAGAAAAAAACAGCGTTCGCGATAACTTAGGAATCACGTTCAAGACCTCTGAACACTGTGTATCGTCAGGCCCATACTGGGAGTATGCAGCACCTGTTTGGAACCCGCACTTGATAAAGCATGTCAAGAAAACTAACAAAGTGCCAAGGTTGCGACAAGGTTAGTTCCAGAGCTAAGGGGAAATGTCCCCAATAAGAAACGTTAAGGGAAAATCGCCTGACGACACTGGAGGACAGAGGGGTCAGGGAAGACATGATAACGACATATAAAAACTGCCAGAATAGACAAGCGGGCAAAGACGGGATTGTCCAGAGAAGGGACACAGACACAAGAGGATCACAATTGGAAGTTTGAAGCTGCAATGAATCACGGGATTGTTAGTAAGTAATTTCTTCATTCATAGAGTGGTCAAGGGCCGTGAATAGCCTAGAAAGTGGACGTAGGTGGATGGCGGGAACCATAACTAGTTTTAAGGGAGGTATGATAAAGCTCATGGGCAGGGAGAGTACCTAGTAGCAATCAGCTTAGAGGCGGCGCCCGATCTATGGACTGCGACGCCCTGCGTCACCACACATAGGTGAGTACACTACACACACAGGACACACACTACACACACACACATACGCCTCATCACTACTCACACACACTACATAAACACACACACACTACACACAACGCACACACTACACACACATACACACACACACACACACACACAAGCACACACACACACATACACACACACACTACACACACACACACACAACACCCACACACACACACGACACACACACACACACTACAACACACACACACACTACACACACAACACACACACACTACATTTATCACGTACACACACACACTACACACTTAAAAAGAAAACCACACACACTACACACACACACACACTACACACACTACACACACACACTACACACACACACACACACACACACCACACACACACACACACACACACACACACTACACACACATGTTTACCATACACACACACATGTCACACAAACACACACACAAACACTACACACTACACATTCACACACAAAACACACACCACACTACACACACACACACACACACACACACACACACAACAACACACACTACAGCACGTACGCGTACAGACACACACACACACACACACACACTACACACACACAACACACACACACACACTACACACACACACACACACACACACACACACACACACACACACACTACAAACACCTACACACACACACACACCACACACACTACACACAAGGCGCACAACACACACACACACATAAACACACACACTACACCACACTACACACACACAACACGACTACACACACACACTACAACACACAACACGCGAACTACACACACACGCACACACACACACACACACACACACCTACACATAACACACACACACACACTCACACACACACACACACACACACCACTGCACACACACTCCACACAACACACACGCTAAAAACAAAAACACACACACACACACACGACACACAACAAACACACACTACACACACGACACACAACACTACAACACCAACACAACACACTCACACTACACCACACACACAAGCACACACACACGAAACATCACACACACACACACTACACACACACTACACACACTACCACACACACAACACACTACACACACACACACTACACACACTACACACAACACCACTACACACACCACAATCACACACACACACACACACACACACGACACTACACACAAAACACACACAACACACACATTCATTTCTCACATCTCAACTTAGAATTCACTCTAAGTCTTCCTCATCAGCACAACCCCAAACTTATCATGTCCTTCCCTCCTTCAACTTCAAGATCACTTCCAAAGTTACACTACACTAACTTTAGTGCGTTGTAACTTGTATTTACTCACCTAGTGCTTCACCTGATGACTTCATTAGGTACACAGTAGAAGATTGGGATCAGTCCCTCAATCTTTTTTGATGTTGTTTAGTAACATAGACGATAAGGTGGTCAGTCCCTCAGTGTTTATAGTGTTTAAGACATTAGAAGATATAGGGGTCAGTCCCTCAAGTCTTGACAGGTGTTTAGAGACAAGTAGAAGATAAGGGGTCAGTCCGCACAGTCTGACAGGTGTTTAGGAGACAGTAGAAGATAAGGGGTCAGTCCCCCTCAGTCTTGACCAGGTGTTTTAGAGACAGTAGAAGATAAGTGGGGTCAGTCCCTCATTCTTGACAAGGTGTTTAGAGACAGTAGAAGATAAGGGGGTCAGTCCCTCAGTCTTGACAGGTGTTTTTAGAGACAGTAGAAGATAAGGGGCTAGTCGCCTCATTCTTGATGGTTGTTTTAGGTAACAGTTAGAAGTTAAGAGGGTCCAGTCCCTCAATCTTAATGGAAGGTGCCCAGTTGGTACTTAGTGGTTAACTTACTTTAGGATGTAGTAATCTAGGTGGGCGTTTGTATACCAACTTGTTACATACCTGGCAGTAACCACCACACCTGTCTTAGCCTGAACACCTTTACACACCTTATCTTTACCTGACAACTGTTATACACACCTGCCTTAAAACCTGACACCTGTTACACACCTGTCTTAACCTGACACTGTTTACACAACCTGTCCCTTAAAAACGCTGACACAGTTACACACTGTCTTAACCTTGACAACTGTTTACACTCCTGCTTTACCCCTGACAGTTACACACCTGCCTTAAACCTGACACTGTTACACACCTGTCTTATTAACTCTGACCTGTTACACACCTTCGCACCTGACAGTTACACGACCTGCCTTAAACCTGACATTGATAACACCTGGCTTACCTGACACTGTAACACACCTGTCCTTTACCTGACATTGTTACACATCTTCTTAACCTGGCTACTGTTTACACACCTTCTTAACCTGCACTGTTACACACCTGTCAACCTGACCACTGTAACACCCTGTCTTAACCTGACACTGTTACAACAACTGTCTTAACCTGACACTGTACACACCTGGCCAGTAAACTGTCACACCTGCCTCCACAGGCTTATAATACACTACAAATTAAAAAATAACTTCCAAACACAACACTGGCTGTGAGACCCTCGAATATACAGCACCAGTGGTCAACGCCTACTCTATACAAGAAGGACTGAAGGAACAGGAAGAGATGATGCTCATTGGGAAGTGTGAGAGTAGAATGATCTGTGAAAGGGAAGAATTAGTATTAACTGACTGTATGATGAGAGGAGATATGTTCATGACAAACAAAATACTGGAGAGAGAAAATGTACACACGACTTATATATATAGTATATATTACTATATATATTATATATGTATATATATAAAATATAAATATTATATATATAAATATATATATATCAATACCCTGATTTGAGTGGACTGAATTTCACCTTTCCAATACTGCTTAAAAAACATAAAACCAGAGAAGCAAACTGCAGTAGGCCTATTGAGCATAGCCAGAAGGCCTAGATTAACCATGCAAGAAGGCCTTTGTATTTTAATTTATATCAAATTGAGGTGTATGGAAATGGAGGATTTTAATCTTGTAGGCGCCATGAGCACCACAAGACTCATCTTGCAACTTTTTGTCAACCAAACTTAATTATTACTACCACTACTAAACTACTATTTTCCCTACTAACAACTACCACTAACACAACAAAATAATAATGACACAGTACATAACGTACACACACACACAACGTTTCGCTCTCCCCTCGTACCATTATTCCACACACAATCACATTTCTCTTTCATTTCCTTCAGTTCGTTCGTCCTGATCTCCTTCACTTCTTCCTCCTTCCTTCGCCTTCCGTTACTCCAGGGTACGCCAGTAAGTAAATAATCATATAACTTTTTTAGTGATTCCCCTTGTACTTGATACACCTTTCTCTTCTCAAGCGAGTTACTGTGTGAGAGAGAGCTAGCTCAACGCTGTCAGTTCCACCTGGTAAATCTCCCTGACAGATTGACACAATGGAACCCGTCAAGTACCGACAAGGAACTAACTTACTTCCGCTTGACCCAACATCGGGCAAAAATATGCGTCAATATTTTACTGAGCGAATTGACAGGCCATCAGTGTCTCACCAGTAGACAATAAGAATAACATCAACACCAGTTTAAAAATAAATTATAATTATTATAAAAAATAAATTAACATCCACCAATAATAAATAATAACGATTATTAAAATATAATAACCATATCAATAATAATACTACAAATAATATCATAATATTAATAATACAAATAATAATAATAGAACTAATAATATCAAATAACCAATAAAATTACTAATAAAATTATTAGTTCCCTCAATATATAAAGTTCGAAGAAGTGTGATAAATGATTTGCACTCTGGCAAGGTTGATGTTTCCTGTGTTAAAGCTGTAATGCGACAGGTAAGAGTCTTACTAACTCTTTGTGACGAGCAGCAATTCCCGAAGGCATCCACTTCGGTTAAAGGGATTCCACGCTCGGTAAACGGGCTTCCACGCTCGGTAAAGGCATTCCACGCTCGGTAAAGGGATTCCACTGCTCGGTAAAGGGATCCACGCTCGGTAAAGGGATTCCACGCTCGGTAAAGGGATTCCACGCTCGTAAAGGGTTTCACCTCGTAAAGGTTTTCCACGCCCGGTAAAGGGATTCCACGCCTCGGAAAAGGATTCCACGCTCGGTAAAGGGATTCCAACCTCGGAAAAGGATCCACGCTCGGTAAGGGATTCCACGCTCGTAAAGGATTCCACGCTCGGTAAAGGGATTCACGCTCGGTAAAAAAGGGTTTCCACGCTCGGTAAAAGGGATTCCACGCTCGGTAAAGGGATTCCACGCTCGGTAAAGGGTTTTCAACGCTCGTAAAGGGAGTCCACCTCGGTAAAGAGATTCCACGCTCGTAGAAGGGGATTCCACGCTCGGTAAAGAGATTCCACGCTCGGTAAAGGATCCACCTCGGTAAAGGGATTCCACGCTCGGTAAAGGGATTCCACGCCTCGGTAAAGGCATTCCACGCTCGGTAAACTAAACGGATTCTATCTACGCTCGGTAAAAAGGGATACTCCACGCTCGAAAAGGGATTCCACGCTCGTAAAGGGATTCCACGCTCTGTAAAGGGTTCCACGCTCGGTAAAGGGATTCCACGCTCGGTAAAGGGATGCCACGCACGGTATAAAAAGGGATTCCCACGCTCGGGTAAAGGGATTCCCCTCGGTAAAGGGTTTCCATCTCGGTAAAAGAGGTTTCCACGCACGGTAAAGGGATTCACACGCTCGTTCAAAGGGATTCCAATTCCACGCTCGTAAAGGTATTTTCCACGCTCGGTAAAGGGTTTCCACGATCGGTAAAAGGGTTTTCAACGCTCGGTAAAAGGGATCCACCTCGGATAAAGATTTCCACGATCGTAAAAGGATATCCACCTCCGTAAAGGGATTCCACGCTCGGTAAAGGGTTTCCACGCTCGTAAAGGGATTCCACGCTCGTTAAAGAGATTCCACGCCGGTAAATGGGATTCCAACGCTCGGTAAAAGGGATTCCACGCTCGGTAAAGGCATTCCACGCTCGAAAAGGGATTCCACTCTCGTAAAGGGATTCCACGCTCGGTAAATGGGATCCACGCTCGGTAAAGGATTCCACGCTAGGTAAAAGGTGATTCCACGCTCGTAAAGGCATTCCACTCCGCTCGGTAAAGGGAATTCCACGCGCGGTAAAGGGGATTCCACGCTCGTAAAAAGGATTCCACGCTCGTTAAAGGGATTCCAACGCTCGGTAAAGGGGATTCCACGCTCGTAAAGGGTTTTCCGACGCTCGTTAAAGGGGGTTCCACGCTCGGTAAAGGGATTCCACGCTCGTAAAGGGTTTCCCACGGCTCGGTAAAGGGATTCCACCTCCCTTAAAGGGATTCCACTCTCGTAAAGGGTTACCCACGCTCGGTAAAGGGATTCACGCTCGGTAAGAGATTCCAACGCTCGGTAAAGGGATTCCACGCTCGGTAAAGGGATCCACGCCGGTAAAGGGATTCCAACGCTCGGTAAAGGATTCACGCTCGGTAAAGGGATTCCACTCTCGGTAAAGTGATTCCACGCTCGGTAAAGGGATTCCACGCTCCGGGTAAAGGGATTCGCCACGCTCAGGGGTAAAAAAAGGAATTCCACGCTCGTGTAGAAGGGATTCCACGCTCGGTAAAGGAGTTTCCACGCTCGTTAAAGGGTTTCACGCTCGGTAAAGGATTCCACGCACGGTAAAGAATTCCACGCTCGGTAAAGGATTTCCACGCTCTGGTACAAGGGAATTCCACGCTCGTTAAAGTGTTTTTCCACGCTCGGTAAAGGGATTCCACGCTCGGTAAGAGATTCCATCGAACGGTAAAGAGGGATTCCACGCTCGTTACAGGGATTACCACGCTCGGTAAAGGCAATTCCGACGCTCGTAAAGGGATTCCACTCTCGGTAAAAGGGATTCCACGCTCGGGTAAAGGTTCCAACGCTCGTTAAAAGTGATTCCACGCTAGGTAAAGGGATTCCACGCTCGGGTAAAGGCATTCCACGCTCGGTTAAAGGGATTCCAACGCTCGGTAAAGGGATTCCACGCTCGAAAAGGGATTCACGCTCGGTAAAGGATTCCCATCCACGCTCGTAAAGGGGATTCCAACGCTCGGTAAAGGGTTTACCACGCTCGTAAAAAAGGGTTTCACGCTCGTAAAGGGTTTCCACGCTCGGTAAAGGGTTTCCACGCTCGGTAAAGGGTTTCCACGCTCCGTAAGGGTTTCCCAAAGGGCTGGGTAAAGGGTTTCCACGCTCGGTAAAGGGATTCCACGCTGGGTAAAGAGATTCCACGCTCGGTAAAGGGATTCCACGCTCGGAAAGGGATTCCACGCTCGGTAAAGGGATTCCACGCTCGGTAAAGGCATTCCACGCTCGGTAAAGGGATTCCACTCTCGGTAAAGGGATTCCACGCTCGGTAAAGGGATTCCACGCTCGGTAAAGGGATTCCACGCTAGGTAAAGGGATTCCACGCTCGGTAAAGGCATTCCACGCTCGGTAAAGGGATTCCACGCTCGGTAAAGGCATTCAACGCTCGACAAAGGGATTCTATGTTTAGTAAAGGGATTTCACGCTCGCTAAAGGCATTCTATTTTAGCTAAAGTGATTCCAAGCTCACTAAAAGGATTCCCCGCTTACTAGACGGTTTCCACACTCACTACAGGGATCCCACGTTCGCTATAGGGATTCCACGCTCGTAAAGGGATTCCACGCTCGAAAAATGGATTCAAACGCTCGTTAAAGGGATTCCATGGATGCTCGCTAAAGGATTCCAAACTCGCTAAAGGGATTCCATACTCGCTAAAGAGATCCCACGCTCGCTCAAGGGAGTCCACGCTCACTAAAGGGATTCCAAGTTCACTAAAAGGATTCCATGCTGGTTCAAGGGATTCTAGCTCGCTAAAGGGATTCCACAGTTGCTAGAGGGATTCCAAGAACGCTAAAGAGATTCCACAACCAATAAAGGGATTCCAAGCTCACTAAAGGGATTCTAAGCCTACTAGAGGGATTCCATGCTAGCTAAGAGATTCCATGCTCACTAAAGGGATTCTATGTTCACTAAAGAGATTCCCTGTTCACTAAAGGGATTCCATGTTCACTAAAGGGATTCCATGTTCACTAAAGGGATTCCATGTTCACTAAAGGGATTCCATGTTCACTAAAGGGATTCTCTGTTCACTAAAGGGATTCCATGTTCACTAAAGGGATTCACTGTTCACTAAAGGGATTCCCTGTTCACTAAAGGGATTCCATGTTCACTAAAGGGATTCCCTGCTCACTAAAGGGATTCCATGTTCACTAAAGGGATTCCCTGTTCACTAAAGGGATTCTATGTTCACTAAAGCGAGTTCACGCTCGATAAGAAGATTCCAGGTTCGGCAAAGGGATTCAACACTCGCCAAAGGAATTCAACACTCGCGAAAGGGATTCAACACTCGCCAAAGGGATTCAACATTCACCAAAGGGATTCAACACACGCCAGAGGGATTCAACACTCGCCAAAGGGATTCAACACTCGCCAAAGGGATTCAACACTCGCCAAAGGGATTCAACACTCGCCAAAGGGATTCAACACTCGCCAAAGGGATTCAACACACGCCAAAGGGATTCAACACTCGCCAAAGGGATTCAACAATGTCCAAAGGGATTCAACACTGGCCAAAGGGATTCAACACTGTCCAAAGGGACTCAACACTCCCCAAAGGAGTTGCACACTAGCCAAGGGGGTTCAGAGTCCACATATAAGGGTTCCCATGCCACTAAAAGTATCACCATCACTTATAAAACATTCCCAGACACTGAAAAAGCCATATTACATAATTAATGAAGATCATATTACTCTCCGGGTGGTAATTATGTCCCAGGATGTTCCTAGTTAATATACAGTCTTATTAACTGTACTGGTGACTGTACTGATCATATTACTCTCCGGGTGGTAATTATGTCCCAGGATGTTCCTAGTTAATATAGTCTTATTAACTGTACTGGTGACTGTACTGGTGACTGTACTGGTGACTGTACTGATGACTGTACTGATCATATTACTCTCCGGGTGGTAATTATGTCCCAGGATGTTCCTAGTTAATATACAGTCTTATTAACTGTACAGGTGACTGTACTGGTGACTGTACTGATGACTGTACTGATGACTGTACTGATGACTGTACTGATGACTGTACTGGTGACTGTACTGATGACTGTAGTGATGACTGTACTGATGACTGTACTGATGACTGTACTGATGACTGTACTGATGACTGTACTGATGACTGTACTGATGACTGTACTGGTGACTGTACTGATGACTGTACTGGTGACTGTACTGATGACTGTACTGATGACTGTACTGGTGACTGTACTGATGACTGTACTGGTGACTGTACTGATGACTGTACTGGTGACTGTACTGATGACTGTACTGATGACTGTACTGGTGACTGTACTGGTGACTGTACTGGTGACTGTACTGGTGACTGTACTGGTGACTGTACTGATGACTGTACTGATGACTGTACTGGTGACCGTACTGGTGATTGTACTGATGACTGTACTGATGACTGTACCGATGACTGTACTGGTGACTGTACTGGTGACTGTACTGGTGACTGTACTGGTGACTGTACTGGTGACTGTACTGATGACTGTACTGATGACTGTACTGATGACTGTACTGATGACTGTACTGGTGACTGTACTGATGACTGTACTGGTGACTGTACTGATGACTGTACTGGTGACTGTACTGATGACTGTACTGGTGACTGTACTGATGACTGTACTGGTGACTGTACTGATGACTGTACTGATGACTGTACTGGTGACTGTACTGGTGACTGTACTGGTGACTGTACTGGTGACTGTACTGGTGACTGTACTGATGACTGTACTGATGACTGTACTGGTGACCGTACTGGTGATTGTACTGATGACTGTACTGATGACTGTACCGATGACTACTGGTGACTGTACTGGTGACTGTACTGGTGACTGTACTGGTGACTGTACTGGTGACTGTACTGATGACTGTACTGGTGACTGTACTGATGACTGTACTGATGACTGTACTGGTGACTGTACTGGTGACTGTACTGGTGACTGTACTGGTGACTGTACTGGTGACTGTACTGGTGACTGTACTGGTGACTGTACTGGTGACTGTACTGGTGACTGTACTGATGACTGTATGGTGACTGTACTGATGACTGTACTGATGACTGTACTGGTGACTGTACTGGTGACTGTACTGATGACTGTACTGGTGACTGTACTGGTGACTGTACTGATGACTGTACTGATGACTGTACTGGTGACTGTACTAATGACTGTACTGATGACTGTACTGGTGACTGTACTGGTGACTGTACTGATGACTGTACTGGTGACTGTACTGGTGACTGTACTGATGACTGTACTGGTGACTGTACTGGTGACTGTACTGGTGACTGTACTGGTGACTGTACTGATGACTGTACTGGTGACTGTACTGATGACTGTACTGATGACTGTACTGGTGACTGTACTGGTGACTGTACTGGTGACTGTACTGATGACTGTACTGGTGACTGTACTGGTGACTGTACTGATGACTGTACTGGTGACTGTACTGGTGACTGTACTGGTGACTGTACTGGTGACTGTACTGGTGACTGTACTGGTGACTGTACTGATGACTGTACTGATGACTGTACTGGTGACTGTACTGGTGACTGTACTGATGACTGTACTGGTGACTGTACTGGTGACTGTACTGGTGACTGTACTGGTGACTGTACTGATGACTGTACTGATGACTGTACTGGTGACTGTACTGATGACTGTACTGATGACTGTACTGGTGACTGTACTGGTGACTGTACTGGTGACTGTACTGATGACTGTACTGGTGACTGTACTGGTGACTGTACTGATGACTGTACTGGTGACTGTACTGGTGACTGTACTGGTGACTGTACTGGTGACTGTACTGATGACTGTACTGGTGACTGTACTAATGACTGTACTGATGACTGTACTGGTGACTGTACTGGTGACTGTACTGATGACTGTACTGGTGACTGTACTGGTGACTGTACTGGTGACTGTACGGGTGACTGTACTGATGACTGTACGGGTACTGTACTGGTGACTGTACTGGTGACTGTACTGATGACTGTACTGGTGACTGTACTGGTGACTGTACTGATGACTGTACTGGTGACTGTACTGATGACTGTACTGGTGACTGTACTGGTGACTGTACTGGTGACTGTACTGATGACTGTACTGATGACTGTACTGGTGACTGTACTGGTGACTGTACTGATGACTGTACTGGTGACTGTACTGGTGACTGTACTGGTGACTGTACTGATGACTGTACTGATGACTGTACTGGTGACTGTACTGATGACTGTACTGGTGACTGTACTGGTGACTGTACTGGTGACTGTACTGATGACTGTACTGATGACTGTACTGGTGACTGTACTTGTGACTGTACTGATGACTGTACTTGTGACTACTGGTGACTGTACTGATGACTGTACTGGTGACTGTACTTGTGACTACTGGTGACTGTACTGATGACTGTACTTGTGACTACTGGTGACTGTACTGATGACTGTACTGGTGACTGTACTTGTGACTACTGGTGACTGTACTGGTGACTGTACTGGTGACTGTACTGGTGACTGTACTGATGACTGTACTTGTGACTACTGGTGACTGTACTGGTGACTGTACTGATGACTGTACTTGTGACTACTGGTGACTGTACTGGTGACTGTACTGGTGACTGTACTGGTGACTGTACTGATGACTGTACTTGTGACTACTGGTGACTGTACTGGTGACTGTACTGATGACTGTACCAGTGACTGTACTGATGACTGTACTTGTGACTACTGGTGACTGTACTGGTGACTGTACTGATGACTGTACCAGTGACTGTACTGGTGACTGTACTGATGACTGTACCAGTGACTGTACTGATGACTGTACTTGTGACTACTGGTGACTGTACTGGTGACTGTACTGATGACTGTACTTGTGACTGTACTGGTGACTGTACTGGTGACTGTACTGGTGACTGTACTGATGACTGTACTGGTGACTGTACTGGTGACTGTACTGGTGACTGTACTTGTGACTACTGGTGACTGTACTGGTGACTGTACTGATGACTGTACTGGTGACTGTACTGGTGACTGTACTGATGACTGTACTTGTGACTGTACTGGTGACTGTACTGGTGACTGTACTGATGACTGTACTGATGACTGTACTGGTGACTGTACTGGTGACTGTACTGATGACTGTACTGGTGACTGTACTGGTGACTGTACTGGTGACTGTACTTGTGACTACTGGTGACTGTACTGGTGACTGTACTGATGACTGTACTGGTGACTGTACTGATGACTGTACTGGTGACTGTACTGGTGACTGTACTGATGACTGTACTGGTGACTGTACTGGTGACTGTACTGGTGACTGTACTGGTGACTGTACTGATGACTGTACTGGTGACTGTACTGGTGACTGTACTGATGACTGTACTGATGACTGTACTTGTGACTACTGGTGACTGTACTGGTGACTGTACTGATGACTGTACTGATGACTGTACTGATGACTGTACTTGTGACTACTGGTGACTGTACTGGTGACTGTACTGATGACTGTACTTGAGACTACTGGTGACTGTACTGGTGACTGTACTGATGACTGTACTGATGACTGTACTTGTGACTACTGGTGACTGTACTGGTGACTGTACTGATGACTGTACTGATGACTGTACTTGTGACTACTGGTGACTGTACTGGTGACTGTACTGATGACTGTACTGGTGACTGTACTGATGACTGTACTGGTGACTGTACTGGTGACTGTACTGGTGACTGTACTTGTGACTGTACTGGTGACTGTACTGATGACTGTACTGGTGACTGTACTGATGACTGTACTTGTGACTACTGGTGACTGTACTGGTGACTGTACTGATGACTACTGGTGACTGTACTGATGACTGTACTGGTGACTGTACTGATGACTGTACTTGTGACTACTGGTGACTGTACTGATGACTGTACTTGTGACTACTGGTGACTGTACTGGTGACTGTACTGATGACTACTGGTGACTGTACTGGTGACTGTACTGATGACTGTACTGATGACTACTGGTGACTGTACTGATGACTGTACTGGTGACTGTACTGATGACTGTACTGGTGACTGTACTGATGACTGTACTGGTGACTGTACTGATGACTGTACTGGTGACTGTACTGATGACTGTACCAGTGACTGTACTGATGACTGTACTGATAAATACTGGTGACTGTACTGATGACTACTGGTGACTGTACTGGTGGCTACTTGTGACTGTACTGGTGACTGTACTGATGAATGTACTGGTGACTGTACTGATGACTGTACTGGTGATTGTACTGATGACTGTACTGGTGACTGTACTGATGACTGTACTGATGAATACTGGTGACTGTACTGATTACTGGTGACTGTACTGATGACTGTACTGGTGACTACTGGTGACTGTACTGATGACTGTACTGGTGACTGTACTGATGACTCTACTGGTGACTCTACTGGTGACTGTACTGATGACTGTACTGATGACTGTACTGATGACTCTACTGGTGACTCTACTGGTGACTGTACTGATGACTGTACTGATGACTGTACTGGTGACTGTACTGATGACTGTACTGATGACTCTACTGGTGACTCTACTGGTGACTGTACTGATGACTGTACTGATGACTGTACTGATGACTGTACTGGTGACTGTACTGATGACTGTATTGATGACTGTACTGATGACTGTACTGGTGACTGTACTGGTGACTAATGGTGACTGTTGTAGTGACTACTGGTGACTGTACTGATGACTCTACTGGTGACTGTACTGGTGACTCTACTGGTGACTGTACTGATGACTGTACTGATGACTGTACTGGTGACTGTACTGATGACTGTACTGGTGACTGTACTGATGACTGTACTGGTGACTGTACTGATGACTGTACTGGTGACTGTACTGGTGACTAATGGTGACTGTTCTAGTGACTACTGGTGACTGTATTGGTGACTGTACTGGTGACTGTACTGGTGACTGTACTGGTGACTGTACTGGTGACTGTACTGATGACTGTACTGATGACTGTACTGGTGACTGTACTGATGACTGTACTGGTGACTGTACTGATGACTGTACTGGTGACTGTACTGATGACTGTACTGATGACTGTACTGGTGACTGTACTGGTGACTGTACTGGTGACTGTACTGGTGACTGTACTGATGACTGTACTGGTGACTGTAATGGTGACTGTACTGATGACTGTACTGGTGATTGTACTGATGACTGTACTGGTGACTGTACTGGTGACTAATGGTGACTGTACTAGTGACTACTGGTGACTGTATTGGTGACTGTACTGATGACTGTACTGGTGACTGTACTGATGACTGTACTGGTGACTGTACCAGTGACTTTGCTGGTGACTGTACCAGTGACTGTACCAGTGACTGACTAATGGTGACTGTACTGGTGACTGTACTGATGACTGTGCTGGTGACTGTACCAGTGACTTTGCTGGTGACTGTACCAGTGACTGACTAATGATGACTGTACTGGTGACTGAAACCAGTGAACATTAATATATATATATATATATAATATATATATATATATATATATATATATATATATATATATATATATAATGATCACTGGATTATTTATACACGATAATGCAGTAATATAGAGTCCCTGGTGAGGCTGTTGTTGTATAATACAGCTGTGCTGTATTATACAATCAAGAGTATTGAATAATGCATGTGTGGGTGTGTATTAACCACTGGTTGCTCTGGTTAATGTAACCGAGTTGACTGTAGAAGCTTGATGTCTGTCCCAGGTACCTACTTATTGCTAGTTGAACAGTGACTATCAGGTGTAACGCTCAGGTACCTACTTACTGCTAGGTGAACAGTGACAGCAGGTGTAAGGTGACTAACACCCAGGTACCTACTTACTGCTAGATGAACACTTACAGCAGGTGTAAGGTGACTAGCACCCAGGTACCTACTTACTGCTAGGTGAACAGTGACAGCAGGTGTAAGGTAGCTAACACCCGGGTACCTACTTACTGCTAGGTGAACAGTGACAGCAGGTATAAGGTAGCTAAACACCCAGGTACCTACTTACTGCTAGGTGAACAGTGACAGCAGGTGTAAGGTAGCTAACACCCGGGTACCTACTTACTGCTAGGTGAACAATGACAGCAGGTGTAAGGTAGCTAAATACCCAGGTACCTACTTGCTGCTAGGTGAACAGTGACAGCAGATGTAAGGTAGCTAAACACCCAGGTACCTACTTACTGCTAGGTGAACAATGACAGCAGATGTAAGGTAGCTAAACACCCAGGTACCTACTTACTGCTAGGTGAACAATGACAGCAGATGTAAGGTAGCTAAACACCCAGGTACCTACTTACTGCTAGGTGAACAGTGACAGCAGGTGTAAGGCAACTAACACCCGGGTACCTATTTACTGCTAGGTGAACAATGACAGCAGATGTAAGGTAGCTAAACACCCAGGTACCTACTTACTGCTAGGTGAACAGTGACAGCAGGTGTAAGGTAGCTAAATACCCAGGTACCTACTTACTGCTAGGTGAACAGTGACAGCAGGTGTAAGGCAACTAACACCCGGGTACCTATTTACTGCTAGGTGAACACTGACATCATATAATTCTCTCATACAGGATATCGAACCCAGGACCACTTTATTGTGGCCCAAAGTTTCTGAGCACTTAACCAGACTTCACATAAGTGGTCTGAGACCTAAACTTTACGGACTCATGACCAATTTCGGCCATAAATCTAGTTGATGACCTTGACATCAATCACTCAAGTTGACAGAGAGTGACTAATGGCTCCATCGACGAGCTTTTGATGCGAGGAGGTGGAGAGGCCACCTCTTTGGACAGATTGATTGTACCCTGAGGACAGGAGGTTCCAGGGAAAGACAGTGATAACGACAGATAAAATAGTAAAGGAATTGACAAGGTGAACAGGACTAATAGATTCCAGAGATGCGACACAGCAACAAGGGGACACAATTGGAAGTTTGAAGACACAATGAGCACTGGGATGTTGAGGAAGTATTTCTTTAGCCCACAAGTTTGTCCAGGAAGTGGAAGAGTCTAGCAGGTGATGCAGTGAGGCGGGAACCAGACATAGCGTTAAGACGAGGTATATAAAGCTCATGGAGCCAAGAGAAGAGGCGGGGCCAGGAGCTGTAACTCTGCAACTCTGTGTGTGTGTTGGTGTGTGTGTGTGTGTGTGTGTTGGTGTGGTGGTGTGTGTGTGTGCAGTTGTGGGTGGTGTGGTGTGTGTGTGTGTGTGGGTGTGTGTGGTTTGTGTGGTTGTGTGTGTGTGTGTGTTGTGTGTGTGTGTGTGGTGTTGTGTGTGTGGTGTGTGTGTGTGGGTGTGTGGTTGTGTGTTGTGTGTGTTTGGTGGTGTTGTTGTGTTGTGTGTGTGTTGGTGTGGTGGTGTGTGTTGTGTGTTATGTGTGTGTTGTGTGTGTGTTTGTGTGTGTTGTGTGTGTGTTGTGGTGCGTGTGTTTGTGGGGTGTGTGTGGTGTGTGTGTGTTGTGTGTGTGTGTTGTGGGTGTGTGTGTTGGTGTGTGTGTGGTGGTGTTGTGTGTTATGTGTGTGGGTGTGTGGGTGTGTGTGGGTTGTGGTGTTATGTGTGTGGGGTTGTTTGTGTGTGTTTGTGTGTGTGGTGTGTGTGTTGTGTTGTGTGTGTGTTGTGTGTGTGTTGTTGTGTGGGTGTTGTGGTGTGTGGGTGTGGGTGTGTGGTGTGGGGTGTGGTTGTGTGTGTGTGTTGTGTGTGTTGGTGTGTTTGTGTGTGTTGTGTGTGTGTGTGTGTGTGTGGTGTGTGTGTGGTTGTGTTGTGTTTGTGGGGGTGTACTCCACCTTGTTTACTCACCTAGTTGAGGTGCAGGGTCGAGTCCGAGCTCCTGGCCCCGCCTCGTCACTGTCGCTACAGTAACTCTCCCTGAACCATGAGCTGTATCGGACCTCTGCTTAAAGCTATGTATGGATCCTGCCTCCATACATCGCTTCCAAACTATACACTGCCTGACTACTCTGTGGCTGAAGAAAATACTTCCAAACACCCGTTATTTCAGCTGTGTCTGTCAACTTCCAACTGTGGCCCCTTTTCGGTGTCCAATCGCTGGAACATCCTGTCATTTGTCCACCTGGTCAATCCTCTCAGTATTTTGTAAGTCCGTTATCAGTCCCCCTATCTCCCTGTCCTCCAGTGTCGGCCAATTTATTTCCTTAACCTCTCCTCGTAGGACAGACCTCTTAGCTCTGGGACTAGTTCTTGTTGCAAACCTTTGCCTTTCACTAGGTTCTTTACGGGCTTGGCTAGGTGTGGGTTCCTACTGGTGCTACCTACTCCAATTATGGGCCTAACGTACACGGGTACAGGGGCCTGATGATTCCTTATTAAGATGTCGGAATGCTGTTCTGAGGTTTGCGAGCGCCCATATGCGCAGCAGTTATTTGGTTGATGTGCGCTTCAGAGATGTTCCTGGTGTTATACTCACCCCAAATCTTTTTTCCGTGAGTGAGGTTTGTAGTCTCTGGCCGCCCTAACTGTACCAGAAACAGCACAGCTGCTGCAGCTGGTGTTGCAAATACCAGCTGGTGATACTGCAGATGGGGTTGCACCAGCTGGTGATACAGCAGATGGTGTTGCACCTGCTGGTGATACAGCAGACAGGAGAGATACATGAGAATATAGACCTGGATAGTTTTTGAGAGGGGTCCCTGGCCCCAGACTACACACTGATCAACCGGGAGTGAAAGAATATGGAGGAAGTGTAAATAAAGCCAGTGTAAATCAGGGTGCGGTCGGCACAGTAAGAAACACTGATCAACATCCCTGGTACAAGATTATTCAACATTTTAGCCAGCATATATCAACCTGCTACCAGCATACATCAACCAGCTACCAGCATACATCAACCAGCTACCAGCATACATCAACCAGCTACCAGCATATATCAACCAGCTACCTACATACATCAAGCCACTACCAGCATACATCAACCAGCTACCAGCATACACAACCACTACCAGCATATATCAACCGCTACAGCATATATCAACCGCTACCAGCCTATATTCAACCGCGACCACATATATCATCCGCTACCCAGCTTATATCAACCTGCTACCACATATATCAACACTCTACAACATATACATCACCAGCTACCAGCATACATCAACCAGCTACCAGCATACATCAACCAGCTACCAGCATATATCAACCTGCTACCAGCATATATCAACCTGCTACCAGCATATATCAACCTGCTACCAGCATATATCAACCTGCTACCAGCATATATCAACCTGCTACCAGCATATATCAACCTGCTACCAGCATATATCAACCAGCTACCAGCATATATCAACCTGCTACCAGCATATATCAACCTGCTACCAGCATATATCAACCAGGTACCAGCATATATCAACCTGCTACCAGCATATATCAACCTGCTACCAGCATACATCAACCAGCTACCAGCATACATCAACCAGCTACCAGCATATATCAACCAGCTACCAGCATATATCAACCTGCTACCAGCATACATCAACCAGCTACCAGCATACATCAACCGCTACCAGCATATATTCAACCTGCTAACCGCATATATCAACCTGCTACCCAGCATAACATCAACCAGCCTTACCAGATAACATCACCTGCTACCAGCATATATCAACCTGCTACCAGCAATATTCAACCACTACCCAGCATATAGTCAACCAGCTACCAGCAATACAACCAGCTACCTAGCATACATCAACCAGCTAAGCTCCCACATATATCAAAGCTACCACATATACAACCAGCGACCACATAAATCAACCAGTTCTTACCAGCATACATCAACAAGCTACCAGCATAATCACCCAGGTACCAGCATATAATTCAACCTGCTACCAGCATATATCAACCAGCTAAACCAGCAGATATCAACCTGCTACCAGCAGATATCAACCTGCTACCAGCATATATCAACTCCGCTACCAGCATATATCAACCTGCACCACATTCACACCAGCTACCAGCATATATCAACCGCTTACCAGCATACATCAACCTGCTACCAGCATATATCAACCGCTACCAGCAAACTTCAACAAAGCTACCAGCATATATCACCACTACCAGCAGATATCAACCTGCTACCAGCATACATCAACCAGCTACCAGCATATATCAACCTGCTACCAGCATATATCAACCTGCTACCAGCATACATCAACCTGCTACCAGCATATATCAACCTTGCTACCAGCATAGATCAACCTGCTACCAGCATATAGCCAACCTGCTAACCAGCATATATCAATCCTGCTACCAGCATAATATCAACAGCTTCCAGCATACATCAACCTCTACCAGCATATATCAACCTGCTACCCAGCAGACATCAACCAGCTACCACATAAAATCAACCACTACCAGCATATATCAACCGCTACCAGCATACATCAACACAGCAACCAGACATAATATTCAACCTGCTACACATATATCAACCTGCTACCAGCATATACAACGCTGCTACCAGCAGAATATCAACCTCTACCAGACATAACAACCTGCTACCCGAGCATATATCAACCTGCTACCAGCATATATCGCATCCGTGCTACCACAATATCTACCAGCTACAGCATATATCAACCTGCTACCAGCATATATCAACCTGCTACCAGCATATATCAACCTGCTACCAGCATATATCAACCTGCTACCAGCATATATCAACCTGCCTACCACAGAATCATCCTGCGACCACAGATATCTACCTGCCTACTAGCATATATCAACCTGCAACCAGCATATATCAACCTGCTAACCAGCATATATCAACCCTGCTACCACAAATATATCAACCTGCTAAGCCAGCAGATATCAACCTCTACCAGCATATATCCAACCAGCTACCACATATATCAACCTGCTACCAGCAGATATCAACCTACTACCAGCAGATATCAACCTACTACCACCAGATATCAACCTACTACCACTAGATATCAAACTGTTACCACCAGATATCAACCTACTATCAGCAGATATCAACCAGCTACCAGCAGATATCAACCTGCGACCAGCAGATATCAACCTACACCACAGATATCCAACCTGCACCAGCAGATAGTCAACCTACTAACCAGCAGATATCAACCAGCTACCAGAGATTCAAACCACTACCAGCAGATTATCAACCTACTACCAGGAGATATCACAAACTACTACCCAAGCAGAATCAACGAGTTACCAACAGATATCAACCAGCTACCGAGGAGATACAACCTGCTACCAGCAATATTCAACCACTACCAGGAGATATCATACTCTACCAGCTGTTCAACGATTAACAACAGATATCAACCAGCTACCAGCAGATTATCAACCTGCTACCAGCAATATCAAACAGCAACCACAAATATCAACCTACTACCAGCAATATCAACAGCTTCCAGCAGTATCAACGAGTTACAGCAGATATCAAACCACGACCACAGATATCAACGAGTACCACAGATATCAACGCTACCACCAGCAGATATCAACCTGCTACCAGCAGAATATCAAACCACTACCTGCAGATACAACCTACACCAGCAGATATCAACCAGTTACCAGGAGATATCAACCAGCTACCAGCAGATATCAACCAGCTACCAGAAGATATCAACCAGCTACCAGAAGATATCAACCTACTACCAGGAGATATCAACCTGCTACCAGCAGATATCAACCAGCTACGAGCATACATCAACCAGCTACCAGCATATATCAACCTGCTACCAGCATATATCAACCTGCTACCAGCATATATCAACCTGCTACCAGCATATATCAACCTGCTACCAGCATATATCAACCTGCTACCAGCATATATCAACCTGCTACAAGCATACATCAACCTGCTACCAGCATACATCAACCAGCTACCAGCATACATCAACCAGCTACCAGCATATATCAACCTGCGACCAGCAGATAGCAACGCTACCAGCATAATAAATTTCAACCTGCGACCAGCATATATCATCCTGCTACCAGCATATATCTACCTGTACCAGCATATATCACCTGCTACCAGCATATATCAACCAGCTACCAGCATATATCAACCTGCTACCAGCATATATCAACCTGCTACGAGCATATATCAACCAGGTACCAGCCTATATCACAACTGCTACCAGCATATATCCAACCTGCTACCAAGCATACATCAACCAGGCTACCACCTACATCAACCAGCACCAGCATAATTTCAACCAGCTACCCAGCATATATCACCTGCTAAACCTGCATACATCAACCAGCTACCACATACATCAACCTGCTACCTACCAGCAATATCAACCTGCTACCAGCATATATCAACCTGCTACCAGCATACATCAACCAGCTACCAGCATACATCAACCTGCTACCAGCATATATCAACCTGCTACCAGCATATATCAACCAGCTACCAGCATATATCAAACCAGCGACCAGCAGATAGCAACCAGCTACCACATACACACCAGCTACCAGACGTATATCAACCCCTTACCAGCAATAATATCAACCAGCTACAGCATATATCAACCAAGCTACAGCATATATCAACCAGCGACCACATATATCAACCAGCTAGCCAGCATACATCAACCAGCTACCCACATATTTCAACCAGCTACCCAGCATATACAACCTGCTACCGCATTTTTCACCAGCTACCAGCATATATCAACCTGCTACCAGCATATATCAACCTGCTACCAGCATATATCAACCTGCTACCAGCATATATCAACCTGCTACCAGCATATATCAACCTGCTACCAGCATATATCAACCTGCTACCAGCAATATCAACCTCTAACCAGCATATATCAACCGCTACAGCATATATCAACCTGCTACCAGCATACATCAACCAGCCTACCACAGCTTATATCAACCACTACCCAGCATATACATCCTGCTACCACATATATCAACCTGCTACCAGCATATATCAAACCTGCTCCCACATATAACAAATCAACCTGCTACCAGCATATATCAACCTGCTACAAGCAGATATCAACTGCGAACCAGCATACATCAACCAGCTACCAGCATATAATCAACCAGCATACCAGCATATATCAACCTGCTACCAGCATATATCAACCTGCTACCAGCATATATCAACCAGCTACCAGCATATATCAACCAGCTACCACATATTCAACCTGCTACCAGCATATACAACCGCACCAGCAATACAACCTGCTACCAGCAGATATCAGACCAGCTACCAGCATACATCAACCGGCTACCAAAGCATATATCAACCAGCGACCAGCATATATCAACCTGCTACACCCAGCATACATCCAACCTGCGACCAGATTATATCAAACAGCTACCAACATTTATCAACCTCTACCAGCTTATATCAACCTGCCACCAGCATATATCAACCAGCTACAAAGCATATATTCTACCTGCTATACCAGTAAAACAATATCAACCTACTACCCACAGATATCAACCTACTACCACCAGAGATCAACCACTACCACTAGATATCAAACTGTTACCACCAGAAATCAACCTAATCAGCAGATTATCAACCAGCTACCAGCAGTATCCCAAACCGTGCCCTACCCAGCAATATCAACCTACTACCACAGATATCAACCTGCTACCACACAGATACACCGACTCCCAACAGATCATCAACCAGCTACCAAGATATCAACCAGCTACCAGCCAGATTCAACCTACTAACCAGAGATATTCAACCCTACTACCAGCAGATATCAACGAGTTACCCAACCAGAATATCAACCTACTACCAGGAGATATCAACCTGCTATACCACAATATCAACCAGCGACCAGAGACATCAAACCACTACAAGCAGATATCAACCACTACCAGAAAGATAGCAACCTACTACCAGCAGAATTAACCTACTACCAGCAGATACCAACCACCTACCAGCAGATATCTACCAGCTACCAGCAGAGATAACCGACTACCACAGATAGCACCCAGCTACCAGAGAATATCAACCGGCTACCAGGAGAGATCAACCACTACCAGAGATATCAACCTCTACCAGCAGACATCAACCAGCTACCAGCAGATATAAACCAGCTACCAGCAGATATCAACCAGCTACCAGCAGGTATCAACCAGCTACCAGCAGATATCATCCTACTACCAGGAGATATCAACCAGCTACCAGCAATATCAACCACGTACCAGCAATTATCAACCGCTACCAAGAGATCTCAACCAGCTACCAGGAGGATACAACCAGCTACCAGCAGGGATCAACCCACTACCAGCAGATTATCATCCTACTAACCAGGAGATATCAACCAGCTACCAGCTGATATCAACCAGTTCCAGCAGATATCACCTAACTACCTAGCAGAGACTCCAACCTGCTACCAGCAGATATCAACTCTACTACCAGCAGATATCAACCTGCTACCAGCAGATATCAACCTACTACCAGCAGATATCAACCAGCTACCAGCAGATATCAACCTACTACCAGCAGATATCAACCTACTACCAGCAGATATGAACCAGCTACTAAGAGATATCAACCAGCTACCAGCAGATATCAACCTGCTACCAACAGATATCAACAAGCTACCAGGAGATATCAACCTACTACCAGCACCCACCCCACGGCCCACCCCACCACATATTCCCTACCCCTACCCCACATCCCACCCACCCTACCGCACTCCCACCCTCCCACCTCAACATTCCCACGCCACTCCACCACGCATGCCCACCCACCATCCACCACACATCCCAGCCCACCACTCCACCACACATTCCCACCCACCCACCACGCATTCCCACCCACTCCACCACGTATTCCCACCCACTCCACCACACATTCCCACCCACTCCACCATACATTCCCACCCACTCCACCACCCACCCTACCTCCACTACATAACCTCATAAAACGATGGACAGCATGACCTGGAAACTCATTATCTCCGGGTTGTAATATCAGCGAGTACAAGATAAACACACCAGGTGGAACTATCAACACAGAGTGGAAAGCATAGCAAACAATGGATTTAAGGGACAAACAATGGCTTTCAGGGGGGCAAACAATGGCTTTCAGGGGGGCAAACAATGGCTTTCAGGGGGCAAACAATGGCTTTCAGGGTGCAAAAATGGCTTTGGCAGGGGCAAACAATGGCTTTAAGGGGGCAAACAGAGTTCAGGGGACAAAGAAGGCTATTCAGGGACAAACAATAGCTTAAGAAGAAAACAATGGCTTTCAAATTGAGAAAACAAGGAATCTTAAGGTGTTAAAAACAATGGCTTAATGAATCAATCTTAGATATAAGTATATATATATATAATATAGATATATATATTATATTATGATATATAAATATATATTATATAGATATAATAATAATGTCAGCATAGTTGCTGTTTCCTGTATTATAGAGCATATTAGTATCCGTCCAATGGTCTTTAGAGAGAAGATTCCTTGTAGGCCTGTGACTTTGTGTGACGTCACAGTATGACGCATGTGTAGGCTCGTACCTCTGCCCCGGCCTCACGGCGCAGGACCATCCAGACAAGAAACACGCAAGGCTGGGCTCCATTCCTCATCATCTCTGTCTGACAATATAAGTACCATCCAACAAGGGTGTGCTACCTTCAACCCTCGATATCTCCATTTAAGACCCCTATCGATATATATATATATATATATATATATATTTATAGTTATATATAAGAATATACTAGATATAATATATATTAGTGCAGGCAGTTGCCACCTCCAGGACTCAAGGTCGTGTAAACTAGTTACCTTAAAATCCTTTACAATATTTGCTTGCACTCCAACAGCCCGTGAAGTCGGAAAACCCGCTCGCCTCCACTCACTCTCATCAAAACACCTTCACACAAGACTGCTGGATGTCCAAGCCCTTAGCACTCAAAAACCAGGAGATGGAAAGCGACTCGACAGGGTTCTATCCCGTGTCATTTTGCAGTTTATCCACCAACAGTGGATAAACCGGTGCCACCGATTCAGATGTGGACAACAGTAAACGAAGCAACAGGAAGAAAAACAGAGAATAACAGAGAACGATATTATATCCCTATTCGTACAAAGTGATTAATAACGTAAAGCAGAAGAGAAAGAGGGAATAACAGCCATTAACAAGTGATTGCTTTGATAAAGACGTAGAAAGAGAAAGAATGCGAATTAGGGGAGGGAGAGAGAGAGAGAGAAGAAGAGAGAGAGAGAGAGAGAGAGAGAGAGAGAGAGAGAAGAGAGAGAGAGAGAGAAGAAGTGAGAGAGAGAGAGAGAGAGATAAAGATAAAGGGAGAGTCTTTCAATGTTTATTATGCTAATGCCGTATCTAGGAATAAATGGACGAGTTGAGATTAGTTTGCTAGTGCAGGTACCTTGATGTATTTGCCTGAACTGAGAACGTGGTTAATTCAAAAAGTCGGGACATGCCTGCGAATGTTATAATTCAGGATTGAAATTGTCCAAGTAGATTAGAAGTACGAAGGGGGGTGGGGTGGCATTGTATGTCCGAGTCGCTTGAACTGTTGCATAAAAAAACGTCTATTAAGTCTGAAGTAACACATACGAGGCATGTTTTGGATAGAAATTTTCAGAGGGGCAAGAAATAACCGGAGTTTAGGAGTGATATACCGTCCCCCGACCAAACTTAGATAGGGACCAGGGGAGACTACTATGGGAGGAAATTGTTAAGCCACAAGGCACGATAATGTATTATTCTGGAGACTTTAACTTTAGTCAGGTGATTGGAATACCTTGACTGGAATTTAGAATCAACGACTCTTAGTAGTAAGTTCAGGATTGTTTATTTGAAGCAGTTGTGACAAACCTACAAGGGGAAATAACCTGCTGACTTAGTTATGAGCAATGAATCCCTTGAATAATTTAGAAATTTCAGCAGAACTGGGTGCTAGCGACCACAAATCAATTACATTTACATTGAATGGAAGTACAAGTAGCGATAGCGCAGTAACGGAACAGTCCCAGATTTTCACTTAGCAAGATTAAGATGGCTTAGAGAACATTATCATCTGTGACTGGGTAACGAAGAGTGCGATCAATATTGACAGTTTTCCTGAACACTATACATGCTGCCCTCAAAAACTTTTACACAATAAAGAAATTGAGATCTAATAGAAAGACGCAAAATGATGAATAATAGGCTCAAATATCTACTAGGGCATATGAAAGGAATTTTATAGGCTACAAAAAGGGGGGGTCATCTTTAGAATCAGTATATTGACATCAAAGGGACATTAAAAAGGGATAAGAAAAGCTAAAATGACTATGAAATTAAAGTTGCTAGGGATTCTAAAACGAACCCAAAAAGTTTTTTCCAGGTCTATAGATCAAAAGTTAGAGATAAGAATGGTTCCCTTAAAATTAACTATGGGCATCTACAGACAAAGAGAATGAAATGGCTTGATTTTTTAATAATTATTTTTTTCTCTCAGTTTTTACACAGGAAGACACTACTATATCCAGTATTAATTTTTTATAGTGGATCAGAAGAAGATAAAATAGTATTCATCACAGTCCCACTAGTGAAAAAAAAAAATGGTTTTTACTGTTTGAAAAAAATGCAAATTGACAGACAGAAGCAAAATATAGTCGCCGTCCGATGAGGTTTTTTTCAAGGGTTCTAAGGAATGCAAAATGGAAGTCTGTGAACCATTAACTAATATTTTTAATTTATCTCTTCAAACAGGTGTAGTGTCTGATATTAAGAGGACGGCTAATGTAATTCCCATTTTTTTAAAACAGGGGACCAAGCGTTACCGTCAAATTACCGCCAATAAGCCGGACCTTAATTGTGAGGCAAAATTACTAGAGTCATCATAGCTGAGTTTATACGAAGCCATCTGATGAACATAGCTTGATTAATGATACTCACATGGATTCACAAGAGGCCGGTCTTGTCTAACTAATTTATTAACTTTTCTCAGTAAAGCTTTTGAGGCTGTTGATCAAGATAAAGAAATTGATATTATTTACGTTAGATCTAGTAAGGCTTTTGATAGAGTTTCCGCACCATAGACTGTTAAAGAAAGTGGCAGCTCATGACATTGGGGGAAAAGTGCTACTCGGTGGATCGAGTCGTGGCGCACTGACAGGAAGCAGAGAGTGTCCATAAATGGGGTTAAATCCGAGTGGGGATCTGTAACAAGTGGCCGTCCACAGATCAGTCCTGGCCCGTTGTTGTTTATAATATAAATCAATGACGTTGATGAGGAATTACTAGTGAATGCGCAAATTCGCCGTTGACACAAAGATAGGTAGGATAATTATTCAAACGTAAGAATGTATGGAACTTCAGGAGGAGTTAAACAAAGTCTATTCTTGGTCAGAAAAGTGCAGATGCAGTTCAATGTAGATAAATGCAAGTTCCCTGAAGCCTTGGGAGTGTCCATAACCCTAGCACTGATAAGGTAAATGATTGTAGAACTTAGCCAGACCGAGTGCGAAAAGGACTTGGGAGTTATGGGAGCAGCAACCGTAAACCAAGACAGCAATGCCTAAGCGTACGTAAACAGGCAAATAGGATTACTGGGAATTTATACTCAAGAAGTGTAAGCAACAGAAGTCAGAGGTCATACTGCAGCATTATACATCATTAGTAGGCCTCACCTAGAGTATGCACTCACTTCTTGTCTCCAAGATTACAGAATGGACATACATTCGTTAGAAAACATCAGCGTAGGTTGACTAAATTATATAAATCGCATTAAAAGCTTCCTTATGAAGAAAGATTGAAGACTCTTAAGTTACATTCACTTTGTTAGACGATGAATGAGGGGAGACCTGATCGAAGTGTATAAGTGGAAGAAGGTATTAAAAGGGGATGTTAGATGAATGGTTCAGAGCACGACATGTGAGAAATTAAGACACGTGCAACTCTTGAGTATCTTTATTGAGGAAAACGTTTTCGCCACACAGTGGCCTTCATCAGTCCATACAAAGGAGAAATCTTGAAGAACCGGAGGAGAATGAGGTAATCAGTCCTCAACCCTTGAGTCGATTGTCAGCCATCAATCCTGGAATAGAAAGACGGCATACGTGGCGGAGAAGGTGCTTAATAAACCCGTTGGTAGGAGAGTGCAGCAGTCATAGGTCGTGTAACATTTGTTCAATGTTAAGTAGGTTCGTGCCCAAGAAATTAGCAAGCGAAGAATTCCAAGGATTAAGATCCCAAAAGTTGCAGTGTCTGACAGGTTTTGTAATGATTGGTTCGAGAAACCGAGAACCATATTGATAAAATAGACACATGTGGCAACTCTTGCGTATCTTTATTGAGGAAACGTTTCCGCCACACAAGTGGGCTTCATCAGACTAGACTACAAAACTAACTGCCAACTCGCCACTGCTGCCCACTCTGCGATGGTAATCTCTCAAGCCTACCAATCAGACTACTCACATGTCCTTAAACCTAATCTTGCCCGCCTAAACAATCTTTTCCCTCTTTAATTATCCCACCCCTTCCTGCTTCCCTTCTAAGCCCCTACAACCTCTACCTCCTCCCTCTCTTCCCACCCCCCCAACTTCCTACACCTCCAGCTCTCCTCCCCCCCTTACCCCTCTTCACTACGTCCACCCCGCCCACTCAACACCCCTAATGCTGCTGGGCTACGACCACCCCTCCCCCGTCCTCCTACCCACTTCCTCATCACCAACCAAAGCTTTCCGCTTCCTACCATACCATAGCTTCCAACTTCCTCATCCCCTACCATCTTCCACTTCCTCACATCTACTTCGTTCACGCCAACCACAACCAGAACTTCCATCCAGGTCCAACTCCACCTCCTCCAGACAAAATTCCACTCAACCTAAACCTGCCCCAGCTTTCTGAATATACAGACCCAAAGAACATAAAAAACAGATCCATCTCTTCCTCCCCCTCCAGAAACGGGTCCATAACACCTACAAACACGAGCATTCCACTTGATGGCACCACTACACGGGTTTAATCTAAACGCTCCCCTGACATTACGTGCCATGACGATACCCTAAATCATGGTTTAAGGTGTTTCCAGTCAACGCCGGTTCTTACGTTACAATTAGACACCTACTGGCCGAGCTCCTGAAGCAGAGAGACCAGATATTGTTTTCGTTAAAAAACAGTATCTGCCGCAAAGCCCCTCAACGTATCCGCCATTATGTTATACTGCACACAGTCCCCCGATGATCCCCCACGATGGGGGATGCCATCCTTGTCAAATCCAACATAAAAACACGAACTCTCCTAATCCCTTTTTATACAACCAACACTGTCTTGCAGTCAGAATACACACCACCTTGGGCCCCTTATCTTTTCAACCACCTAATGCTCGCCCAAACACTATCTCAATTACAGACCTTTCCTTAGTCTGCAACTACACCAACATACCTTCGAGCTGACATGAAAATGCCAAACACTCCCGCATTCATTCACACCAGTAACAACCAACTTGGTCACAATACTCAATTCATCCAAACCATAAACACCTAATTCATCTCGCCCAGACTCATACACTTCTCAGCACGCGGGCCAAGGCAACCAACATCATTCTGGCAAACCGAGCCCAGTTCTCCTATTTCACAACACTACTTCTCACCAGGCTCTATACAGGCGCTGATCACATCCACCCAGTGATCTTGCACATCCTCCCTCCAACCCTATCCTCAATCCAACCACACCTGCCGCTTCCTACAAGAACGCTGACTGGATATTTCTTCAAACAACCAACAGACAATATTAACCTCACCTATGACTATAACACCAAACCCCTATCTCTGACTTCGTACTCAACTTGATCGCATCCAGGACACCATTATCACAACAGCCAACAACGCAATACCAAAGAAAACGCCACACCACTCGATTTTATTTCCTTCAAACCGTCACTCTGAACAAAAAGAACTAATGATCTGCTACCACAACGCTTCCGCGACAACACAACATAGATTTAATCAATCCGATTAAGATCTCACCTTTACCTTAGAAACAACATTTACACAGTCTAGACCAAGACCACAACATCACTGGGTCACAACTCATACAACAAGCTGACAAACAGGCGTAGAAAACACTAAAGCCTTCTGGAACTTTATCAACAAAAATAAGAGGACTACACCCACCAACAAATTCATACACATCACCCCACAACAACACACACATCTCTGACCCGCAGACTGATACCAACATCTTCCACCCTCACCGACCTCACCCTAACGTTATTCAACACAGTCAGAACATAGAACATGAACAACTGCACACACAACAAGAGACAACACCAATAGCCCCACATACATCTAGACTCTCTTACCTCCTCCCAAGAACTCGACACTCCGTTCACCAACACAGACCTTAAACTCTCCTCAACACCTTCCTCCAAGGTCTCCTGGTGCACTCTGGCCTAAACCATATTATCCTGAAACACCATCCTGACTCTATCATTCCTGCCAACACAAACCTCCTCAATGGCCTTCCCGTGCCTCTGATACTCCCCTTCCCCTTCAAAGCTGCGTACTGCTATCCTCCTTCCTAAACCCAAAAAAGAACCACTCTGACCCTAAAGTATCGCCTTCTATCAGCCTTCCTCGCGAAACTTTAAGAAACTCTTTGTAAAACGCATCAACCATCGCTTCGCAGATACCTGGAACACAACTCTCTACTTTCTGATGGTCAGTTTGGCTCAGAACCACACAAGATCCACACAGGATGCCATTATAACATCATCTCAACTAAATCCACATAATCTACAAAACAAAGAAAACAGGACCAGCCCTGTTGCAAAAGACGTTGAAAAAGCCTTTTGACTCTGACACAAGGGCTCAATACAAACTCTGCACAACTGTAACCTCCTCTCTCGACTCGTAAACGCCTCTGCAACTTCCTAGACGGCCGTACCATATAATCAAATTCCAAGGCTGTTACTCTGACTACTTCACACTAAATGCCGAGTACCCCAGGGATCTGTCCCTCTCCCCTACCCTCTACATTTTATACACTAACGACAGTCAACACCTGTGTACCGACAACTCCACACACGAGCCTATGCAGACGACATTACACAACAGTATCACTCATGCCAATATAGATACACCACGACACAAAACACAAAATGAAGGTCGACAGGATAGCCATCTGGGAACAAAAATGGAGGATCAAAATCTAATGCACTAAGATCCAGCATTACATATTTTAATACAGAAAACGTGATCCTCCGATTCCCTGTCGAGCTCAGAACAGCTGACTAACCCGCACGTACATCCCTATCACACAATCTGTCACGGTCCTTGGCGTTAATCGTGACTACCTTCTTCGCTTACACGGACACATTCACTCAAGGCATGCAATAGCTAGTAAGCCCTTGCGGGCCTTCTATCAAGCTGAAACATCCTCTCAACGCACCAAACTACACCTCTACAAATCCCTATATAACGTCCTCTGATAACCTTACTTCCTCTAGCCCTCTCTCTTGCAGCAAAAACAAACTTACTTAAACTGCAGCGTGTCCCCGAAACAAGGCGCTGCGCTGTGCTTTGTGTCAGATGGGAGGACTTTCCCACAAGCGAGCTCTCCATGCCCCAATAGGAGACCCGGCCGCTGAATCTGTACTGGAAGACGCTCAGTGACAGACAGATAGACAAACGTGAGACACAACATGGCTACTGACCTCGCTCCTTGACGAAGACATTCGGCAACCCACAAACCAACACAAACTTTCTACTCCTTGCATGATCCTGCTCCTAACCCTATTTACAAATAACCTTTGATTCTCCGAGAGACCTTGTTATGGCAGGTACCATTCCTGATCCACGTTCGCCTTACCCTTTGGGTTAAGACCTGCTCAGTTTCTACACTCCCTCTACTCGAAACTCCAAGTCCCTTCCTTCCCGCACACCCCACCGAGTCCCAACAGAAGGCTACCAAACCTCACTAAGAAAAATGATTCAACCAGATAACGGCTCAGCAGATGGGGCCGCCTGGGCAAACCTGGGAAACAGCGTTTCCGAATAACATAACTAAGGGAATCTTCAAATCACTGACACCGTGTACGTCGGCCAACTGGAGTATGCAGCACCAGCTTGGAACCCACACTTGGTCAAGCACATTAAGAAATTAGAGAAAGTGCAAAGGTTTGCAACAATACTAGTCCTGAAGTTAATGGGAATGTCCTACGAGGAGAGGCTAAGGGAAATCGACCTCACGACAACTGAGGACAGGAGGTTCCAGGGAAAGACAGTGATAACGACATATAAAATAGTAAGAGGAATTGACAAGGTGAACAGGACTAATATATTCCAGAGATGCGACACAGCAACAAGGGGACACAATTGGAAGTTGAAGACACAGATGAGTCACAGGGATGTTAGGAAGTATTTCTTTAGCCACAGAGTTGTCAGGAAGTGGAATAGTCTAGCAAGTGATGCAGTTGAGGCGGGAACCATACATAGCGTTAAGACGAGGTATGATAAAGCTCATGGAGCAGAGAGAAGAGGCGGGGCCAGGAGCTGTAACTCTGCAACTCTGTGTGTGTGTTGGTGTGTGTGTGTGTGTGTGTGTTGGTGTGGTGGTGTGTGTGTGTGCAGTTGTGGGTGGTGTGGTGTGTGTGTGTGTGTGGGTGTGTGTGGTTTGTGTGGTTGTGTGTGTGTGTGTGTTGTGTGTGTGTGTGTGGTGTTGTGTGTGTGGTGTGTGTGTGTGGGTGTGTGGTTGTGTGTTGTGTGTGTTTGGTGGTGTTGTTGTGTTGTGTGTGTGTTGGTGTGGTGGTGTGTGTTGTGTGTTATGTGTGTGTTGTGTGTGTGTTTGTGTGTGTTGTGTGTGTGTTGTGGTGCGTGTGTTTGTGGGGTGTGTGTGGTGTGTGTGTGTTGTGTGTGTGTGTTGTGGGTGTGTGTGTTGGTGTGTGTGTGGTGGTGTTGTGTGTTATGTGTGTGGGTGTGTGGGTGTGTGTGGGTTGTGGTGTTATGTGTGTGGGGTTGTTTGTGTGTGTTTGTGTGTGTGGTGTGTGTGTTGTGTTGTGTGTGTGTTGTGTGTGTGTTGTTGTGTGGGTGTTGTGGTGTGTGGGTGTGGGTGTGTGGTGTGGGGTGTGGTTGTGTGTGTGTGTTGTGTGTGTTGGTGTGTTTGTGTGTGTTGTGTGTGTGTGTGTGTGTGTGGTGTGTGTGTGGTTGTGTTGTGTTTGTGGGGGTGTACTCCACCTTGTTTACTCACCTAGTTGAGGTGCAGGGTCGAGTCCGAGCTCCTGGCCCCGCCTCGTCACTGTCGCTACAGTAACTCTCCCTGAACCATGAGCTGTATCGGACCTCTGCTTAAAGCTATGTATGGATCCTGCCTCCATACATCGCTTCCAAACTATACACTGCCTGACTACTCTGTGGCTGAAGAAAATACTTCCAAACACCCGTTATTTCAGCTGTGTCTGTCAACTTCCAACTGTGGCCCCTTTTCGGTGTCCAATCGCTGGAACATCCTGTCATTTGTCCACCTGGTCAATCCTCTCAGTATTTTGTAAGTCCGTTATCAGTCCCCCTATCTCCCTGTCCTCCAGTGTCGGCCAATTTATTTCCTTAACCTCTCCTCGTAGGACAGACCTCTTAGCTCTGGGACTAGTTCTTGTTGCAAACCTTTGCCTTTCACTAGGTTCTTTACGGGCTTGGCTAGGTGTGGGTTCCTACTGGTGCTACCTACTCCAATTATGGGCCTAACGTACACGGTGTACAGGGTCCTGAATGATTCCTTATTAAGATGTCGGAATGCTGTTCTGAGGTTTGCTAGGCGCCCATATGCTGCAGCAGTTATTTGGTTGATGTGCGCTTCAGGAGATGTGCCTGGTGTTATACTCACCCCAAGATCTTTTTCCTTGAGTGAGGTTTGTAGTCTCTGGCCCCCTAGACTGTACCAGAAACAGCACTGCTGCTGCAGCTGGTGTTGCACCAGCTGGTGATACAGCAGATGGGGTTGCACCAGCTGGTGATACAGCAGATGGTGTTGCACCTGCTGGTGATACAGCAGACAGGAGAGATACATGATAATATATACCTGGATAGTATTTGAGGGTCTGGCCCCAGACTACACACTGATCAACCGGGAGTGAAAGATATGGGAGGAAGTGTAAAATAAAGCCAGTGTAAATCAGGGGTGCGGTCGGCACAGTAAGAGAACACTGTATCAACATCCCTGGTACAAGATTATTCAACATTTTAGCCAGCATATATCAACCTGCTACCAGCATACATCAACCAGCTACCAGCATACATCAACCAGCTACCAGCATACATCAACCAGCTACCAGCATATATCAACCAGCTACCAGCATACATCAAGCCACTACCAGCATACATCAACCAGCTACCAGCATACACAACCACTACCAGCATATATCAACCGCTACAGCATATATCAACCGCTACCAGCCTATATTCAACCGCGACCACATATATCATCCGCTACCCAGCTTATATCAACCTGCTACCACATATATCAACACTCTACAACATATACATCACCTGCTACCAGCATACATCAACCAGCTACCAGCATACATCAACCAGCTACCAGCATATATCAACCTGCTACCAGCATATATCAACCTGCTACCCCAGCATATATCAACCTGCTACCAGCATATATCAACCATGCTACCAGCATATATCAACCTGCTACCAGCATATATCAACCTGCTACCAGCATATATCAACCAGCTACCAGCATATATCAACCTGCTACCAGCATATATCAACCTGCTGGCACCACATATACATCCCAGGTACCAGCATATATCAACCTGCTACCAGCATATATCAACCTGCTACCAGCATACATCAACCAGCTACCAGCATACATCAACCAGCTACCAGCATATATCAACCAGCTACCAGCATATATCAACCTGCTACCAGCATACATCAACCAGCTACCAGCATACATCAACCTGCTACCAGCATATATTCAACCTGCTAACCGCATATATCAACCTGCTACCCAGCATAACATCAACCAGCCTTACCAGATAACATCACCTGCTACCAGCATATATCAACCTGCTACCAGCAATATTCAACCACTACCCAGCATATAGTCAACCAGCTACCAGCAATACAACCAGCTACCTAGCATACATCAACCAGCTAAGCTCCCACATATATCAAAGCTACCACATATACAACCAGCGACCACATAAATCAACCAGTTCTTACCAGCATACATCAACAAGCTACCAGCATAATCACCCAGGTACCAGCATATATCAACCTGCTACCAGCATATATCAACCAGCTACCAGCATATATCAACCTGCTACCAGCATATATCAACCTGCTACCAGCATATATCAACCTGCTACCAGCATATATCAACCTGCACCACATTCACACCAGCTACCAGCATATATCAACCGCTTACCAGCATACATCAACCTGCTACCAGCATATATCAACCGCTACCAGCAAACTTCAACAAAGCTACCAGCATATATCACCACTACCAGCAGATATCAACCTGCTACCAGCATACATCAACCAGCTACCAGCATATATCAACCTGCTACCAGCATATATCAACCTGCTACCAGCATACATGAACCTGCGACCAGCATATATCAACCTTGCTACCAGCATAGATCAACCTGCTACCAGCATATAGCCAACCTGCTAACCAGCATATATCAATCCTGCTACCAGCATAATATCAACAGCTTCCAGCATACATCAACCTCTACCAGCATATATCAACCTGCTACCCAGCAGACATCAACCAGCTACCACATAAAATCAACCACTACCAGCATATATCAACCGCTACCAGCATACATCAACACAGCAACCAGACATAATATTCAACCTGCTACACATATATCAACCTGCTACCAGCATATACAACGCTGCTACCAGCAGAATATCAACCTCTACCAGACATAACAACCTGCTACCCGAGCATATATCAACCTGCTACCAGCATATATCGCATCCGTGCTACCACAATATCTACCAGCTACAGCATATATCAACCTGCTACCAGCATATATCAACCTGCTATCCCAGCATATATCTACCTGCTACGAGCAAGACATCAACCTGCTACCAGCATATATCAACCTGCCTACCACAGAATCATCCTGCGACCACAGATATCTACCTGCCTACTAGCATATATCAACCTGCAACCAGCATATATCAACCTGCTAACCAGCATATATCAACCCTGCTACCACAAATATATCAACCTGCTAAGCCAGCAGATATCAACCTCTACCAGCATATATCCAACCAGCTACCACATATATCAACTGCTACCAGCAGATATCAACTACTACCAGCAATATCAACCTACGACCACCAATATCAACCTACTACCACTAGATATCAAACTGTTACACCAGATATCAACCTACTATCAGCAATATCAACCACGTACCCAGAATATCAACCTGCGACCAGCAGATATCAACCTACACCACAGATATCCAACCTGCACCAGCAGATAGTCAACCTACTAACCAGCAGATATCAACCAGCTACCAGAGATTCAAACCACTACCAGCAGATTATCAACCTACTACCAGGAGATATCACAAACTACTACCCAAGCAGAATCAACGAGTTACCAACAGATATCAACCAGCTACCGAGGAGATACAACCTGCTACCAGCAATATTCAACCACTACCAGGAGATATCATACTCTACCAGCTGTTCAACGATTAACAACAGATATCAACCAGCTACCAGCAGATTATCAACCTGCTACCAGCAATATCAAACAGCAACCACAAATATCAACCTACTACCAGCAATATCAACAGCTTCCAGCAGTATCAACGAGTTACAGCAGATATCAAACCACGACCACAGATATCAACGAGTACCACAGATATCAACGCTACCACCAGCAGATATCAACCTGCTACCAGCAGAATATCAAACCACTACCTGCAGATACAACCTACACCAGCAGATATCACCAGTTTACCAGGAGATATCACCTGCTACCAGCAGATATCAACCAGCTACCAAAGATATCAACCAGCTACAGAAAGATATCAACCTACTACCAGGAGATATCAACCTGCTACAGCAGATATCACCAGCTAACGAGCCTACATCAACCAGCTACCAGCAATATAGCAACCTGCTACCAGCATATATCAACCTGCTACCAGCATATATCAACCTGCTACCAGCATATATCAACCTGCTACCAGCATATATCAACCTGCTACCAGCATATATCAACCTGCTACAAGCATACATCAACCTGCTACCAGCATACATCAACCAGCGACCAGCATCATCCAACCAGCTACCAGCATATATCTACCTGCGACCAGCAGATAGCAACGCTACCAGCATAATAAATTTCAACCTGCGACCAGCATATATCAACCTGCTACCAGCATATATCAACCTGCTACCAGCATATATCAACCTGCTACCAGCATATATCAACCAGCTACCAGCATATATCAACCTGCTACCAGCATATATCAAATCACCTGCTACAGCATATATCAACCAGGTACCAGCCTATATCACAACTGCTACCAGCATATATCCAACCTGCTACCAAGCATACATCAACCAGGCTACCACCTACATCAACCAGCACCAGCATAATTTCAACCAGCTACCCAGCATATATCACCTGCTAAACCTGCATACATCAACCAGCTACCACATACATCAACCTGCTACCTACCAGCAATATCAACCTGCTACCAGCATATATCAACCTGCTACCAGCATACATCAACCAGCTACCAGCATACATCAACCTGCTACCAGCATATATCAACCTGCTACCAGCATATATCAACCAGCTACCAGCATATATCAAACCAGCGACCAGCAGATAGCAACCAGCTACCACATACACACCAGCTACCAGACGTATATCAACCCCTTACCAGCAATAATATCAACCAGCTACAGCATATATCAACCAAGCTACAGCATATATCAACCAGCGACCACATATATCAACCAGCTAGCCAGCATACATCAACCAGCTACCCACATATTTCAACCAGCTACCCAGCATATACAACCTGCTACCGCATTTTTCACCAGCTACCAGCATATATCAACCTGCTACCAGCATATATCAACCTGCTACCAGCATATATCAACCTGCTACCAGCATATATCAACCTGCTACCAGCATATATCAACCTGCTACCAGCATATATCAACCTGCTACCAGCATATATCAACCTCTAACCAGCATATATCAACCGCTACAGCATATATCAACCTGCTACCAGCATACATCAACCAGCCTACCACAGCTTATATCAACCACTACCCAGCATATACATCCTGCTACCACATATATCAACCTGCTACCAGCATATATCAAACCTGCTCCCACATATAACAAATCAACCTGCTACCAGCATATATCAACCTGCTACAAGCAGATATCAACTGCGAACCAGCATACATCAACCAGCTACCAGCATATATCAACCAGCTACCAGCATATATCAACCTGCTACCAGCATATATCAACCTGCTACCAGCATATATCAACCTGCTACCAGCATATATCAACCAGCTACCAGCATATTCAACCTGCTACCAGCATATACAACCGCACCAGCAATACAACCTGCTACCAGCAGATATCAGACCAGCTACCAGCATACATCAACCGGCTACCAAAGCATATATCAACCAGCGACCAGCATATATCAACCTGCTACACCCAGCATACATCCAACCTGCGACCAGATTATATCAAACAGCTACCAACATTTATCAACCTCTACCAGCTTATATCAACCTGCCACCAGCATATATCAACCAGCTACAAAGCATATATTCTACCTGCTATACCAGTAAAACAATATCAACCTACTACCCACAGATATCAACCTACTACCACCAGAGATCAACCACTACCACTAGATATCAAACTGTTACCACCAGAAATCAACCTAATCAGCAGATTATCAACCAGCTACCAGCAGTATCCCAAACCGTGCCCTACCCAGCAATATCAACCTACTACCACAGATATCAACCTGCTACCACACAGATACACCGACTCCCAACAGATCATCAACCAGCTACCAAGATATCAACCAGCTACCAGCCAGATTCAACCTACTAACCAGAGATATTCAACCCTACTACCAGCAGATATCAACGAGTTACCCAACCAGAATATCAACCTACTACCAGGAGATATCAACCTGCTATACCACAATATCAACCAGCGACCAGAGACATCAAACCACTACAAGCAGATATCAACCACTACCAGAAAGATAGCAACCTACTACCAGCAGAATTAACCTACTACCAGCAGATACCAACCACCTACCAGCAGATATCTACCAGCTACCAGCAGAGATAACCGACTACCACAGATAGCACCCAGCTACCAGAGAATATCAACCGGCTACCAGGAGAGATCAACCACTACCAGAGATATCAACCTCTACCAGCAGACATCAACCAGCTACCAGCAGATATAAACCAGCTACCAGCAGATATCAACCAGCTACCAGCAGATAACAACCAGCTACCAGCAGATATCAACCCTGCTACCAGGAGATATCAACCAGCTACCAGCAATATCAACCACGTACCAGCAATTATCAACCGCTACCAAGAGATCTCAACCAGCTACCAGGAGGATACAACCAGCTACCAGCAGGGATCAACCCACTACCAGCAGATTATCATCCTACTAACCAGGAGATATCAACCAGCTACCAGCTGATATCAACCAGTTCCAGCAGATATCACCTAACTACCTAGCAGAGACTCCAACCTGCTACCAGCAGATATCAACTCTACTACCGACAGATATCAACCTGCTACCAGCAATAATCAACCTACTACCACAGATATCAACCAGCTACCAGCAGAGATCAACCTACTACCAGCAGATATCAACCACTACCAGCAGATATAACCAGCTACTAAGAGAAATCAACCAGCGACCAGCAGATTTACAACCTGCTACCAACAGATATCAACAAGCTACCAGGAGATATCAACCTACTACCTCACCCACCCCACGGCCCACCCCACCACATATTCCCTACCCCTACCCCACATCCCACCCACCCTACCGCACTCCCACCCTCCCACCTCAACATTCCCACGCCACTCCACCACGCATGCCCACCCACCATCCACCACACATCCCAGCCCACCACTCCACCACACATTCCCACCCACCCACCACGCATTCCCAACCACTCCACCACGTATCCACCCACTCCACACACATTCCCACCC
>NC_069452.1:18038414-18088414 GCF_026875155.1 Cherax quadricarinatus | reverse complement strand
AATAATTGAAACCCTTTAAAATTTGACAGGTGATAATAAAACCCTCCAATGTACGGTGAAAAAAACCTATGTGACGGGGGAATAATAAACCCCCAAACGGACGGGTGGTAATAAACCCCCCAAAATGTGACAGGTGGATAAAAAGAACCCCCAAATTTGTACAGAGGGAAAAATTAAACCCTTTTTAATTGACAGGGGGAAAATTAAACCCTTTTAATGGGGCCCAGGTGAATAATTGAACCTTTAATGTGACAGGGGGATAATTGAACCTCCTTTTTGACAGGGGGATAATAAAAACCTCCAATTGACAGGTGAATAGAACCAAATTACATGGGGGATAAAAAAACCCCCAAACCCGTGACGGGTAGATAATAAACCTCCAATGTGCAGGGGGATAAATAAACCTCCAAGGGTTACGGGGTGGATAACTAAAAACCAAATTAATTGACCCGTGGATAACGGCCCCTTTTAATGTGACGGGTGAAAATTTTGCCCCTTTAATATGACATTTGGAAAAAATAGAACATCCAATTGACGGGTGGATAATTGAACCTTTAATGGACGGTAAATAATTAAACCCCTTAAAATTGTGACGGGTTGGTAAAGAACCTAAAGTTGACAGGTGATAATAGAACCTCCTATGTAAAAAGGTGGATAATTGAACCATTAATTGAAAGGTGGAAAAATAAAACCTTTTAAAGTGACGGGGGGATAATAGAAACCTCCAATGTGACAGGTGGATAAAAAAACCCCAAACAAGTGCATGTGAATAAAAACCATTGACAGGTGGATAACAAACCCCCAAGGACGGGTGGATAATAAAACCCCAATGTGACAGGGGGATAAAAAACCTCCAATGGGACAGGGGGTTTTCATAAACCTCCAATGTAACGGGTTGGATAAAACCCTTTTACGTGACGGGTGGAAAATTTAAAACCTTAAATGTGACGGGGGGGATAATAGAACCATCAATGTGACCCGTGGATAATAAAAAACCTTCAGTATACAGGGGGATAATAGAACCTTTAATATGACAGACGGAAAATAAAAACCTCCAATGTGACGGGTGGATAATTGAACCTTAATGTAACAGGGGGAAAATTAGAACCTTCAATGGCAGGTGGATAAAAACCTTCAAGGGTGACAGGGGGAAAATAGAACCCCCAAAAGGGACAGGGGGATAATAAACCTTCAATATGCATTTGGATAATAAAACCCCCCAATGTGCAGGTGGATAATAAACCCTTCAATGTGCCCAGACGGAAAATAAAACCCCACCAAGGGGACAGGTGGATAATAGAACCTTCAATTGCAGGGGGGATAAAAAAGAACCTCCAATGTACAGGGGGATAATAGAACCTTAAAAGTGACAGGTGGATAATAAAACCCCTTCAATTGACAGAGGGAAAATAGAACCCCCAAAGGGTGACAGGTGGAAAATAGAACCTTAAAATATGACAGTGGAAAATTTAAAACCCCCAATGTGACGGGTGGAAAAATAGAACCTTAAAAGGGTGACAGTTTGGATAATAGAACCTTCAATATGACGGGGGAAAAAATAATAAACCTCCAATGTGACAGGGGGGAAATAATAAAAACCTTCAATATAAACAGACGGAAAAAGAACACACCAATGTACAGTGGAAAATTAAAAACCTTGAATTGACAGGGGGATAATTGAACCTTAAAATGTAAACAGGGGGTTTAATTGCCCCCTTGAATGTGACAGGTGGATAATTGAACCTTAAGTGACGGGTGGATAATTAAACCCTTTAAATTTGTGACGGGGGGGGAAAATTTGACCCTTGAATGTGACGGGGGAAAATTTAAAACCCTTTTGAATGGACAGGGGGATAATTGAACCTTCAATGAAGCAAAAAAAGGAAAATTTAAACCCTTTTAAACTTAATCGGGTATTTTTCCGAAACCTGTGTGGGGGACAAAAATTCCTTTTAAAATTGGGGAGAACCGAGGGTTTTGGCAACACTGTGGGGAAGGGGAAGGGGGAGAGAGGGAAAGGGAAAAGGTAAAAAAGGGAACTAAGATGAAAGAAGGAAGTTAAAGAAGGGAAGGAAAGGAGAAAAAGTAAAGCAAGAAGGTAAAAAGGGAAAAAAAAGGGAAAGGAAAAAAAAGGAAAGGGAAAAAAGAAGGAAAGGAGAAGGTAAAGAAGAAGGAAAGGGCGGGCCATATCACACCACAAAGCCCCTTCCCCTAGTGCTGTCTGAAGCACAAAACCCATTATTCCAGTAAAGGGTCACCCGTTAAACTCAAAAACCCCGTCCTTAACACAGTAACAACTTTTAATAAAACCCCGGGGAGAGCCCTGACCACCATCACCCAAGACTGAGGGATTTGACCACCATCTTAAAACTGGGGACTGCCCCCCATCTATCAAGACTGGGGGACTGCCCACCATCACAAGACTGAGGGACTGACTACCATTTTATCAAGACGAGGGACTGACACCATCTTTTCAAGACTGGGGGGACTGACTACATCATAAAGCCCGGGGGAAGGGAACCACCATCTATCAAAAACCGGGAAGGGACTGACCACCATCTTTCAAACGAGGGATTTTTGGAAAACCATCTATCAAGATGAGGGACGACCACTATTATCAAGACTGGGGGACACCACCATCATCAAGACTGGGGGCCCTGACCACCATCTTTTCAAGACTGAGGGACTGCCCACCTTTCTATCAAGACGGAGGGACTAACCCCCCCATCTATCAAGACGGGGGAAACAAAACCAAACCATCTATCAAGACTGGGGGAAATGATTTAGAAACTATCAAGACGGGGGGACGACCACCATCTATCAAGACTGAGGGACTACCACCATCTATCAAACTGAGGGACTGACTAGCATCTATAAAGACGAGGGACTACCACCATCTATCAAGACTGGGGGACTGACTAGCATCTATCAAGATTTGGAGGGACGACCAAAACTATCAAAAACCGGGGAGGGACTGCCCACACTACAAGACGGGGGGACTGACCCCCAACTTAAAGACTGGGGGAACTGCCCAAACCATCAATCAAAAAACTGGGGGAACTGACCACCATCATCAAGACTGAGGGACGACCACCATCAAATCAAGACTGAGGGACTAAACCACCATCTATTCAAGACTGAGGGACTGACCACCACCTACAAGACTGAGGGACGGACTAGCATCTATAAGACTGAGGGACTGACCAAAATTTCTAAAAAGACTGGGGACTAAACCACCATCTTTTCAAGACTAAAGGAAATGCCACCACTACCCAAGACTGGGGGACTAAAAAAACCATCTAACAAGACTGAGGACTGCCCAAACCTTTCTATCAAGACTGGGGGACTGCCCCACCAATCTATCAAGACTGAGGGACCTTGACCACCATTTTCAAACTAAAGGGACTGACCCCCCATCAACAAGCCCGGGAGGCCTGACCACCACTATCAAGACTGGGGGACGGGCCCCCATCTACCCAAGACTGAGGGCTGACCACCATCTTTCAAGACTGAGGGACTGACCACCTCTACCCAAGACTGAGGGACTGACCACCATCATCAAGCCCTGGGGGGACTAAACCACCTCTATCAAGACGGGGGACAAAACCACCATCTATCAAGACTGGGACGCCCACCACCTATCAAGACTGAGGGACTGCCCCACCATCTATCAAGACTGAGGGACGACCACCATCTACAAGACTGAGGGCGGGACCCCCATCTATCAAGACTGGGGGGCCCTGCCCCACCATCTATCAAGACTGAGGGCCCTGACCACCATCTTTTAAAAGACGGGGGGACTGACCACCATCAATCAAGACTGGGGGAAACTGACCACCACTAAAAAGACTGGGGGACTGACCACCACTATAAAGACTGGGGGACGGACAGCACAAAAAAAACTGAGGGACTGACCACAATCTATCAAGCCCTGAGGGACTGACCACCATCTATCAAACTAAAGGGGACGGGACCCCATCAAACAAGACTGGGGGCGGGACCCCCAAATCTAACAAACTGGGGGACGGGACCACCACCCTATCAAGACTGAGGGACTGCCCAAACCATCTATAAAACTGGGGGACTGACCCCCAAAAATCTATCAAGACTGAGGGACTGACCCCCAAATCTTTTAAAGCCCTGGGGGAAACGGGAACCCCCCCATCTCAATGACGGGGGATTGCCCAAACCTCTACCAAGACTGGGGGAAATGCCCCCACTATCAAGACTGGGGGACGGGCCAAACCAAATCTATCAAGAACTGGGGGAAAACTGACCACCATCTATCAAACGGAGGGACTACCACCATTTTATCAAACGGGGGGGACGCCCAACCACTACCCAAACTAAAGGGACGACCCCCCCAAATCTATAAAGGGACTGAGGGACTGCCCAAACCATCTATCAAGCTGGGGGACTGACCACCATTATCAAGACGGGGGGGACTAAACCACCATCTATCAAGACTGGGGGGACTGACCACCATCAAACAAACTGAGGGACGGACCACCACTATAAAGACGAGGGACTGACCCCCAAACAATCAAAGACGAGGGACTGACCCACCATCTATAAGACTGAGGGACTGACCACCATCTTTTCAAGACTGAGGGACTGGACCACCATCAATCAAGACGGGGGGGACTGCCCAAACCATCTATCAAATTTAGGGACGGCCCAAACCATCATCAAGACTGGGGGAACAAAACCACCACTATCAAACTGAGGGCTGACCACCCACATAAAAATGGGGGACTGACCACCACTATCAAGACTGAGGCCCTGACTACCATCAAATTCAAACTGGGGACTGACTACCAACTATCAAGACTGGGGACTGACTACCATTTTATCAAGACTAAAGGGACTGACTACCATTTTTTAAATCAAGACTGGAGACTGCCCAAACCATCTATCAAGACGGGGGGAAACGGACAAACCATCTATCAAGACGGGGGAACTAAAAAAACCATCAAATCAAGATGGGGGGACGGGACCACCATCTATCAAAAACTGAGGATTGACTACCATCAAACCCAAGACGGAGGGACTGACTACCACTATCAAGACTGGGGACTGACCACCATCTATCAAGACTGAGGGACTGACTCCCATCTATCAAGACTGAGAGACTGACCACCATCAAATCAAGACTGGGGGCTGACCACCACTACAAGATGAGGGACTGACCACCATCTAAAAACTGGGGGACGGGACCACCTTCTATCAAGACTGAGGGACTGACCACCCATCTATCAAGCCCTGGGGGAACTGACCACCACTATCAAACTGGGGGACTGACCACTATCTACAAGACTGAGGGACGACCACCATCTATCAAGACTGGGGGAAATTTTAAACCACCATCTATCAAGACTGAGGGACTGACCACTATCTATCAAGACTGGGGACGGGCCACCTCTATCAAACTGAGGGACTGACCCCCCATCATAAAGACTGGGGGAAACTGACCCCAAACTACCCAAGACGAGGGTTTGCCCAAACACCCTACAAGACTGAGGGCCGCCCTACCATCTACCCAAACAAAAGGGACGCCCAAACCATCTATCAAAAACTGGGGGACTGACCACTATCTTTTCAAGACTGAGGGATTTGGACTACCATCATCAAACAAAGGATTTGACCACCACCCTATCAAGCTGAGGGACTGACCCCCAAATCTATCAAGACTGGGGGACTGACCACCATCTTCAAGACTGAGGGCTAAATCCCAAAAAAAATCAAAAACTGGGGGACTGACAAAACCATCAAACAAGACTGGGGACTGACCACCATCTACAAGACTGGGGGCCCTGACTACCATCTATCAAGACTGAGGGACTGACCACAAACTATCAAGACTGAGGGACTAAACCGCCATCTACCCAAGCCCTGGGGGACGACCACCATCTATCAAACTGGGGGGACTGACCACCATCATCAAGACTGAGGGACTGACTACCATCTATCAAACTGAGGGACGCCCCCCCATCTATCAAGTTGAGGGACGACTACCATCTATCAAGACGGGGGGACTGACCACCACCCCAATAAAGGGACTGAGGACTGACCACCACTATCAAACTGAGGGACTGACCACCACTATCAAGACTAGGGACTGACTAACCAAAAAACCCAAGACTGGGGGACTGCCCCCCCCACCATCTATCAAGACTGAGGGACTGCCCAAACCACCCTATCAAGACGAGGACTGACAACCACAAATCAAGATTTAAAGAAAACCAAAAAAACCACCATCTACCAAACTGAGGGACTAAACTCCCCTCTATCAAGCCCTGAGAGACTGACTACCACCCCTATAAAGACTGGGGGACTGACCACCACAATCAAGACAAAGGGAAACTGACCACCACTATCAAGACTGAGGATTTGCCCCCACCATCTAAAAAAGACTGGGGGCCTGACTCCATCAATCAAGACTGAGGGCTAAACCACCATCTATCAAGACTGGGGACTGCCCAAAACCATCAAACAAGACTGAGGGACTGACTACCATCTATCAAGACTGGGGGACTAAACCACCATTTTATAAAGACTGAGGGCCCTGACTACCATCTATAAAGACTGGGGGAAAACGGGACCCCATCTACAAAAACGGAGGGGACTGCCCCACCACCCCTTATAAAAGACTGGGGGACTGATTTACCATCTATCAAGACTGGGGGACTCCCCCACCATCTTTTAAAAGACTGAGGGACTGACCACCATCTATCAAACTGAGGGACTGCCCAAACCATCAAATCAAGCCCTGGGGGACTAAACCTACCATCTTCAAGACGGAGGCCCTGACTACCATCTAAAAACTGGGGGGAACTGACCACCATCTTCAAGACTGAGGGCTGACTACCACTATCAAGACTGAGGGACTGACTACCATCTATCAAGCGGGAGGGCTGACAACCATCTATCAAGACTGGGGGATTTGACAAACCATCTATCAAGACTGGGGGATAAACTACCATCTATCAAGACTGAGGGACGGGACCACCATCTATAAAGACGGGGGACGGACTACCCCAAACAAGACTGGGGGACTAAACCCCATCTTTTAAAACTGAGAGACGACCCCCCAAATCTATCAAGACTGGGGGAAACTGACCCCCATCAAAAAAACGGAGGGACTGACCACCATCAAATAAAGACTGAGGGATGACCACCATCTTTCAAAAAACTGAGGGCCCTGCCCACCACAAATTAAAACGGGGGGATTTGACCACCATCTATAAAGACGGGGGGACTGACCCCATCTATCAAAAACTGAGGGACTGACCACAATCAAACAAACGGGGGACTAAACCACCATCTATAAAAGACTGAGGGACTAAAACCACCTTTCTTTTTAAAGACTGAGGCCTAAAACCACAATCTATCAAGACTGAGGGACTGACCACCACTATCAAGACTGAGGGACTGACCCCATTTTATAAAGACTGAGGACGGCCACCATCTTAAAAGACTGAGGGACTGACTACCATCTATAAAGACTGGGGGGACTGCCCACCATCTATCAAAAACTGAGGGACTGACTACCATCAATCAAGATTTAGGGACGACCCCCATCTATCAAGACTGGGGGACTGCCCACCTTTCTATCAAGACTGAGGACTGACCACCATCTATCAAGACTGGGGGCTGACTACCATCTTTTCAAGACAAAGGGACTGACCACCATCAAATCAAGCGGGAGGGATTTCCCCCCATCTATCAAGACTGGGGGGAACTGATTTACCTCTATCAAGACTGAAGACGACCCACCATCTATCAAACTGGGGGACTGACTACCATCTATCAAAAACTGAGAGACTGACCCCCATCTATCAAAAACCTGAGGGATTTAAACCACCATCTTTTTAAGACTGGGGGGCCCTGCCCAAACCATCTATCAAACGGGGGGACGACCCCAAACTTTTCCAAGACGGGAACCCGATTTGACTACCATCTATCAAGCCTAAGGGACTGACCACCATCTACCCAAATTTGAGGGACTTGCCCACCCCTATAAAGACTGAGGGACTAAACCACCACTACAAGACGAGGGATGCCCAAACCATCTATCAAGACTGGGGACTGACCACCATTTTATAAAGGGCCCTAGGGACTGACCACCATCTACCAAGACTGGGGGATTTACCACCTTTCCTACCCAAGACTGAGGGACGGCCCAACCATCTATCAAATGAGGGACTGACCACCATCTATAAAGACTGAGGGACAAAACTACCACAAACAAGACTAAGGGACTGACCCCCAAATCTACAAGACTGGGGGACGGACCACCATCATCAAGACTGAGGGACTGCCCCACCATCTATCAAGACTGGGGGACTGACCACCATCTTAAAGACTGGGGGACTGACCCCCAAACTACCCAAAACTGGGGGACTGACCACCATCTATCAAGACGGGGGACTACCACCCAAAGTAAAATCAAAGACTGAGGGCCCTGACCACCACCCTATAAAGATTTGGGACTGACCCCCAAATCTATAAGACTGAGGGACACCACCATCAATCGGGGGACGAAAAAAGGTGCCCAAACCTTTTTCCAAAAACCCAAAAAAATTTTTTTTAAGGTTTTGAACTACCTTTTCAAAAATTTTCAAAGATGAGTTACTGACTACCATCAATCAAGACTGACAGACGCCCAACCCATCTATCAAGATTTGGGGGGACTGACCCCCAATCTATAAGACTGAGGGACTGACTACCATATAAAAGACAAAGGGATTTGACCAAAATTATAAAGACGAGGGACTGACTACCACCCTATAAGAATGGGGGACTGACCACCATCATCAAACTGGGGAAACTGACCCCATCTATCAAGACTGGGGACTGACCACCATCTACCCAAAAATGGGGGACTGAAAAACCATCTATCAAGACTGGGGGAAACTGCCCAAACCCTCTATCAAGACTGAGGGACGGGCCCAAACCATCTATCAAACTGGGGGACTGACTACCATCTATCAAGACTGAGAGACTGGTTTACCATCTATCAAGACTGAGAGACGACTACCATCAAACAAGATTTGGGGACTGACCCCCAAACTATCAAGACTGGGGGCCCTGACCCCCAAACTATCAAGACTGAGGACTAAAACAACCATCTATCAAACTGGGGGACGGGACTCCCTTTTCATCAAACAGAGGGACGACTACCATCTACAAGACGGGAGGGACTGCCCCCACCTTTTTCAAACTGAGGGACTGACTACCATCAAACAAGACTAGGGACTGACCCCCCCATCTATGAAGCCCTGAGGGACTGACCCCCAAATCAAATCAAGACCTGGGGGAAACTGAGTACCATCTATCAAGACTGGGGGACTGCCACCAATCTATCAAATTAGGGACTGACTACCATCTTTTAAAGACTGAGTTTACTAAACTCCCCATAAATTTCAAAAATTTGACAGACTGACTACCATCTATCAAGACTGAGGGACTGACCACCATCATCAAAAACTGGGGACTGACTACCACTACCCAAAACAAAGGGGACTGACCACCATCATAAAGGACTGAGGGATTTACTACCATCTATCAAGACTAGGGCTGACCACCATCAATCAAGATTTGGGGGACGACCCCCAAATTTATAAAGACTGAGGACTGACCCCCATCTATCAAGCTGAGGGACTGCTACCATCTAAAAGACTAAAGGGACTGCCCACCATCTAAAAACAAGGGGGAACTGACCACCAAAAACCCCAAGACTGGGGGACTGACTCCCATCAAACAAAAAATTTGAGAGACGGGTCCCACTTCAAGACTGAGAGTTTGACAAACCACCCATCAAGACTGGGGGACTGCCCACCATTAAAAGACTGGGGGAACTAAACTCCATCTAAAAAGACTGAGGGACTGACTCCCATCTATCAAACTGGGGACGGGACCACCATCTATCAAGACTAAAGGGACTGCCCAAACCATCTATCAAGACGGGGGGACTGACTACCATCTTTCAAGACTGAGAGACGGTTTACCACTATAAAGACTGAAAAATTGACTACCATTTTCCCAAAACGGGAGGGATTTAACCAAACACTATCAAGACGGGAGAGACTGGCTACCACTATCAAAAAATGGGGGACGACCACCATCTATCAAGCTGAGGGATTTGACCACCCCTATCAAGACTGAGGGACTGAACCCCCAAATCTATCAAACTGAGGAGTAAACCAACATCTATCAAGACGGGGGGGAAACTGACCACCACAATCAAGACGAGAGACTGACTCCCTTTTATCAAGACTGGGGGAAACTAAAACCACCATCTATCAAGACTGGGGGACTGACGACCACAAACAAGACTGAGAGTTTGACTACCATCTATCAAAACTGGGGGACTACCACCATCAATCAGACTGGGGGAAAGACTACCATCTATCAAGAAAAAGGGGCCCGACCACCACCCTATCAAGCTGGGGGACTACTACCATCTATCAAGACTGGGGGACTGACCACCATCAAATCAAGACTGAGAGACTGAACCATCTATCAAGACTAAAGAGATTGACTACCATCAATCAAGACTGGGGGACTGACACCATCAAACCCAAGACTGGGGGAATTTGACCAAAAATCAAATTCAAGACGAGGACTGACGACCATCTATCAAGACTAGAGACTGAACTACCTTTCTATCAAACGAGGGACGGGACCAACATCTATCAAGACTGAGGGCCCTGACCACCATCTATCAAGATTAGAAAACTGACCACCATCTATAAAGGGACTGAGAACTGACGCCCCTTCTATAAAGGGACGGGAGGGACTGACCACCATCTATCAAGCCCTGGGGGGACTAAACGACCTTCTATCAAAAATGGGGGATTTAAACCACCACTATAAAGACTGAGGGACTGACGACCATCATAAAGACGGGATTTGACCCCCACTTTTCAAAAAGAGGGACTGAGACCATCAATCAAGAAAAGGGAAATGACCCCCAAATCTATCAAAAACTGAGGGACTGACGACCATTATCAAGATTGAGAGACTGACCACCTTTCCTATCAAGACGGGGGACTGACGCCCAAACCTACAAGACTGGGGGACGACCACCACAAATCAAAAACTAAAGGGACGGGACGCCCCCAAACTTCAAAAACTGGGGGCCTAAACCACCATCTATCAAAGACGAGGGACTGCCGACCATCTATAAAGGGCGAGAGACTGACACCATCAAACAAATTTGGGGGGACTGACACCATCTATCAAGATGAGGGACTGCCACCTTTATCAAGACTGAGGGACTGACGACCACTATCAAGCCCTGAGGGGAACTACCATCTATAAAAGACTGGGGGACTGCCCACCATCTTTTCAAAAATGGGGGACTGACGCCCAAATCTATCAAGACTGAGGGCCCGACCACACTTAAAAAGCCTGGGGGAAACTGACACCATCTACCCAAAAGACTGGGGGAAACGGGACCACCATCTTTTCAAAAACTGGGGGACTGACTACCATCTACAAGACGGAGGGATTTGGACCACCATCTATAAAAGACTGAGGGATTTGACAAACCCATCAAATAAAGACTGAGAACTAAACAAAACCATCTATCAAGACTGAGGACTGACCACCATCTATCAAGACTGGGGGCCCTGAAAACCATCATCAAGACTGGGGACTGACCACCATCTATCAAGACTAGGGACGACGACCATCTATCAAAAACGGGAAAAACAAAAACCCTCCCATCTACCAAGATTTGAGGGACTGACCCCCCAACCAAAAAATCTTTTAAAGACTGGGGGACTGACGACCTCTAACAAGACTGAGGGACTAAACCCCCCACTATAAAGACTGAGGGACTCCCGACCACAAATCAAGACTGAGGCCCGACGACCATCAAATCAAACTGGGGGACTGCCCAAACCACTACAAAAACGGGGGGGACTGACGACCATCTAAAAGACTGAGGGACTGACTACCATTTTATAAAGACTGAGGGCTGACCACCATCTATCAAGACTGGGGGACGCGACCACTTTTCAAACTGAGGGACTGACAAACCATCTACAAGACTGAGGGACTGCCCACCATCTATCAAGACTGAGGGACTGACTACCATCTATAAAGACTGGGGGTATTTCCCCCCATCTACAAGACTGGGGGGAACTAAACCACCACCCTATCAAGACTGAGGACTGTCCCCCCACCTTTTAAAACAAAGGGACTGACTACCATCAAATCAAGACGGGGACTGACCACCTCAAAAAGACTGAAGGACTGTTTACCATCTATCAAGACTGAGGGACTGACTACCATCTACAAGACGGAGGGACGACTTACCATCTGGAAAACTGGGGGATTTAAATCCCATCTATCAAGACTGAGGGCCCTGACCCACCATCTTTCAAGACTGGGGGAGTGACAAACCCATCTATCAAGACTGAGGGACTGACTACCATCTATCAAGACTTGGGGACTGAACTCCATCTATCAAGAAAAGGGGACTAAAGACCTTTCCACAAGCCCTGGGGGACTGACTACCATCTATCCAAGACTGAAAAGACTGACCACCATCTACAAAACGGGGACAAAGAAACCACCTTCAAGACTGAGGGACGGACAACCATTTATAAAGGGACTGAGAGACTGACCACCATCTATCAAACTGAGGACAAATACTACTATCAAGACTGAGGGACTGACTACCATTACAAGACGAGGGACTGCCCACCACTATCAAGACTGAGGGAACTCTAACCCCATCTATCAAGACTGAGGACTGACTACCCTGTCAAGACTGGGGGACTAAACCCCCATCTACAAGACTGGGGGAAACTGACAACCATCTATAAAGACTGGGGGACTGACAAACCACCTATAAAAGACTGGGGGACGACCACCACAAATAAAGACTGGGGGAATGACTACCATCTATCAAGACTGAGGGACTGACCCCCAAACTATAAAGCCCTTGAGGGACTGACTCCCAAACAAAAGACTGAGGGACTGACTACCATCTAACAAGATTGTGGGACTGCCACCATCCTTCAAGACTGGGGACTGACAACCATCTACCCAAGACGGGGGACTTACAAACCATTATAAAGACTGGGGGAAACTAAACTACCATCTATAAGACGGGGGACTAAACCACCACCCAAATCAAGACGAGGGACTCACCCCCATCTATCAAACTGGGGGACGGACTACCCTTCTATCAAGCCCGGGGGACTGACTACCATCATCAAACTGGGGGACGACAACCATCAAGCCCTGGGGGAACTGACTACCATCAATCAAAAACCGGGGGCTGACTACCACTATCAAGACTGAAGACGGGCTACCATCTACCCAAACGAGGGAAAGACTACCATCATGAAGAGTGGGGGACTGACCACCCCACATCAAGACTGAGGGACACTACCATCTATCAAAAACTGGGGGGACGACTACCTTTATAAAGGGACTGGGGCCCTGACTACCACTATCAAAAACTAGAGACTGCCCCCAACAATCAAAACTGAGTGACGGGACTCCCCATCTATCAAGACTGGGGGACGACCCCCATCTTTCAAGACTAAAGGGACAAACTACCATCTATCAAGACTGGGGGCCTCACTACCTCTATCAAGACGGGGGACTGACCACCATCTATCAAGACGGAGGGACTGACTACCTTTTCTATAAAAGATGAGGGACTCCCCTACCATCAAATCAAGACTGGGGGACTCACTACCATCTATCAAGCCCTGAGGGACTAAACTACCATCATAAAAGACTGGGGGACTGACTACCACCTATCAAGACCAAAGGGAACTGACTACAAACATCAAGACGAGAGAACGGGCTACCTTTCTATAAAACCCTGAGGGACTGACAACCATAAAGGGACGGGGGACAAAACAAATCTATAAAGACCGGGGGACTACTACCACTATCAAGACTGGGGAGACGGGCTCCCATCTTCAAGACTGAGGGACTGACCACCACTATCAAGACTGAGGGACTGACCCCCAAATCCCCCCAAGACTGGGGGACGACCACCATTTTATCAAAACGAGGACTGCCCAACCATCTACCAAGACGGGGGGATTTTGGAACCACCATCTATCAAAAAACTGAGGGACTAAACCACCATCTAAAAAGACGGGGGACAAAACCACCATCTATCAAACGGGGATTTAACCCCCAAACACAAGACTGGGGGACTGACAACCATCAAACTGGGGGACTGCCCTACCACTAAAAGCCCGGGAGGACTACTACCCTATAAACCCCGAGAGACTGGCTACCATCATCAAAAAACTGAGGGATTTGACCACCATCAAACAAAATTTGAGGGCCCGACCACCACTTTTCAAACTGAGGGACTGCCAAACCTTCTATAAAGATTTGGGGGAAACTGACCACCACCCTACCCAAAAACTGAGGGACTGACCACCATCTATCAAGCCCCCGGGAGGGACTGACTCCCCATCTATAAAAGAGTGGGGGACTGACCACCACTATCAAGCCTGGGGACTGACCACCATCAATCAAGACTGGGGGAAATGCCCCACCATCTTTTAAAGACGGGAGGGACTGCCCTACCATCATAAAGACTAAAAGGGACTGACTCCCAAACCCTATCAAGACGGGACGGACTGCCCACCTCTATCAAGACTGAGGGACTGACTCCATCAATCAAAAATGAGGGACTGGGTTTCCCAAATCTATCAAGACTGAGGGCCCGACAAACCATCTATAAAGACTGAGGGACGACTCCCCATCTATCAAAAAACCGAGGGCCCTGACAACCATCTACAAGGGAAAGTAAATTTTAAAACTTTCTTGGTGGTGTGTGTTTGTGTTGGTGTGTGTGGTGTGTGTGTTGTGTTTGTTTTGTGTGGTGTGGGGTGTTGTGTGTGTGTGTGTGTGTTTTTGGTAAAAAATTATTGAAACCCCCCAAAACTATGCCAAACAATCACCCTTTTTTAAAAAGGCTTATATACCTGAAACCTTTTCAACCCCTCCAGGTTTTTTTAAACCCCCCAATTGCACCCCGACCAGTGTGTATCCCACACCTGACTTTTCCGGGTTTGGGGCACACATGGTGCGGCCCCCCCCCTGCCAGGCCGGGGTGGCCACACCTTTTGGGGCCCCCGGGCCCAACTCTGAAAAACCCCAGGTTTTTTGGGCACTTTTGGTGCGACCACTCCGGAAAGTGCCGGGTGTGGGCACCCTGTGGGGGCCAAAACCGGAAAAGCACCAAGTGGGGGTTTAAAACCTACAGTATCAGGTTTTGGGTACACCTGGGGGGGGGGGGTTTTGCCCACCTGCCGTGCCGGGTGTGGGAAACACCTGGCACTGTGAACTACATTACCAGCGACAACAACCTCAAGAAGTGTGTATATTTGTCATGGTTGCAGCAGAGATATTATCTGTCTGTTTCTCTGTTTACTAACGGGAGAGTCGCCATCCCATTGGTCCATGTGTTGGCGGAAGCCTGTATAAGAGGACCAATCATGTGGGTGGACTGTCGGAGCTGCAACGCCAATCATGTGTTGACACAGTCAGGGATTGCAAAACTAGACGAATCACGCCAGCAGACATTTCGAGATTTCATAATCGAACCAATCACATCAGCAGACGATCAGGTACACGCATACACCTGCTCATTAATGTACATATCTGATCAGCCAATCACGTGGCAGCACCTCAGTTTAAAAGCAAGGGACATTAACTCAGCCGCAGTTCCGTGGCCTTGTTAATGAGAGAGGTCAGAGGAGAATGTCCATACAGGTTCAGACTAACAGGAAGGCGACAGTAACTCAAATAACCCCGTGTTACAACAGTCATATGCAGAAGAGCATCTCTGAACGCATAAAACGTCGAACCTTGAAATGGATGGGCTGCAGCGGAAGACCAGACTGGGTTCCACTCCTGTCAGCTCAGAACAGTAAACTAGGCTACAGTGAGTACAGAATCACCAAAATTGGACAGTTAAGATTGGAAAAACGTCGCCCGGTTTGTCGAAACATGATACCTGTTGTGACACGTAGATGACAGTGTCAAAATTTGTCGCAAATCTATGACACGAAGAATTCAGGCCGTTCCAGAACAAAGATGGGTTCTACTCAGCACTAGAAAAGGTTGTACCTAATAAAGTGGCCACTTAGTGTGTGTACATATATTATATGTCGTGCCGAATATATAAAACTGGTCAATTAACAAGAACTCATTCATAATTAAGTCCTTTCTGAAAATTTCTCTTATACGTTTAAAAATATATTTTTTTCATTAATGTTAATGTAAAAAATTTTAATTTTGCACCAAAAGAATCTTAGAAAACTTACCTAACCTTATTATAACAAGAACAATTTATTTTAGCCTAACCTAACTAAATATATTTTAGATTTGTTTACAATAATTTAATACTAAACAAACACAGTGAAATATATTTTTTTCGTTAGGTTCAGAATGATTTTGGCGAAATTATTGCATACACAAATTTTCACTTGTCCTATATGGCAAGATGAGCGTTGCTATTTAAGCCAAGATCGCAAGTTCTGCCTATTCGGCACGACATATATATATATATATATATATATATATATATATTATATATATATATATATATATTATATATATATATATATATATATATATATCATAGAGAGAGAGAGAGAGAAGTGGTTCAGGTGAGAGATAAGGGGGGGTGGGGGGGTGGTAGTGAGAGATGCTACCGTAGTTGCCTGAGCGATCAATAGATGGTGTTGTGCAACTCTTAAACCACACACAAACACACACACTCTCACTACTACTACTACTGTAACTGATGCTACTGTTGCAGCAGCTGGTGGTGGTGGTGGTGGTGGTGGTGGTGGTGGTGGTGGTGGTGGTGGTGGTGGTGCTGGTGGTGGTGCTGGTGGTGGTGCTGCTGCTGCTGCCTCACTTACCTTGCTCTGGGTACACCTGCCAACTCATACCTTTTACCTTTCTCTTACCTTTCTCGTCTTACTTATCTCTTACCTTTCACTTACCTATCTCTTACCTTTCACTTACCTTTCTCTTACCTTTCTTTCACCTTTCACTCACCTTTCTTTTACCTTTCTCTTACCTTTCTCGTCTTACCTATCTCTTACCTTTCACTTACCTTTCTCTTACCTTTCTTTTACCTTTCTCTTACCTTTCCTTTATCTTTCTCTCGTCTTCCCAACCTAACGTACCTTAATCTAACCTAATATACCCTAACAAACTAACAATAACTAACCTAACTTAGCTACTAATAACATGACAATTTCTAACACAGAGAAACAAACGTAGCAAGGTCAGAACGTCAAATAACGCACGAACTACAACACATTGTTCACAAGGGCTAACAAATCCTTGTTAATTTGTTCCATAACTTATAAAATAAATCTGGAATCTTTTCACCCATAAAGTCTCTTAAAAAACTGAGTTGAATTAATGTTTGTCGCCACGAATAATGGACGTTAATTATGGTATGTACGATAACCTCGGTTCTCTTGTTGCCTTGTTATCCGCTGCCAGACCTGCAAGGATAGTGCCCGTATCATAAATTAAGTACGATAACCTTGTCTCTTGTTGCCTCTGTTATCCGCTGCCAGACGTGCAAGGAAAGTGAATCCTAAAATGAGTACGATAACTAATGCACGCTTGCTGCTTCAGTACCCCGCTGCCAGATGTACAAGGAGAGTGCTTGCATATTAAAATTGGTACGATAATTTATGCACTCTTGCTGCCTCAATACGCGGCTGCCAGACGTGCAAGGATAATATCCGTACCATAAATGAGGTACAATAAATTCTGCACTCCTACTGAGTCAGTATTTGCCTGCCAGAGGTAGGAGTAAACCTTAGTATTCAAATTTCCACTTTGGTACGATAACTTCACTACTGCTACCTTTGTACTCGTCTGCCAAAAGTGCAACAATGCATAAGCTGTGATATCACAAAATAGGTACGATAATTTTGGCACTCTTGCTGCCATAGCACTCGTCTGCCAAACGTACGACTAATGTTTACATCACAAAAAAAGACTGAATATTCTTAAGAATTAGGACAAAAAGGCATCATACCGTGCCTGGAATACTCACAGGAGGAGTGAACGGGCCAGTAGGAAGGTCATACCGTGCCTGGAATACTCACAGGAGGAGTGAACGGGCCAGGAGGAAGGTCATACCGTGCCTGGAATACTCACAGGAGGAGTGAACGGGCCAGTAGGAAGGTCATACCGTGCCTGGAATACTCACAGGAGGAGTGAACGGGCCAGGAGGAAGGTCATACCGTGCCTCGAATACTCACAGGAGTGAACGGGCCAGGAGGAAGGTCATACCGTGCCTGGAATACTCACAGGAGGAGTGAACGGGCCAGGAGGAAGGTCATACCGTGCCTGGAATACTCACAGGAGGAGTGAACGGGCCAGGAGGAAGGTCATACCGTGCCTGGAATACTCACAGGCGGAGTGAACGGGCCAGAGGAAGGTATACCGTGCCTGGAATACTCACAGGAGGAGTGAAGGGCCAGTGAGAAGGTCATACCGTGCCTGGAACTATCACAGGAGGAGTGAACGGGCCAGGAGGAAGGTCATACCGTGCCTGGAATACTCAAAGGAGTGAACGGGCCAGGAGGAAGGTCATACAGTGCCTGGAATACTCACAGGAGGAGTGAACGGGCCAGTAGGAAGGTCATACCGTGCCTGGAATACTCACAGGAGGAGTGAACGGGCCAGTAGGAAGGTCATACCGTGCCTGGAATACTCACAGGAGTGAACGGGCCAGGAGGAAGGTCATACCGTGCCTGGAATACTCACAGGAGGAGTGAACGGGCCAGCAGGAAGGTCATACCGTGCCTGGAATACTCACAGGAGGAGTGAACGGGCCAGTAGGAAGGTCATACCGTGCCTGGAATACTCACAGGAGGAGTGAACGGGCCAGTAGGAAGGTCATACCGTGCCTGGAATACTCACAGGAGTGAACGGGCCAGGAGGAAGGTCATACCGTGCCTGGAATACTCACAGGAGGAGTGAACGGGCCAGTAGGAAGGTCATACCGTGCTTGGAATACTCACAGCAGGAGTGAACGGGTCAGTACGAAGGTCATACCGTGCCTGGAATACTCACAGGAGGAGTGAACGGGCCAGTAGGAAGGTCATACCGTGCCTGGAATACTCACAGGAGGAGTGAACGGGCCAGGAGGAAGGTCATACCGTGCCTGGAATACTCACAGGAGGAGTGAACGGGCCAGTAGGAAGGTCATACCGTGCCTGGAATACTCACAGGAGGAGTAACGGGCCAGAAGGAAGGTCATACCGTGCCTGGAATACTCACAGGAGGAGTGAACGGGCCAGGAGGAAGGTCATACCGTGCCTGGAATACTCACAGGAGTGAACGGGCCAGTAGGAAGGTCATACCGTGCCTGGAATACTCACAGGAGGAGTGAACGGGCCAGGAGGAAGTCATCCCGTGCCTGGAATACTCACAGGAGGAGTGAACGGGCCAGTAGGAAGGTCATACCGTGCCTTTCACATTCGGCTGAGACTCCGGGGAAAACTAAGGGGTAAGCCGTGGTTCAATACCTGCCTGGAATTACAGAGTGACTTGCAATAAAAGGTCGATAAATGCACTTTCTTCAATAGGGCTGCCAGTAGTGAAGGTATACGTCCTAGGAATACTCACCAGAGAGTAACGGCCAGGGAGGAATGTTCAAACACTTGCTGATACTCACACTGGATGTACTGCCAAAGTGCAAACGTGCTGGATATCACAAGGAGTAAGGCACCGGGCAAGTAGACCGTGCCTGGCAATACTCACTAATGAACGGGCCAGAGGAAAAGGTCATACGTGCCTGGAATACTCAAGGAGTGAACGGCCAGGTAGAAGGTCATACGTGCCTGGAATACTCACAGGAGGAGTGAACGGGCCAGAGGAAGGTCATACCGTGCCTGGAAACTCACAGGAGTGAACGGGCCAGTAGGAAGTCATACGTGCCTGGAATACTCAAGGAGTGAACGGCCAGGAGGAAGGTCATACCGTGCCTGAATCTCACGGGGTGAACGGGCCAGAGGAAGTCATACCGTGCCTGGAAAACTCACAGGGAGTGAACGGCCAGAGGAAGGTCATACCGTGCCTGAATACTCACAGGAGGAGTGAACGGGCCAGAGGAAGGTCATACCGTGCCTGGAATACTCACAGGGGAGTGAACGGGCCAGAGGAAGGTCATACCTGCCTGGAATACTCACAGAGGAGTGAACGGGCCAGAGGAAGGTCATACCGTGCCTGGAATACTCACAGGAGGATGAACGGCCAGAGGAGGTCATACCGTGCCTGGAATACTCACAGGAGGTGAACGGGCCAGGAAAGGTCATACAGTGCCTGGAAACTCACAGGAGGAGTGAACGGGCCAGGAAAGGTCATACCGTGCCTGGAATACTCACAGGAGGAGTGAACGGCCAGAGGAGGTCATACCGTGCCTGGAATACTCACAGGAGTGAACGGGCCAGTAGGAAGGTCATACCGTGCCTGGAATACTCACAGGAGGAGTGAACGGGCCAGTAGGAAGGTCATACCGTCCTGAATACTCACAGAGTGAACGGCCATAGGAAGGCATACCGTGCCTGGAATACTACGGAGGAGTGAACGGCAGGGAAGGTCATACCGTGCCTGAATACTCACAGAGGAGTGAACGGGCCAGTAGGAAGGTCATACCGGCCTGGAATACCACAGGGGGTGAACGGGCCAGTAGGAAGGTTATACCGTGCCTGGAATACTCACAGGAGGAGTGAACGGGTCAGTACGAAGGTCATACCGTGCCTGGAATACTCACAGGAGGAGTGAACGGGCCAGGAGGAAGGTCATACCGTGCCTGGAATACTCACAGGAGGAGTGAACGGGCCAGGAGGAAGGTCATACCGTGCCTGGAATACTCACAGGAGGAGTGAACGGGCCAGTAGGAAGGTCATACCGTGCCTGGAATACTCACAGGAGGAGTGAACGGCCAGTAGAAGGTCATACCGTGCCTGGAATACTCACAGGAGGAGTGAACGGGCCAGAGAAGTCATACGTGCTGGAATACTCACAGAGTGAACGGCCAGTAGAAGGCATACCGTCTGAAAATCACGAGAGTGGGGGGGCCAAGGAGAAGGTCTACTGCCTGGAATACCCACAGGAGGATGAACGGCCATGGGAAGGCATACCGTGCCTGGAACTCACGAGTGAACGGCATAGAAGGTCTACCGTGCCTGGAATACCACAGGAGAGTGAACGGCCAGTAGGAAGGTCATACCTGCCTGGAATACTCACGGGATACGGGCCAGTAGGAAGTCAACCGTGCCTGAATACTCACAGGAGGAGTGAACGGGCCAGTAGGAAGGTCATACCGTGCCTGGAATACTCACAGAGGATGAACGGCCAGAGGAGGTCATACAGCCTGGAATACTCACAGCGGAGTGAACCGGCCAGGAGGAAGGCATAACCGTCATGGAATCACTCAGAGAGTGAACGGGCAGGAGAAGGTCATACGTGCCGGAATACTCACAGAGAGTGACGGGCCAGAGGAAGGTCATACCGGCCTGGAATACTCAAAGGAGTGAACGGCAGGGAAGGTCTACAGTGCCTGGAATACTCACAGGAGGAGTGAACGGGCCAGTAGGAAGGTCATACCGTGCCTGGAATACTCACAGGAGTGAACGGGCCAGTAGGAAGGTCATACCGTGCCTGGAATACTCACAGGAGTGAACGGGCCAGGAGAAGGTCAAACCGTGCCTGGAATACTCACAGGAGGAGTGAACGGGCCAGTAGGAAGGTCATACCGTGCCTGGAATACTCACAGGAGGAGTGAACGGGCCAGTAGGAAGGTCATACCGTGCTGAATACTCACAGGAGAGTGAACGGGCCAGTAGGAAGGTCATACCGTGCTGGAATACTCACAGGAGGAGTGAACGGCCAGGAGGAAGGTCATACAGTGCCTGGAATACTCACAGGAGGATGAACGGGCCAGAGGAAGGTCATACCGTGCCTGGAATACTCACAGAGGAGTGACGGGCAGTAGGAAGGTCATACGTGCCTGAATACTCACAGGAGGATGAACGGGCCAGGAAAAAGGTCATACCGTGCCTGGAATACCACAGGAGGAGTGAACGGCCAGAGGAAGGTCATACCGTGCCTGGAATACTCACAGAGGAGTGAACGGCCAAAGGAAGTCTACCGTGCCTGGAATACTCACAGGAGAGTGGGGGGGGGGGGGGGGGGGGGGGGGGGGGGGGGGGGGGGGGGGGGGGGGGGGGGGGGGGGGGGGGGGGGGGGGGGGGGGGGGGGGGGGGGGGGGGGGGGGGGGGGGGGGGGGGGGGGGGGGGGGGGGGGGGGGGGGGGGGGGGGGGGGGGGGGGGGGGGGGGGGGGGGGGGGGGGAATAAGTCCGGGTTAAACGGCGGGAACGGAGGGGAAGCAAAGGATGGAAACCAAGGAGGAAGGAGGGGGAAAGGTCACGTCCGGTCCCAAAAGGGGAAACCCAGGAGGAAGGAACGGGCCAAAAACTAAAGGGTGAAGGGCCAGAGGGGATACGTGCCGCCGGAGGAAAAACCCGGGAAGCAGGCGGAAAAGGCGGGAAATAAGGGAAAAGGGCAAAGGGGGTCAATCCTGCGGAAATACAGGGAACGGCCAGGGGGGAAAGGTCCCCCGGGTATCACGGGAAATAAAGGGGGAAAAGGGAGGAACTGGCCTGGAAATCACAGGAGGTGAAGGGCCAGGGGAAAGGGCTTGTGCGGATAACGGAGGAGTGAAGGGGCCCGGGAAGGGTCAGTGCCTGGAAACTACAGGAGGAAGGGAGGGGAAGGTCATCCCGGGCCTGGAATCCACAGGGGGGGAAAGGGGCCCAAAGGGAATTTGATCCTCGTCCAAAATTCCACAGGGGTTAAGTCCGAATGGAAGGTAACCGTGCCGGAAATAAAGGGCTGGAACGGCAGGAAAAGGCCCGGAGGATAAGGGGGAAAAACCAGGAGGAAAGGGGCCAACGGGGCCTGGTAATCCCAAGGAGAGTGAACGGGCCAAAGGAAGGTACCGGTTACCACGGAGGAGTGAAGGGGCCAGGAAGGTTCCTGCGGAATCTCCAGGATGAAACGGCCGGAGGAAGGCATACGTGGGTTAACGGGGTGAACCCAAAGGAAGGAACCGTCCCTGGAATAACGGGAGGGAAAAGGGAAGGAGAAGGCCAAAACCATGCCCCAACAGTTTCTACCCACACAGTGAGAGAGGACTGGCTCCAACACTACCACAGTGTGAGGAAGGACTGGCTCCAACACTACCACAGTGTGAGGAAGGACTGGCTCCAACACTACCACAGTGTGAGGAAGGACTGGCTCCAACACTACCACAGTGTGAGGAAGGACTGGCTCCAACACTACCACAGGGATGAAAGGACTGGACTCCACCATCTATACCACAGTGTGAGGAAGGACTGGCAACCCACTACCTACAGTGTGAGGGAGGACTGGCTCCAACACTGAACCTACAGTGAGGGAGACAGGCCCAACACAACCACAGTGTGAGGAAGGACAGCCTCCAACACTACCGACAATGGAGAAGGAAAAAAACTGGCAAACCCACAACACTACCACCGTGTGATGAAAGGACTGGCTCCAACATCTACCACAGTTGAGGAAAGGACTCCTTATCACAACACTACCACAGTATGAGGAAGAACTGGCACCAACACTTACCTCAGTGGTGAGGAAGGACTTGGGCTCGACACACTACCAGCACAGAGTGAAGGAAGACGTGGCTCCAACACTACCACAGGTGAGGGAGGACTGGCTCAAACACAACCACAGTGGTGAGGAACGACCTGGCTCCAACACAACCACAGTGTGAGGAGGACCTGGCTCCACCACAACACACAGTGTGAGCGAGGACTGGCTGCCCACAACTACCACAGTGTGAGGAAGAACTGGCTTCCAACACTACCACAGTGAGAGGAAGGGACCTGGCTCCAACACTACACAGTGTGAGGAAGGACTGGGCACCAAGCACTACCACAGTGTAGGAAGGACTGGCTCCAACACTTACACATGTGAGGAAGGATCTGGCTCCAACTCAAGCCACAGTGTGAGGAAAGAGACTGACTCACAACACTACCAACAGTGGAGGAAGACTGGCTCCAACACAACCAACAGTGTGAGGGAGACTGGCCTCCAACACAACCACAGTGTGCAGGAAGGACTGGCTCCAACACTAACCACATGTAGAAGGACTGGCTCCAACACTACCACAGTGTGAGGAGGACTGGCTCCAACACAACCACGTGAGAGTGACGAAGGACTTGTCTCCAAAACACAACCCAGTGTGAGGGAAGGACTGGAACACCCAACACTACCCCACAGTGTGAGGGAGACTGGCTCCAACACAACCACACAGTTGTGAGGGAGACTGCTCGAACACTAACCACAGTGTGAGGGAGGACTGGCTCCAACACTACCACAGTGGTGAAGGAGGCTGGCACCAACACACCACAGTGTGAATGTATCAAGGACGTCTCCAACACAACCGACAGAGTGTGAGAAGGACTCTGGCTCCAACACTACCAACAGTGTGAGGAAGGACCTGCTCCAACACTACCACAGTGTGAGGGAGACTGCTCCAACACTACCAGTACATTGTGAGGAGGACAGGCATCCAACACTACCACAGTGTGAGAGGAGGACTGGCTCCAATACTCCACATGAGAGGGAGGACAGCTCCAACACTAACCACAGTGTGAGGGAGGACTGGTCTCCAACCTACCACAGTTATGGAGGACTGGGGCTCCAACACGTACCACAGTGTGCGGTAGGACTGGCGCCAACACTACCACATTGAGGGAGGACTGGGCTCCAACACTACCACAGTGTGAGAGGAGGACAGGCTCCCAACACTACACACAGTGTGAGGGAGGACGGACTCCAAGACTACCACCGTGTGAGGGAGAACTGGCTCCAACACTACCACAGTGTGAGGGAGGACTGGCTCCAACACTACCACAGTGTGAGGGAGGACTGGCTCCAACACTACCACAGTGTGAGGGAGGACTGGCTCCAACACTACCACAGTGTGAGGGAGGACTGGCTCCAACACTACCACAGTGTGAGGGAGGACTGGCTCCAACACTACCACAGTGTGAGGGAGGACTGGCTCCAACACTACCACAGTGTGAGGGAGGCTGGCTCCAACACTACCACATGAGAGGGAGGACTGGAGCCTCCAACCACACCACAGTGAGTGAGGAAGGAGCTGGCTCCAAACAACCACAGTGTGAGGAGGAGGACTGGCTCGCAACATCCTACCACCGTGTGAGGGAGACTGGCTCCAACACTTACCACAGTGGGAGGGAGGACTGGTCTTTCCAACACAACCCACAGTGTGATGGAGGACTGCCTCCAACACAACCACAGTGTGAGGAAGGACTGGCAGCCCAACACTACCACACGGCGGGAGACTGGCTCCAACCCCTACCACATGTGAGGGAGACGGCTCCAACACAACCACAGTGATGAGAAGTAATGACTGGCTCCAAGCACTCACTCGACAGTGAGAGGAGACTGGCTCCAACACTCAGGCCGTACAGTGTGAGTGGAGAGGAGCTGAGCTCCACACAACCACAGTGGGTGAGAGAGTGACTGCGACTTCTCCAACACTACCTACAAGTGAGAGCGTGGACTGGCTCTCACAACACTAACGAACTGTGTGGAGGGAGGTATCTGGACTCCAGACACAACACATCAAGTTGTGTGAGAAGGAGCTGGCTCCAACACTATCCACAGAAGACAGGAAGCGAACTCGGCTCCAACCACAACCACACAGTGTGAGGAGGACTGGCTCCAAAACATACCACAGTGTGAGGGAGGACAGGCTCCAACACAACGACAGTGTGAGGAGGACTGCTGCCAACACTACCCACATGTGAAAGGATTGGCTCCAACACTACCACGATGTGAAAGGAACGGCTCCAACACTACCACAGAGTGTGAGGAAGACTGGCTCCAACACTACCTACAAGTGTGAGGGAAGGACTGGCTTCCAACACTACCACAGTGTGAGGAAGACTGGGCATCCAACACTACCACAGGTTGTGAAGGAAGGATCTGGCTCCAACACTACCAAGTGGTGCGGAGGACTGGCTCCAAACACTACCATCAGTAGTGAGGGAGGACTGGCTCCTACACCCACAGTGGTGGTGGAAGGACTGCTCCACCACTACCACCGGGGAGGAAGGACTGGCAAACCAACACTAACACAGTGTGAGAAGGACTGCTCCAACACTACCAATACAGTGAGGAAGGACTGGCTCCAAACACTAACCAACATTGTGAGGAAGGACTGGCTCCAACACTAACCAACATGCTGAGAAGACTGCTCCAACACTACCATACCAGATGTGAGGATGACTGGCTCCAACACTAACCACAGTGTGAGGAAGGACTGTGCTCCAATCAACCCACCTGTGAGGAAGGACTGGGCACCCAAACACTTACCACAGTGTGAGGAAGGACTGGCTCCGAAACACTACCACAGTGCGAGGGAGGACTGGCTCCAACACTACACAGAGTGTGAGTGGAGACTTGGCTCCAACACTACCCACAGTGTGAGGAAGAGGACTGGTCCCAAACACTACCACAGTTGAGAAGGACTGTCACCAACACTACAGCAGTGTGAGAGAAGGACTGCTCCAAGCACTACCACAGTGTGAGAAGGAACTGGCTCCAACACTACCACAGTGTGAGAAGACTGCACCAACACTAAACCACAGTGTGAGGTAGGGACTGCTCGAACACTACCACCAGTGTGAGGAAGAGACTTGGGCTCCAACAACTTACCACAGTGAGAGGGAGGACTGCTCCAACAACTACCACAAGAGTGAGGACGGACTTGCTCTCCAACACACCCCCAGCTGTGAGGGAGGACTGCGCTCCAACACAACCACAGTGTGGAGCGAGGACTGGCTCCAACACTACCACAGTGGTGGGAAGGACCCAGCTCCCACACTACCAACAGTGTGAGACGGACTGGCTCCAACAACTAACCACAGTGGAGGAAGACTGGCTCCACACAAACACTACCACAGTGTGAGGAAGGAACTGCTCCCAACACTACCACAGGGTTGAGTGAAGGAATGGCTCCAACACAACCACAGTTGTGAGGAAGGACTGCGACTCCCAACACACTCACACTGTGGTTGAGGAAGGACTGGCTCCAACACTACCACATGTGGTGAGGGAGGACGGCTGCCAACACTACCACAGGTGTTGAGGAAGGACTAAGGCTCCAACACTACCACAGTGTGAGGAAGGACTGGCTCCAACACAACCACAGTGTGAGGGAGGACTGGCTCCAACACTACCACAGTGTGAGAAGGACTGGCTCCAACACAACCACAGTGTGCAGGGAGGACTGGCTAGCTCCAAACACTACCACAGTGTGAGGGCAGGACTGGCAGCCAACACAAGCCACAGTGTGAGAGGAGGACGGGCTCCAACACTACCGACAGTGTGAGGGAGTGGGACTGCACCAACACTAACCACATTGGAGGGAGGACTGGCTCCAACACTACCACAGTGTGAGGAAGGACTGGCTCCAACACAACCACAGTGTGAGGAAGGACTGGCTCCAACACACCACAGTGTGAGGAAGGACTGAGCTCCAACACACCTACAGTGTTAGGGCGGTACTGGCTCAACACTACCACAGTGTGATGGAGACCTGCTCCAACACTACCACAGTGTGAGGGAGGACTGGACTCCAACGACTCCCACAGTGTGAGGGCAGTAACCTCCTGGCTCCAACACTACCACGATGTGAGAGGAGGACTGGCTCTCGAACACTACCACATGGGAGTGGCAGGAACTGGCTCCACCACTACCACACGTGTAGGGAGGACTGGCCAACACTAACCAACAGGTGAGGTGAGGAACCTGGCTTCCCACAACTATACCGACAGTGTGAGGGAGGACGGCTCCACACACTACCACAGTGTGAGGGGAGGACTGCTCCAACGACTTACCACTGTAGTGAGGTAGGAACTGGCTCCACACTACCACAGTTGGAGGAGGACTGGCTCCAACACACAACCACAAGTGTGAGGAAGACTGGCCCAAACCAACCACAGTGTGAGGAGGAGGACTGGCCTCCAACACACCACACAGTTGTAGGGAGGATCTGCTCCAACACTACCACAGTTAGGAGGACTTGGCTCCCAACAACTACCAACATGGTGTGGGAGACAGTCTCCAACACTACCACAGTGTGAGGCGACAGGACTGAGGCTCCAACAATACCACAGTGTGAGGAGGAACTGGCTATACCAACACTACCACAGCTGTGAGTGGAGGACTGGCTCCCAACACTACACAGTGTGAGGAGGACTGCGGCCATCCAACACATACCCCAGTGTCGTGAAGGACTGCTCCAACACAACCAACAGTGTAGGGAGACTGGCACCAACACTAACCACAGTGTGACGGAGGAACTGGCTCCAACACTCCCACAGTGTGAGGGAGACTGGCTCCAACACACTAACCACAGGTGTGAGAAGGACCTGGCCTCCACCACTACCAACAGTTGAGAAGACTGGCTCCAACACTAAACTCACAAAGTGAGCGGAGACTGGCTCCACATCTACCAAAGTGTGAAGGGAGGACTGCTCCTACACTACCACAGAGATTAAGGGAAGGACTGGCTCCAAGACTAATACCACAGTGTGGAGGAGGACTGGCTCCTAACCTACCACAGTGTGAGGGGATGAACTGGCTTCAACACTACCACAGTGGAGGGAGACTGGCTCCAACACTACCACAGTGTGAGGGAGGACTGTCATCCAAACACTACCTACCTGTGAGAGAGGGAGGGACTGTCTCCAACACTACCACAGTGTTGAGAGAGGACTGGCTCCAACATACCACAGGGTGAGGGAAGGACAAGCCTCCAACACTACCACAGTGTGAGGGAGGACTGGCTCCAACACTACCACAGTGTGAGGGAGGACTGGCTCCAACACTACCACAGTGTGAGGGAGGACTGGCTCCAACACAACCACATGTGAGGAGGGTGACTGGCGTCCAACACTCCCACAGTGTGAGGAGGACAGGCTCCATCAACTACCACAGTGTATGGAGGTACTGTGCGCTCCAACCTTACCCATGTGAGGGAGGACTGGCACCAACCAACCACAGTGTGAGGAAGACTGGCCCAACATCTACACAGTGTGAGGGAGTGACTGGCTCCAACACTACCACAGTGGTGAGGGAGGACTAGCTTCCAAAACAAACCACAGTGTGCGAGGAAGGACTGGTCACCACACTACCCACAGTGTGAGGGAGGAACAGGCTCCCAACACGTACACAGTGGTGGGGAACTGCTCCAAAACAACCAACAAGTGTGAGGGGGACAGGCTCAACCCCTACCACAGTGTGAGGGAGGACTGCTCCAACACTACCACAGTGGTGCGAGGAAGGACATGGCTCCAACACTACCACAGTGTGAGGAAGGACTGGCTCCAACACTACCACAGTGTGAGGGAGGACTGGCTCCAACACAACCACAGTGTGAGGAAGGACTGGCTCCAACACTACCACAGTGTGAGGGAGGACTGGCTCCAACACTACCACAGTGTGAGGGAGGACTGGCTCCAACACAACCACATGTATGAAGGGAGGACTGAGGCTCCAACACAACACAGGGTGAGGGAGGACTGGCTCACAACACTACCACAGTAGTGAGGGATGACTGGCTCCAACACATCCACAGTGAGCGAAGGAACTGGCTACCAACACAACCTACAGTGTGAAGGAAGGACTTGGCCTCCAACACTACCACAGTGGATGTAGGGAAAGGGACAGGCTACCAACACACCACAGTGTGAGGGAGGACTGGCACCAACAATACCGACAGTGTGGAGGAGGACTGGCTCCAACACTAACCACAGTGGTGGGTGGTGGGGGGGAGGGTGAAAAAAAAAGGACTGGCTCCAAGACTACCACAGTGTTGAGGGGAGGACTGCTCCAACACTACACAGAGTGTAGGGAGGACTAGGCTCCAACACTACCACAAGTAGTGATGGAGGACTGAGCTCCAACACTAACCAACAGTGTGAGGGAGGACTGGCTCCAACACTACCACAGTGTGAGGGAGGACTGGCTCCAACACTACCACAGTGTGAGGGAGGACTGGCTCCAACACTACCACAGCTGGTGAGGGAGGACTGCTCCAACACTAACCACAAGTGTTAGGGAGGACTGGCTATCGCAACACTAACAACCACACAGTGTGAGGGAGTCTGGCTCCAAACACAACCAACAGTGTGGAGGAAGGACTGGTGCTCCAACACAACCAAGTGTGAGGTGAGGACTGCGGCTCCACACAACCTACAGAGTGAGGGAGTACTGTGCTCCAACACTACACAGTGTGCTGTGAGTGACTCTGGCTCCAACACAAACCACACAGTGTGAGGAAGGACAGGGCTCCCAACACTACCCCAGTGTGAGTAAGGACGGCTACCAACACTACCACAGTGTGAGGGAGGACTGGCTCCAACCCTACCACAGTGTGGTGGAAGGACAGGCTCCAACCTACCACAGTGTGAGGGAAGGACAGGCTCCAAAGACTACCAACAGTTGAGGGAGGACTGGCTCCAACACTAACCCACAGTGTGAGGGAGGACTGGCTTCAAAAACTACACCACACAGTGTGAGGGAGACTGGCTCCAACACCTACACACCAGTGTGAGGGAGGGAACTGGCTGCAACACTAACCACCGTGTGAGGAGGACTGCGGGCTCCAAACACTACCACAAAGTGTGAGGAGAGACTGGCTCCAACACTACCACAGTGTAGGGAGGACCTGGCTCATACACGTACCACAGGTTTGAGGAGGACTGCTCCAACACTAGCCACAGTGTGAGGGTAGGACTGTCTCCACACACAACCAACAGTGTGAGGAAGGACTGCTCCAACACAAACCACAGTGTGAGAGGACTGGCTTCCACCACTACCACAGTGTGAGTGGACTGTCTCCAACACTACCACAGTGTAGGGATGACTGCTCCAACACGTACACAGTGTGGAAGGAGGACTGCACCCAACACCACCACATGTGAGGAAAGGACTGGCTCCAACACTACCACAGTGTGAGGGAGACTGGGCTCCAACACTACCCAGTGTAGGGAGTGACTAGGCTGCCAACACAACCACATTAGTGAGTGAAGACTGGCCTCCAACACAACCAACAGGTGAGGGAGGACTGGCCTCCAACACTACCTACAGTGTGAGGGAGGACTGGTCCAACACAACCACAGTGGAGGGAGGACTGGCTCAACACTACCACAGTGTGATGGAGGACTGGCTTCCAACACTACGACAAGTGGAGGGAGACTGGCTCCAACACAACCACATGTGAGGAAGGACTGGCTCCAACACTACCGACAAGAGTGTGAGGACGGACTGGCTCACAACACACACCACAGTGGTGAGGGAGGGACTGGCTTCCCACACGAACCACAAGAGTGAGGGAGGACATGGCTCCAACACAACGACATGTGATGGAGAGACTGGCTTCCAACAACTACCAAGTTGAGGAAGGATCTGGCTCCTAACACTACCACAGTAGTGAGGAGGACCTGGCACCCACCTACCACAGTGGTGAGAAGGACGGCTCCCAACACTACCACCTGTGAGGAAGGACTGGCTCCAACACAACCACAGTGTGAGGAAGGACTGGCTCCAACACTACCACAGTGTGAGGAAGGACTGGCTCCAACACTACCACAGTGTGAGGGAGGACTGGCTCCAACACAACCACAGTGTGAGGGAGGACTGGCTCCAACACTACCACAGTGTGAGGAAGGACTGGCTCCAACACTAACCGACAGTGTGAGGAAGACTGGCAACCCAACACTGACCACCAGTGTGAGAAGATCTAGGCTCCAACACTACCACAGTGTGAGGAAAGGACTGGGCTCCAAACACTAAACCACAGTGTGAGGAGAGGACTGGCTCCAACACCTACCACATCTGGTGAAGGAAGACTGGCATCGCAACACTACCACAGTGTGAGGGAGGACATGGCTCCCAACCCTGACCAAGTGTGAGGCAGGACTGGCACTGCCACACACCACAGTGTGAGGAAGACTGGCTTCCAACACTACCCAAGCACCGGTGAGGAAGGACTGCTCCAACACTACCACCGTGTCGAGAAGGAGACTGCTCCAACCAACAACACGTGTGGAGGGAGGACTGGCTCCAACACTACCACAGTGTGAGGAAGGACTGGCTCCAACACTACCACAGTGTGAGGAAGGACTGGCTCCAACACTACCACAGTGTGAGGAAGGACAGGGGGGCTCACCAACACTACCACATGTGAGAAGGACTGGCTCAACACTATCCACTGATTGTGAGGAAGGAGACCTGGCACCAACACTACCACCGTGTGGAGGAAGGACTGGCTCGAACACTACACCGTGTGAGGAAGAGACTGCTCCTACACTACTACCACAGTGAGAGGAAGGACTGCTACCAACACAAAACCGAACATGTTGAGGAAGGACTGGCTACCACAACACTACCACAGAGTGAGGAAGGACTGGCTCCAACACTACCACAGTGAGAGGAAGGGACAGGCTTCCAACACAACCACAGTGTTGAAAGGAGGACTGGCTCCAACACTACCCCAGTGTGAAGTGAAGGGACTGCTCCAACACTACCACAGTTGTGAGGGAGGACGACTGGCTCCAACACGTACCACAGTGTGAGGAAGACTGGGCTCCAACACTACCACAGTTGTGAGGGAAGGACTTCGCTCCAACACTACCGACAGTGTGAGGAAAGGGACTGGCTCCACACTACACAGTGTGAGGGAACTGGCTGCCAACCAACCACAGTGTGAGAAGGACTGGCTCCAACACTACCACATTGAGAGGTAAGGACTGCATCCAACACTACCCCACAGTGTGAAGGAGGACTGGCTCCAACACTACCGACAGTGTGAGGAGAAGGACTGGCTCCACACACCACAGTGTGAGGAAAGGACTGGCTTCCAACCTACCACAGTGAGAGGAAGGACTGAGGCTCCAACCCTACCACAGTGTGAGGAAGGACTGAGCTCCACCACTAACCATACAGTGTGAGGGGGGACTGGCTCCAACACTTTAACCACATGTGAGGAAGGAGACTGTCTCCAACCCTACCACAGTGTGAGGAAGGACTGGCTCCAACACTACTCACAGTGTACGGAGACAGGGCTCCAAACACAAAACCCACATGTGTGAGGAAGGACTGTCTCCGAGCAACACTACAACAGTGTGAGGGAGACTGGCTCAACACTACCACAGTGTGAGGGAGACTGCTTTCCAACGACAAACACACAGTGTGAGGAAGGACCCTGGCTCCAACACTACCAGCAACAGTGTGAAGGGAGGACTGGGCTCCCAACACAAGCCACAGTGTGAGGGAGGAACTGCTCCAACACTACCACAGTGATGAGCGGCAGTCTGGCTCCAACACTCACACGTGGTTGAGGGAGGACTGGCTCCAACACTACCACCACAGTGTGAGGAAGGACTGGCTCCAACACTACCACAAGTGTGAGGGAGACTGGCTCTACAACACAACCACAGTGTAGGGAGGACTGGCTCCCAACAGCTACCACAGTGTGAGGAAGGACTGGCTACCAACACTACCACCGTTTAGGAAGGACTGGCTCCAACACTACCACATGTGAGGTAGGCGACGGCTCCAACACTACACAGTGTGTAGAAGGACTGAGCTCCCAACACTAGCCAAGTGTGATGGAGGGCACCGGAGGCTTTCCAACACTACCAACAGAGTGAGGGAGGACTTGCTCCAAACACTACCACAACAGGTGAGGAAGTGACTGGCACCAACCACTACCTACAGTGTGAGGAGGACTGGCCCAACACAAACCACAGTGTGAGGGAGGACTGGCTCCAAACACTACCAAGTGTGATGGAAGGTACTGGCAACCACACTACCACAGTGTGAGGGAGGACTTGGCTTACCAACAACTAATCCACATTGAGTAAGGACTGCTCCAACACTACCACAGTGTGAGAAGGGAAAACCAGATCCAACACTACCACAGTGTGAGGGTAGGACTGGCACCAACACCATAACTAACGTAATACTGTCAAAACTTTAATCTGACTGTTAGCTCCAACACAGAGCTTTGGTTGTGACGACCGTCAGGTTTAACTTACTAACAACACGTGTGTGTGTGTGTGTGTTGTGGTGAGTGTAGTGTTGAGTGATGTGTGAGTGTGAGTGTGGTGTGTGGTGTGTGTGTTGAGTGTGTGTGTGGTGTGTGTGTGTGAGTGTGGTCAAATAGGAACCACAAACGAGTGGAAATTGATCAAATAACACACTGTGCTTTAGCCAAGGATTCGAACCCATGTTTGTAAACTTGTCCCGCTATTGAAAAAGCGAGAATCACATGACACCCAAAACCCACATGTGGGTCAAACCAATCCAACAAGAATCCCCGCACCCCATCCAAGAGCTAGGTGTGTTACCTTGGTCCCCAGGACATACACACTAGTGTGGAATTACAAAAATTTCGCGTTCTCTTCCCTGTTTGGTGTACAAGCCTACGAGAAACATCAGTACATTATATATAAATATAATATATATAAAATACACTATATATTAGTATATATAGATATAATAATATATTATATATATTAGAATATAAATATATATATCAAAACAACCACTGTGAAAGAATAAGAAATTCCAAGCGCTTTCGCGTGACTACTCACATTTACAAGGAACAATGAAAGTAATGCATCAAAGGAAGGCATAAAAGGGTCCTGAGACCCACTACCTCACTTTCACATCCCACAACAAAGCAACACAGAACGGCGCGATTCACGTAAGAAATGGAACACAGCAGCATGCCCGCTGGTCCAACTATACAGGTCCTTCACATAACCCACCAACAAAACTATCCTACCCAAGAATTAAGAATTTTTAAAATTACATGGGTAGAATAGTTTCAAATATATATCTCTATATATTATAAATATAGATAATTATATTATATAGATATATATATCAATAATATATATATATATATATAAATAATTATATATATATATGGAAATATATATATATAATATCGTAGTCGAATAGGTTAACTATTGCTATTTGTGCTTAAATAGCAACGCTCTTCTGCCGAATAAATCACAGGGAAAAATTTGTGGGAGGACTGCTCAACACTACACAACAACAGGTGAGGGAGAGACTGGCGCCAAACCCTACCACAGTGGTGAGGGAGGACTGGCTCCAACACTACCACAGTGGTGAGGGAGGACTGGCTCCAACCTACCACAGTGTGAAGGGGAGGCGCGAACTGGCTCCAACACAACCACATGTGAGAAGGACTGGCTCCAACACAACCACAGTGTGATGGAGGACCTGGCTCCAACACTAACCGACAGTGTGGAGGATGACCTGGCTCCCAACAATACCACCGTGAGAGGGAGGAGACTGCTCAACACTACCAAAAGTGTAGGGAGGACTGCTCCAACACTACCAAACAAATGTGAGGGAGGAGCTGGCTTACAACAATACCCCAGTGTGAGGGAGGACTGGACTCCAACACAACAGCACAGTGTGAGGGAGGACTGGCTCCAACACTACCACAGTGTGAGGGAGGACTGGCTCCAACACAACCACAGTGTGAGGAAGGACTGGCTCCAACACAACCAAGTAGTGCGGTGAGGCCTGGCTCCAACACTCCCAACATGAGTGAGGGTAGGACAGGCCCTCACCCTACCCCCGAAATGGTGACGGGAGGAACGGCTCACAACACCAACCACATGTGAGGAAGGAATGGCTCCCAACACTACCACAGTGTGCGGCAAGGACAGGCTCCAACACTACACAAGTGTGAGGGAGGCCTGGCTCCCAACACTTTTACCACAAGGTGATGGAGGACTGGCTCGCATACACTACTACGACAGTGGTAGAGGGATTACCGGCCTCCAAGACTACACATGTGGTGCGAGGACGGACTGGCTCCAACACTACCACAGTGTGAGGGAGGACTGGCTCCAACACTACCACAGTGTGAGGGAGGACTGGCTCCAACACTACCACAGTGTGAGGGAGGACTGGCTCCAACACTACCACAGTGTGAGGGAGGACTGGCTCCAACACTACCACCGTGGTGAAGAGAGGACTGGCTCTCGCTCAACACTTCCACCGTGTGAGGGGGACTTGGCTTCCAAACTACCAAACATGTTAGGAAGGACTGCCCTCCAACACTACCACAGAGTGGAGGGAGGACTTGGCTCGACAAACATCAACCACCAGTGTGAGGAAGGACTGGCTCCAACATCAACCACAGTGTGCTGGAGGACTAGGCTTCCACACTACCACAGTGTGAGGGAGGACTGGTCAACACTAATACCCACAGTGTGAGGGAGGAGACTGGCTCCAACACTACCCACAGTGTGAGGGAGGAGTCTGCTCCAACACAACCACAGTGTGAGGAGCGACTGGCCCAACACTACCACAAGTTGTGAGGGAGGACTGGCTCCTACACTACCAACCTGTAGAGGAGGACTGGCCCAATCACAACACCATTAGTGGAGAATGACTAGGCTCCACCACTACCACGTGTGAGGGAGACTGGCTCCAACACACCACAGTGTGCGGGAGACCTGCCCCAACCACACAAAAAGTACCACGCAGTGTGAAGGGAGGACTTGGCTCCAACACTACCACAGTGTTAGGGAGGACTGCTCCAAACACTACCACAGTGTGTGAGAAGGACTGGCTCCAACACTAACCTCAGTGTGACAAGGACTGGCTTCCAACCTACCACAGTGTGAGGGAGGCACAGGCTCCAACACAACCACAGGTGAGGAAGGACTGGCTCCAAACACAACCACAGTGTGAGGGAGGACAGGTCTCCAACACAACCAGTGGTGGAGGGCGGACTGGCTCCAACACAACCACAGTGTGAGGGAGGACTGGCTCCAACACAACCACAGTGTGAGGGAGGACTGGCTCCAACACTACCACAGTGTGAGGGAGGACTGGCTCCAACACTACCACAGTGTGAGGGAGGACTGGCTCCAACACTACCACAGTGTGAGGAAGGACTGGCTCCAACACAACCACAGTGTGAGGAAGGACTGGCTCCAACACTACCACAGTGTGAGGAAGGACTGGCTCCAACACTACCACAGTGTGAGGGAGGACTGGCTCCAACACTACCACAGTGTGAGGAAGGACTGGCTCCAACACTACCACAGTGTGAGGGAGGACTGGCTCCAACACTACCACAGTGTGAGGGAGGACTGGCTCCAACACTACCACAGTGTGAGGGAGGACTGGCTCCAACACTACCACAGTGTGAGGGAGGACTGGCTCCAACACTACCACAGTGTGAGGAGACTGGCCTCCAACACTACCCACAAGTGTGAGGGAGGACTGACTCCAACACGACCACAGTGTTGAGGGAAGGACTGCTCCCAACTCTACCACGTGTAGGGAGACTGGCCTCCAACACTACCCACGTGTGAGGGAGGACTGGCTCCAACCAAGCCCCCCCTCACCACAGTGTGAGGGAGGACTGGCTCCAACACAACCACAGTGTGAGGAAGGACTGGCTCCAACACAACCACAGTGTGAGGGAGGACTGGCTCCAACACTACCACAGTGTGAGGGAGGACTGGCTCCAACAACTACCACAGGTGAGAGACTGGCCTCCACCACTAAACCACAGTGAGAGGGAGGCTGGCTCCACACTACCACAGTGTGAGGGAGACTGGCTCCAAACACTAACCACAGAGTGTGAGGAGGACTGCGTCCACACTAACCTGACACGCTCTGGTTACACCGAGGAGACTGGCCTCCAACACTACCACAGTGAGAGGGAGGACGTCTCAACACAACCAACAGTGTGAGGAAAGACTGGCTCCAACACACCACAGTGGTGAGGGGAGGACTGGCATCCAACCTACCGACAGTGTGAGGGAGGGACTGGCTCCAACACACCACAAGTGTGAGGGAGGACTGGCTCCAACACAACCACATGTGAGGAAGACTGGACACCAATCACTACCACAGTGTGAGGAAGACTTGGCCTCCAACCACAACCACAGTGTGAGGGAGGACCTGGCATAAACACTAACCCACAGTGTGAGGAGGACTGTCTCCAAACACTACCACAGTGATGAGGGAGGACTGGCTCCAAGACTACCACACAGTGTGAGGGAGGACTGGCTCCACACACCACATTTGAGGAGGATGGCTCACACTACCCAGTGTGAGGGCACGAACTTGGCTCCAACACTACCACAGTAGGAGAGGAGGACTGGCTCCAACCTACCACATGTAGGAGGACTGGCTCCAAACACTACCCACAGATGTGTAAGAGGAGGAACGGCTCCAAACCTACCACAGAGTGAGGAGGACTGCTCCAACACACCGCACATTTGAGGGAGAGGACTGAGGCTTTCCAACACTACCACAGTGTGAGGGAGGACTGGCTCCAACACAACCACAGTGTGAGGAAGGACTGGCTCCAACACAACCACAGTGTGAGGGAGGACTGGCTCCAACACTACCACAGTGTGAGGAAGGACTGGCTCCAACACTACCACAGTGTGAGGAGGACTCTCCAACCACTACCACATGTGACTAGTGAGGACGGCTCCAACCCAACCCACAGTGTGAGGAAGGACTGGCACCAACACTACCACAGTGTGAGGGAGGACTGGCTCCAACACTACCACAGTGTGAGGGAGGACTGGCTCCAACACAACCACAGTGTGAGGAAGACTGGGCTCCTCACTACCACGTGTGAGGGAGGGACTGGCTCCAACACTACCACAGTGTGCGAGGGAGGACTGGCTCCAACACAACCACAGTGGCGAGGGAGGACCTGGCTCTCAACACAACCCACAGTGTGAGTAAGGACTGCTCAACACTACACAGTGTTGAGGAGGACTGGCTCCAACACATGAACCCCAGTGTGAGAAGGACTGGCTCCAACACTACCACCAGTGTGAGGAAGACTGGCTCCAACACAACCACAGATGTGAGGAGGACGTGGCCTCCAACACTACCACATGTGAAGGGAGGACTAGGCTCCAACACTAGACATGTGTGAGGGAGGACTTGCTCCAACACTCCAACAGTGGAGGAAGGACTGGCTCCACAACACTACCACACGTGGTCAGAGAAGGACTGGCTCCAACAATAACCACAGTGTGAGGAAGGACTATGGCTCCAACATAACCATCCAACAGTGTAGGAAGGACAGCTCCAACACTACCACAGTGTGAGGAAGGACTGGCTCCAACACTACCACAGTGTGAGGGAGGACTGGCTCCAACACTACCACAGTGTGAGGGAGGACTGGCTCCAACACTACCACAGTGTGAGGGAGGACTGGCTCCAACACTACCACAGTGTGAGGGAAGGACTGGCTCCAATAAAAACACTACCACAGATTGGTGAGAAGGAACAGGCACCAACACTGCAACCCAGAGAGAGGTAAGGGCCTGGCCCCAACAGTTTCTACCCACACAGTGAGAGAGGACTGGCTCCAACACTACCACAGTGTGAGGAAGGACTGGCTCCAACACTACCACAGTGTGAGGAAGGACTGGCTCCAACACTACCACAGTGTGAGGAAGGACTGGCTCCAACACTACCACAGTGTGAGGAAGGACTGGCTCCAACACTACCACAGGGATGAAAGGACTGGACTCCACCATCTATACCACAGTGTGAGGAAGGACTGGCAACCCACTACCTACAGTGTGAGGGAGGACTGGCTCCAACACTGAACCTACAGTGAGGGAGACAGGCCCAACACAACCACAGTGTGAGGAAGGACAGCCTCCAACACTACCGACAATGGAGAAGGAAAAAAACTGGCAAACCCACAACACTACCACCGTGTGATGAAAGGACTGGCTCCAACATCTACCACAGTTGAGGAAAGGACTCCTTATCACAACACTACCACAGTATGAGGAAGAACTGGCACCAACACTTACCTCAGTGGTGAGGAAGGACTTGGGCTCGACACACTACCAGCACAGAGTGAAGGAAGACGTGGCTCCAACACTACCACAGGTGAGGGAGGACTGGCTCAAACACAACCACAGTGGTGAGGAACGACCTGGCTCCAACACAACCACAGTGTGAGGAGGACCTGGCTCCACCACAACACACAGTGTGAGCGAGGACTGGCTGCCCACAACTACCACAGTGTGAGGAAGAACTGGCTTCCAACACTACCACAGTGAGAGGAAGGGACCTGGCTCCAACACTACACAGTGTGAGGAAGGACTGGGCACCAAGCACTACCACAGTGTAGGAAGGACTGGCTCCAACACTTACACATGTGAGGAAGGATCTGGCTCCAACTCAAGCCACAGTGTGAGGAAAGAGACTGACTCACAACACTACCAACAGTGGAGGAAGACTGGCTCCAACACAACCAACAGTGTGAGGGAGACTGGCCTCCAACACAACCACAGTGTGCAGGAAGGACTGGCTCCAACACTAACCACATGTAGAAGGACTGGCTCCAACACTACCACAGTGTGAGGAGGACTGGCTCCAACACAACCACGTGAGAGTGACGAAGGACTTGTCTCCAAAACACAACCCAGTGTGAGGGAAGGACTGGAACACCCAACACTACCCCACAGTGTGAGGGAGACTGGCTCCAACACAACCACACAGTTGTGAGGGAGACTGCTCGAACACTAACCACAGTGTGAGGGAGGACTGGCTCCAACACTACCACAGTGGTGAAGGAGGCTGGCACCAACACACCACAGTGTGAATGTATCAAGGACGTCTCCAACACAACCGACAGAGTGTGAGAAGGACTCTGGCTCCAACACTACCAACAGTGTGAGGAAGGACCTGCTCCAACACTACCACAGTGTGAGGGAGACTGCTCCAACACTACCAGTACATTGTGAGGAGGACAGGCATCCAACACTACCACAGTGTGAGAGGAGGACTGGCTCCAATACTCCACATGAGAGGGAGGACAGCTCCAACACTAACCACAGTGTGAGGGAGGACTGGTCTCCAACCTACCACAGTTATGGAGGACTGGGGCTCCAACACGTACCACAGTGTGCGGTAGGACTGGCGCCAACACTACCACATTGAGGGAGGACTGGGCTCCAACACTACCACAGTGTGAGAGGAGGACAGGCTCCCAACACTACACACAGTGTGAGGGAGGACGGACTCCAAGACTACCACCGTGTGAGGGAGAACTGGCTCCAACACTACCACAGTGTGAGGGAGGACTGGCTCCAACACTACCACAGTGTGAGGGAGGACTGGCTCCAACACTACCACAGTGTGAGGGAGGACTGGCTCCAACACTACCACAGTGTGAGGGAGGACTGGCTCCAACACTACCACAGTGTGAGGGAGGACTGGCTCCAACACTACCACAGTGTGAGGGAGGACTGGCTCCAACACTACCACAGTGTGAGGAGGCTGGCTCCAACACTACCACATGAGAGGGAGGACTGGAGCCTCCAACCACACCACAGTGAGTGAGGAAGGAGCTGGCTCCAAACAACCACAGTGTGAGGAGGAGGACTGGCTCGCAACATCCTACCACCGTGTGAGGGAGACTGGCTCCAACACTTACCACAGTGGGAGGGAGGACTGGTCTTTCCAACACAACCCACAGTGTGATGGAGGACTGCCTCCAACACAACCACAGTGTGAGGAAGGACTGGCAGCCCAACACTACCACACGGCGGGAGACTGGCTCCAACCCCTACCACATGTGAGGGAGACGGCTCCAACACAACCACAGTGATGAGAAGTAATGACTGGCTCCAAGCACTCACTCGACAGTGAGAGGAGACTGGCTCCAACACTCAGGCCGTACAGTGTGAGTGGAGAGGAGCTGAGCTCCACACAACCACAGTGGGTGAGAGAGTGACTGCGACTTCTCCAACACTACCTACAAGTGAGAGCGTGGACTGGCTCTCACAACACTAACGAACTGTGTGGAGGGAGGTATCTGGACTCCAGACACAACACATCAAGTTGTGTGAGAAGGAGCTGGCTCCAACACTATCCACAGAAGACAGGAAGCGAACTCGGCTCCAACCACAACCACACAGTGTGAGGAGGACTGGCTCCAAAACATACCACAGTGTGAGGGAGGACAGGCTCCAACACAACGACAGTGTGAGGAGGACTGCTGCCAACACTACCCACATGTGAAAGGATTGGCTCCAACACTACCACGATGTGAAAGGAACGGCTCCAACACTACCACAGAGTGTGAGGAAGACTGGCTCCAACACTACCTACAAGTGTGAGGGAAGGACTGGCTTCCAACACTACCACAGTGTGAGGAAGACTGGGCATCCAACACTACCACAGGTTGTGAAGGAAGGATCTGGCTCCAACACTACCAAGTGGTGCGGAGGACTGGCTCCAAACACTACCATCAGTAGTGAGGGAGGACTGGCTCCTACACCCACAGTGGTGGTGGAAGGACTGCTCCACCACTACCACCGGGGAGGAAGGACTGGCAAACCAACACTAACACAGTGTGAGAAGGACTGCTCCAACACTACCAATACAGTGAGGAAGGACTGGCTCCAAACACTAACCAACATTGTGAGGAAGGACTGGCTCCAACACTAACCAACATGCTGAGAAGACTGCTCCAACACTACCATACCAGATGTGAGGATGACTGGCTCCAACACTAACCACAGTGTGAGGAAGGACTGTGCTCCAATCAACCCACCTGTGAGGAAGGACTGGGCACCCAAACACTTACCACAGTGTGAGGAAGGACTGGCTCCGAAACACTACCACAGTGCGAGGGAGGACTGGCTCCAACACTACACAGAGTGTGAGTGGAGACTTGGCTCCAACACTACCCACAGTGTGAGGAAGAGGACTGGTCCCAAACACTACCACAGTTGAGAAGGACTGTCACCAACACTACAGCAGTGTGAGAGAAGGACTGCTCCAAGCACTACCACAGTGTGAGAAGGAACTGGCTCCAACACTACCACAGTGTGAGAAGACTGCACCAACACTAAACCACAGTGTGAGGTAGGGACTGCTCGAACACTACCACCAGTGTGAGGAAGAGACTTGGGCTCCAACAACTTACCACAGTGAGAGGGAGGACTGCTCCAACAACTACCACAAGAGTGAGGACGGACTTGCTCTCCAACACACCCCCAGCTGTGAGGGAGGACTGCGCTCCAACACAACCACAGTGTGGAGCGAGGACTGGCTCCAACACTACCACAGTGGTGGGAAGGACCCAGCTCCCACACTACCAACAGTGTGAGACGGACTGGCTCCAACAACTAACCACAGTGGAGGAAGACTGGCTCCACACAAACACTACCACAGTGTGAGGAAGGAACTGCTCCCAACACTACCACAGGGTTGAGTGAAGGAATGGCTCCAACACAACCACAGTTGTGAGGAAGGACTGCGACTCCCAACACACTCACACTGTGGTTGAGGAAGGACTGGCTCCAACACTACCACATGTGGTGAGGGAGGACGGCTGCCAACACTACCACAGGTGTTGAGGAAGGACTAAGGCTCCAACACTACCACAGTGTGAGGAAGGACTGGCTCCAACACAACCACAGTGTGAGGGAGGACTGGCTCCAACACTACCACAGTGTGAGAAGGACTGGCTCCAACACAACCACAGTGTGCAGGGAGGACTGGCTAGCTCCAAACACTACCACAGTGTGAGGGCAGGACTGGCAGCCAACACAAGCCACAGTGTGAGAGGAGGACGGGCTCCAACACTACCGACAGTGTGAGGGAGTGGGACTGCACCAACACTAACCACATTGGAGGGAGGACATGGCTCCAACACTACCACAGTGTGAGGAAGGACTGGCTCCAACACAACCACAGTGTGAGGAAGGACTGGCTCCAACACTACCACAGTGTGAGAAGGACTGAGCTCCAACACACCTACAGTGTTAGGGCGGTACTGGCTCAACACTACCACAGTGTGATGGAGACCTGCTCCAACACTACCACAGTGTGAGGGAGGACTGGACTCCAACGACTCCCACAGTGTGAGGGCAGTAACCTCCTGGCTCCAACACTACCACGATGTGAGAGGAGGACTGGCTCTCGAACACTACCACATGGGAGTGGCAGGAACTGGCTCCACCACTACCACACGTGTAGGGAGGACTGGCCAACACTAACCAACAGGTGAGGTGAGGAACCTGGCTTCCCACAACTATACCGACAGTGTGAGGGAGGACGGCTCCACACACTACCACAGTGTGAGGGGAGGACTGCTCCAACGACTTACCACTGTAGTGAGGTAGGAACTGGCTCCACACTACCACAGTTGGAGGAGGACTGGCTCCAACACACAACCACAAGTGTGAGGAAGACTGGCCCAAACCAACCACAGTGTGAGGAGGAGGACTGGCCTCCAACACACCACACAGTTGTAGGGAGGATCTGCTCCAACACTACCACAGTTAGGAGGACTTGGCTCCCAACAACTACCAACATGGTGTGGGAGACAGTCTCCAACACTACCACAGTGTGAGGCGACAGGACTGAGGCTCCAACAATACCACAGTGTGAGGAGGAACTGGCTATACCAACACTACCACAGCTGTGAGTGGAGGACTGGCTCCCAACACTACACAGTGTGAGGAGGACTGCGGCCATCCAACACATACCCCAGTGTCGTGAAGGACTGCTCCAACACAACCAACAGTGTAGGGAGACTGGCACCAACACTAACCACAGTGTGACGGAGGAACTGGCTCCAACACTCCCACAGTGTGAGGGAGACTGGCTCCAACACACTAACCACAGGTGTGAGAAGGACCTGGCCTCCACCACTACCAACAGTTGAGAAGACTGGCTCCAACACTAAACTCACAAAGTGAGCGGAGACTGGCTCCACATCTACCAAAGTGTGAAGGGAGGACTGCTCCTACACTACCACAGAGATTAAGGGAAGGACTGGCTCCAAGACTAATACCACAGTGTGGAGGAGGACTGGCTCCTAACCTACCACAGTGTGAGGGGATGAACTGGCTTCAACACTACCACAGTGGAGGGAGACTGGCTCCAACACTACCACAGTGTGAGGGAGGACTGTCATCCAAACACTACCTACCTGTGAGAGAGGGAGGGACTGTCTCCAACACTACCACAGTGTTGAGAGAGGACTGGCTCCAACATACCACAGGGTGAGGGAAGGACAAGCCTCCAACACTACCACAGTGTGAGGGAGGACTGGCTCCAACACTACCACAGTGTGAGGGAGGACTGGCTCCAACACTACCACAGTGTGAGGGAGGACTGGCTCCAACACAACCACATGTGAGGAGGGTGACTGGCGTCCAACACTCCCACAGTGTGAGGAGGACAGGCTCCATCAACTACCACAGTGTATGGAGGTACTGTGCGCTCCAACCTTACCCATGTGAGGGAGGACTGGCACCAACCAACCACAGTGTGAGGAAGACTGGCCCAACATCTACACAGTGTGAGGGAGTGACTGGCTCCAACACTACCACAGTGGTGAGGGAGGACTAGCTTCCAAAACAAACCACAGTGTGCGAGGAAGGACTGGTCACCACACTACCCACAGTGTGAGGGAGGAACAGGCTCCCAACACGTACACAGTGGTGGGGAACTGCTCCAAAACAACCAACAAGTGTGAGGGGGACAGGCTCAACCCCTACCACAGTGTGAGGGAGGACTGCTCCAACACTACCACAGTGGTGCGAGGAAGGACATGGCTCCAACACTACCACAGTGTGAGGAAGGACTGGCTCCAACACTACCACAGTGTGAGGGAGGACTGGCTCCAACACAACCACAGTGTGAGGAAGGACTGGCTCCAACACAACCACAGTGTGAGGGAGGACTGGCTCCAACACTACCACAGTGTGAGGGAGGATGGCTCCAACACAACCACATGTATGAAGGGAGGACTGAGGCTCCAACACAACACAGGGTGAGGGAGGACTGGCTCACAACACTACCACAGTAGTGAGGGATGACTGGCTCCAACACATCCACAGTGAGCGAAGGAACTGGCTACCAACACAACCTACAGTGTGAAGGAAGGACTTGGCCTCCAACACTACCACAGTGGATGTAGGGAAAGGGACAGGCTACCAACACACCACAGTGTGAGGGAGGACTGGCACCAACAATACCGACAGTGTGGAGGAGGACTGGCTCCAACACTAACCACAGTGGTGGGTGGTGGGGGGGAGGGTGAAAAAAAAAGGACTGGCTCCAAGACTACCACAGTGTTGAGGGGAGGACTGCTCCAACACTACACAGAGTGTAGGGAGGACTAGGCTCCAACACTACCACAAGTAGTGATGGAGGACTGAGCTCCAACACTAACCAACAGTGTGAGGGAGGACGGGCTCCAACACTACCACAGTGTGAAGGGAGGGACTGGCTCCAACACTACCCACAGTGTAGGGAGGACTGGCTCCAACACTACCACAGCTGGTGAGGGAGGACTGCTCCAACACTAACCACAAGTGTTAGGGAGGACTGGCTATCGCAACACTAACAACCACACAGTGTGAGGGAGTCTGGCTCCAAACACAACCAACAGTGTGGAGGAAGGACTGGTGCTCCAACACAACCAAGTGTGAGGTGAGGACTGCGGCTCCACACAACCTACAGAGTGAGGGAGTACTGTGCTCCAACACTACACAGTGTGCTGTGAGTGACTCTGGCTCCAACACAAACCACACAGTGTGAGGAAGGACAGGGCTCCCAACACTACCCCAGTGTGAGTAAGGACGGCTACCAACACTACCACAGTGTGAGGGAGGACTGGCTCCAACCCTACCACAGTGTGGTGGAAGGACAGGCTCCAACCTACCACAGTGTGAGGGAAGGACAGGCTCCAAAGACTACCAACAGTTGAGGGAGGACTGGCTCCAACACTAACCCACAGTGTGAGGGAGGACTGGCTTCAAAAACTACACCACACAGTGTGAGGGAGACTGGCTCCAACACCTACACACCAGTGTGAGGGAGGGAACTGGCTGCAACACTAACCACCGTGTGAGGAGGACTGCGGGCTCCAAACACTACCACAAAGTGTGAGGAGAGACTGGCTCCAACACTACCACAGTGTAGGGAGGACCTGGCTCATACACGTACCACAGGTTTGAGGAGGACTGCTCCAACACTAGCCACAGTGTGAGGGTAGGACTGTCTCCACACACAACCAACAGTGTGAGGAAGGACTGCTCCAACACAAACCACAGTGTGAGAGGACTGGCTTCCACCACTACCACAGTGTGAGTGGACTGTCTCCAACACTACCACAGTGTAGGGATGACTGCTCCAACACGTACACAGTGTGGAAGGAGGACTGCACCCAACACCACCACATGTGAGGAAAGGACTGGCTCCAACACTACCACAGTGTGAGGGAGACTGGGCTCCAACACTACCCAGTGTAGGGAGTGACTAGGCTGCCAACACAACCACATTAGTGAGTGAAGACTGGCCTCCAACACAACCAACAGGTGAGGGAGGACTGGCCTCCAACACTACCTACAGTGTGAGGGAGGACTGGTCCAACACAACCACAGTGGAGGGAGGACTGGCTCAACACTACCACAGTGTGATGGAGGACTGGCTTCCAACACTACGACAAGTGGAGGGAGACTGGCTCCAACACAACCACATGTGAGGAAGGACTGGCTCCAACACTACCGACAAGAGTGTGAGGACGGACTGGCTCACAACACACACCACAGTGGTGAGGGAGGGACTGGCTTCCCACACGAACCACAAGAGTGAGGGAGGACATGGCTCCAACACAACGACATGTGATGGAGAGACTGGCTTCCAACAACTACCAAGTTGAGGAAGGATCTGGCTCCTAACACTACCACAGTAGTGAGGAGGACCTGGCACCCACCTACCACAGTGGTGAGAAGGACGGCTCCCAACACTACCACCTGTGAGGAAGGACTGGCTCCAACACAAACCACAGTGTGAGGAAGGACTGCTCCAACACTACCACAGTGTGAGGGAGGACTGGCTCCAACACTACCACAGTGTGAGGGAGGACTGGCTCCAACACAACCACAGTGTGAGGGAGGACTGGCTCCAACACTACCACAGTGTGAGGAAGGACTGGCTCCAACACTAACCACAGTGTGAGGAAGACTGGCAACCCAACACTGACCACCAGTGTGAGAAGATCTAGGCTCCAACACTACCACAGTGTGAGGAAAGGACTGGGCTCCAAACACTAAACCACAGTGTGAGGAGAGGACTGGCTCCAACACCTACCACATCTGGTGAAGGAAGACTGGCATCGCAACACTACCACAGTGTGAGGGAGGACATGGCTCCCAACCCTGACCAAGTGTGAGGCAGGACTGGCACTGCCACACACCACAGTGTGAGGAAGACTGGCTTCCAACACTACCCAAGCACCGGTGAGGAAGGACTGCTCCAACACTACCACCGTGTCGAGAAGGAGACTGCTCCAACCAACAACACGTGTGGAGGGAGGACTGGCTCCAACACTACCACAGTGTGAGGAAGGACTGGCTCCAACACTACCACAGTGTGAGGAAGGACTGGCTCCAACACTACCACAGTGTGAGGAAGGACAGGGGGGCTCACCAACACTACCACATGTGAGAAGGACTGGCTCAACACTATCCACTGATTGTGAGGAAGGAGACCTGGCACCAACACTACCACCGTGTGGAGGAAGGACTGGCTCGAACACTACACCGTGTGAGGAAGAGACTGCTCCTACACTACTACCACAGTGAGAGGAAGGACTGCTACCAACACAAAACCGAACATGTTGAGGAAGGACTGGCTACCACAACACTACCACAGAGTGAGGAAGGACTGGCTCCAACACTACCACAGTGAGAGGAAGGGACAGGCTTCCAACACAACCACAGTGTTGAAAGGAGGACTGGCTCCAACACTACCCCAGTGTGAAGTGAAGGGACTGCTCCAACACTACCACAGTTGTGAGGGAGGACGACTGGCTCCAACACGTACCACAGTGTGAGGAAGACTGGGCTCCAACACTACCACAGTTGTGAGGGAAGGACTTCGCTCCAACACTACCGACAGTGTGAGGAAAGGGACTGGCTCCACACTACACAGTGTGAGGGAACTGGCTGCCAACCAACCACAGTGTGAGAAGGACTGGCTCCAACACTACCACATTGAGAGGTAAGGACTGCATCCAACACTACCCCACAGTGTGAAGGAGGACTGGCTCCAACACTACCGACAGTGTGAGGAGAAGGACTGGCTCCACACACCACAGTGTGAGGAAAGGACTGGCTTCCAACCTACCACAGTGAGAGGAAGGACTGAGGCTCCAACCCTACCACAGTGTGAGGAAGGACTGAGCTCCACCACTAACCATACAGTGTGAGGGGGGACTGGCTCCAACACTTTAACCACATGTGAGGAAGGAGACTGTCTCCAACCCTACCACAGTGTGAGGAAGGACTGGCTCCAACACTACTCACAGTGTACGGAGACAGGGCTCCAAACACAAAACCCACATGTGTGAGGAAGGACTGTCTCCGAGCAACACTACAACAGTGTGAGGGAGACTGGCTCAACACTACCACAGTGTGAGGGAGACTGCTTTCCAACGACAAACACACAGTGTGAGGAAGGACCCTGGCTCCAACACTACCAGCAACAGTGTGAAGGGAGGACTGGGCTCCCAACACAAGCCACAGTGTGAGGGAGGAACTGCTCCAACACTACCACAGTGATGAGCGGCAGTCTGGCTCCAACACTCACACGTGGTTGAGGGAGGACTGGCTCCAACACTACCACCACAGTGTGAGGAAGGACTGGCTCCAACACTACCACAAGTGTGAGGGAGACTGGCTCTACAACACAACCACAGTGTAGGGAGGACTGGCTCCCAACAGCTACCACAGTGTGAG
>NC_069452.1:17962907-18035414 GCF_026875155.1 Cherax quadricarinatus | reverse complement strand
TTCCCCTTTTCCCCTCCTCCCCCCCTAATCTTCCATTTTTCACCTCCTACATCTTCCCCCCCCCCACCTCCTACACTTCCCATCCCCACCTCCCACACTTTCCCATCCTTCACCACCACACTTCCCATCCTTCACCCCACATTCCCATCCTCCCCCTCCTACATCTTCCCATCCTCCACCTCCTACATCTTCCCATCCTCCACCTCCTACATCTTCCCATCCTTCACCTCCTACATCTTCCCATCCTTCACCTCCTACATCTTCCCATCCTTCACCTCCTACATCTTCCCATCCTTCACCTCCTACATCTTCCCATCCTCCACCTCCTACATCTTCCCATCCTCCACCTCCTACATCTTCCCATCCTTCACCTCCTACATCTTCCCATCCTCCACCTCCTACATCTTCCCATCCTTCACCTCCTACATCTTCCCATCCTTCACCTCCTACATCTTCCCATCCTTCACCTCCTACATCTTCCCATCCTCCACCTCCTACATCTTCCCATCCTTCACCTCCTACATCTTCCCATCCTTCACCTCCTACATCTTCCCATCCTCCACCTCCTACATCTTCCCATCCTTCATCCACCTCCTCAACTTCCCATCCTTCCCCCTACCTACATCTTCCCATCCTTCACCTCCTACATCTTCCATCCATCAACCTCCTACATATCTTCCCATCCTTCACCTCCTACATCTTCCCCTTCCTTCACCTCCTACATCTTCCAACCTACACCTACCTACATCTTCCCAACCTCCACCTCTACATTCTTCCCATTCCTACACACTCCTACATCTTCCCATCCTTCACCTCCTACATCTTCCATCCTTCACGCTACTACATCTTCCTCATCCTTCACCTCCTACAATCTTCCCATCCTTCACCTCCTACACTATCCCTATCCTCCACCTCCTTACATCTTCCCCATCCTCACCTCCTACATCTTCCCATCCCTTCACCTCCTACATCTTCCCATCCTCCACCTCCTACATCTACCCATCCACCAACCTCCTACAACTCCCATCCATCACCTCCTACATCCTTCCCCTCCTTCACCTCCTACATCCTATCTCATCTTCACCTCTTACCAACTTTCCCATCCTAATACCATCCTCCTACAAATCTTTCCCATCCTTCACCCTCCTACATCTCCCATCCTTCACCTCCTACATCTTCCATCCTTCACCTACTCATCTTCCCATCCTTCACTCCTACATTCTTCCCATCCTTCACCTCCTTACATCTTCCCATCCTCCACCTCCTACATCTTCCCATCCTTCACCTCCTACATCTTCCCATCCTTCACCTCCTACATCTTCCCATCCTCCACCTCCTACATCTTCCCCATCCTCCACCTCCTACATCTCCTCCATCCTCACCTCCTACATCTTCCCTCCTTCACCTCCTACATCCTTCCATCCTTCACCTCCTACATCTTCCATCCTTCACCTCCTACAATCTTCCCAACCTTCACTACATCTTCCCATCCTTTCACCTCCTACATCTTCCCCATCCTTCACCACCTATCATCTTCCATCCTTCAACCTCCAACAACTTCCCATCCATTCACCTCCTACATCTTCCCATCCTCCACCTCCTACAATCTTCCATCCATTCACCTCCTACATCTTCCCATTCCCTTCACCGCCTACATCTCCCATCCTTTCAACCTCCTACATCTTCCCATCCTTCACCTCCTACATCTTCCCATCCTTCACCTCCTACATCTTCCCATCCTCCACCTCCTACATCTTCCCATCCTTCACCTCCTACCTTCCCATCCTTCACCTACTACACTTCCCATCCTCTCACCTCCTAACATCTCCCATCCTCACCTACTACATCTTCCCATCCTTCACCTACTACATCTTCCATCCTTCACCTCCTATAAATCTTCCCATCCTTCACTCCTACATCTTCCATCCTTCAACCTCCTACATTCTCCCATCCTTCACCTCACTACATCGTCCCATCCTTCACCTCCTACATCTTCCCATCCTTTCACCTCCTACATCCTTCCCATCCTCCACCTCCTTCATCCTACACATCCCTCCACCTCCTACATCTTCCCCATCCTTCACCTCCTACAATCTTCCATCCTTCACCTCCTACATCTTCCATCCTCACCTCCTACATCTTCCCAATCACTTCCACCACCTACAAACTTCCCATCCTTCACCTCCTACATCGTTCCATCCTTCACCCTCCTACATCTTCCCATCCTTCACCTCCTACATGCTTCCATCCATCACCTCCTACATCTTTCCATCCTTCACCTCCTACAATCCTTCCAACCTCCACCTCTACATCTTCCATCTTCACCTCTACATCTTACCCACCTTCACCTCCGACATCTTCCCATTCATTCCACCCTCTACATCTTCCCATCCTTCAACCCCCTACATCTTCCCATCCTTCACCTCCTACATCTTCCCACCTCACCTCTACATCTTCCCATCCTCCACCTCCACACTTCCCTCCTTTCAACCTCCTACACTTCCCATCCTTCACCTACTACATTTCCCATCCTCCACCTCCTACATCTTCCGCATCTTCACGCTACTACATCTTCCCATCCTTAAACTACTACCTCTCCCATCCTTCAGCACACTCCTTACATCTCCCATCTCACCGCCTACATATTCCCTCCTTTCACCTCCTACATCTTCCCATCCTCACTCCTACATCTTCCCATCCTTCATCCTCCTATCATCTTCCCATCATTCACCTCCTACATTCTTCCCATCCTCGCACCTCCTACATCTTTCCATCCTTCACCTCCTACATCTTCCATCCTTCACCTTCCACATCTCCCCATCCTTCACCTCCTACATCTTCCCATCCTCACCTCCTACATCTTCCATCCTTTCGACCTCCAACATCTTCCCATCCTCATCTCCTACATCTTCCGCGATCCTCCACCTCCTACATCTTCCATCCTTTCACCTCCTACATCTTCCCATCCTTCACCCTACACATCATCCCCTTCTCCACCTCCACATCATCCCATCCTTCACCTACTACATCTTTCCCATCCTTCACCACTACATCTTCCCATTCCTTCACCTCCTACATCTTTCCATCCTGTCACCTCCTACATCTTCCCATCCCTCCACCTCCTATCATCTTCCCATCCTTCACCTCCTCTACATCTTCCATCCTTCACCTCCTACATCTTCCATCCTCCACTCCTACATCTTCGCATCCTTTCACCTCCTACATGCTTCCCATCCTGTTCACCTACTACAACCTCCCATCCTTCACCTACTACAATCGTCCCATCCTTCACCTCCGTACATCTTCCATCCTTCACCCCTACATCTTCCCATCCTCCACCTCCTACATCTCCAATCCTTCACCAGCCTACATCTTCCCATCCTTCCCTACTTCATCTTCCATCCTTCACCTACTACATCTTCTCACTTCACCTCCTACATCTTCCCTACCTTCACCTCCTACTCTTCCCATCCTCCACCTGCTACTCTTCCTTCCCACCCTCCACCTCCTACATCTCCCATTCCTTCACCTCCTACATCGTCCATCCTCCACCTACTACATCTTCCATCCTCCACCTCCTACATCTTCCCATCCTTCACCTACTACATCTCCATCCTCACCTCCTACATCTTCCCCATCCCTCCACCGCTCCTACATAATTCCCATCCCATTCACCTACTACATCTTCCCATCCTTCACCTAATTCATCTTCATTACCAAGGTCCTTCACCTCACTACATCTTCCCATCCGCCACCTCCTACATCTACCCATCCTCCACCTCCAGTACTATCTTCCCAACGCTTGCACCTCCTACATCGTATCCCATCCTCCACTCCTAGGGGTCATCTGCCCATCCTCCACCTCCTACATCTTCCCATCCTTCACCTCCTACATCTTCCATCCTTCACCTCCTACATCTTCTTCCCTCCTTCAACCTACTACATCTTCCCACCTTCACCTCCTACATCTTCCCATCCATCATCTCCTACATCTCCCATCCTTACCCCTCCTACATCTCCGCATCCTCCACCTCCTACATCTTCCCATCCTTTCACCTCCAACATCTCCCAACCCTTCACCTCTCTACATCTTCCCATCCTACACCTCCAACATCTTCCCCCCCCCCCCCCATCCTCACACCTCCAACATTTTCCCATCCTTCACCTCCTACATCTTCCATCCTCCATGTTCCTACATCTTCCCATCCTCCACCTACTACAGCTTCCCATCCTCCACCTCCTACATCTTCCCATCCTTCACCTCAACATCTCCTCATCTTTCACCTCCTACATCTTCCCATCCCTCCACACCACCTAACATTCTTCCCCATCCTTCACATCCTACATCTTCGCCAATCTTCGACCTCCTGACATCATCCCATCCCCACACTCCTACATCTTCCCCATTCCTTCACTTCCTACATCTCCCCAACCTTCACCTCTACATCTTCCCCATCCTTCAACCTCCTACATCTTCCATCCTTCACAACTCCTACATCTTCCCATCCTCCACCACCTACATCTTCCCATCCTTCCCACCTACATCTATCTTCCCATCCTCCACCTCCTACATCTTCCCATTCCCCACCTCCACAATCTCCCATCCTCCACCTACCTCTCCATCCTCCACCTCCTACAATCTTCCATCCTATCACCTGCCTACATCTTCCCATCCTCCACTCCTACATCTTCCCATCCTCCACCTACATCTTCCCATCCATCCACCGTCTACATCTTCCCATCCTTCACCTCCTACAATCTTCCCAATCCTTCACCATCCTACATCTTCCCACCCTTCACCTCCTACATCTTCCCAATCCTCCACCTCCTACATCTTACCCCCATCCTTCACCTCCTACATCTTCCCATCCTTCACCTCCTACATCTCCATCCTCACCTCCTACATTCTTCCCATCTCCACCTTCCTAACATCTACCCATCCTCCCCCCCTCCTACATCTTCCCATCCTCCACCTCCTACATCTTCCCATCCTCCACCTTCCCTACATCTCCATCCTCCACCTCCTACATCTTCCATCCTTTCACTCCTACATCTTCCATCCATCACCTCCTACATCTTCCATCCTCCACCCCTAACATCTTCCCATCCTTCAACCTCCCTACATCTTCCGCATTCCTTCACCGCCTACATCTTCCATCCTCACCTCCTACACTTCCACCTTCACCTCCTACATCATCGCCCACCTTCACCTCATACATCTACCCATCCTCCACCTCCTACACTTCCCACCTTCACCTCCCTACAGCTTCCATCTCCACCTCCTAGCATCTTCCAATCCACCAAATCTACATCTTCCCATCTTCCACCTGCCTACAAATCTTCCATCCTCCACCTACATCTTCCCATCCGTCCACTCCTAACATCTCCCAGCCTTCACCTCCTACATCTTCCCATCCTCCACCTCCTACATCTTCCCATCCTCCACCTCCTACATCTTCCCATCCTTCACCTACTACATCTTCCCATCCTTCACCTACCTACAATCTTCCCATCCTTCTCCTCCTACATCTTCGCACCTTGCACCTCCTACATCTCCATCCTTCACCTCCTACAACTTCCCATCCTTCACCTCCTACAGCTTCCCATCCTCACCTCCTACATCTCCCTTCCTCACCTCGCTACATCTTCCGCATCCTCCACCTCCTACATCTTCCATCCTTCACCTCCTACATCTCCATCCTTCACCTCCTACATCTTCCCATCCTTCACGCACCTACAACTTCCCATCCTTCAACCTCCTACATCTTCCCATCCTTCAGCCTCCTACATCTTCCCATCCTTCACCTTCCTACATCTCCCTGCCCCCCTCCTACATCTTCCCCATCCTTCACCTCCTACTCTTCCCATCCCTTCACCTACAAATCTTCCACCCTCCACCTCCTACATCTTCCATCCTTCACCTACTACATGATCTCCCATCCGTCACCACTACATCTTCCCATCCTTCACCTCCATACATCTTCCCATCCATCACCTCGCTACAATCTTCCCATCCTCCACCTCCTACATCTTCCATCCTTCACCTCCTACATCAGGAAAAATCCTTCAAACCTCCTACATATTCCCATCCTCCACCTCCTACAATCTTTCCCATCCTTCACCTCCTACATCTTCCCATCCTTCACTACTACATCTTCCCATCCTTCACTACTACATCTTCCCATGCCATCACCTCCTACATCTTCCATCCTTCACCTCCTACATCTTCCCAACCTCCACCTCCCTACATCTTCCCATCCTTCACCTCCTACATCTTCCATCCTTCACCTATACATCTTCCCACATCCTTCTACTACTACATCTTCCATCCTTCACCTCCTACATCTTCCCAATCCTTCACCTCCTACAATCTTCCCATATCCTCCACCTCCTACATCTTCCATCCCCACCTCCTACATCTTCCATCCTCACCTCCTACATCTTCCATCCTCCACCTCCTACATCTTCCCATCCTCCACCTCCTACATCTATCCCATCCTTTCACCTACTACATCTAATCCCATCCTACTCACACCTTCCTACATCATCCCATTCCTCCACCCTCCTACATCTCCGTCCTTTTTCACCTATTACAATCTTCCCATCATTCACCTACTACATATTCACATCCTCAACTCTTCATCTTCCACTTACTCGAACCTAATTTAGGAAGATTACTAGCCCCAACTCCTAAAATCTTCCCATCCTTCACTAATACATTTTTTTTTTGTTTTTCTTCCCCATCCTCCACCTCCCTACATCTTCCCATCCTCACACCTCCGACATCTTCCCATTCCTTCAACTCCTAAATCTTCCCATTCCCCTTCACCTCCCTAAATTTCCCATCCTTAACCTCCATCTTCCATCCTTCACATCCTACATCGTCACAACCATCATCTCCTACATCTTCCCATCACCTTCACCTCCTACATCTTACCATCCTCCACCCCTACAATCTTCCCATCCGTCACCTCCTACATCTTCCCCATCCTTCACCTCCTACTCTCCACCTTCACCCTTCCTACATCTTCCCATCCTCCACCTCTACATTTTCCCATCCTTCACCTCCTACATCCTTCCCATCCTCCATTTCTACAATCTTCCCATCCTCCACCTCCTACATCTCCCATCCTCCACCTCCTAACTCATCCGCATCTTCACACTCCTACATCTTCCCATCCTTCACCTCCTACATTCTCCCATCCTCCACCTCCTACATCTTCCCCTCCTTCACATCCTACATCTCCATCCTTCACCTCCTACATCTTCCCATCCTCCACTCCTACATCTTCCCATCCTTCACATCCTACATCTTTCCCATCCTTCACCTCCTCCTACATCTTCCTTCCTTCACCTCCTACATCGTCCCAGCCTCACCTCCTACATCTTCCCATCCTCCACCAACTAAATCTCCCATCATTCAACACTTCTTCCATCCTCCACCTCCTACATATTCCACCTCCAACTCATTCTACATCTTCCCATCCTCCCACCTACAATCTTTCCAAATCCTCCACCTCCCTACATCTTCCCATCCTCACCTTCTACATCTTCCCATCCTCCATCATCTACATCGTCCACCTCCACCTACATCTTCCCAGACTCCACCTCCCTACATCTTACAATACTCACCTCCTTCATCATCCATCCTTCACGAACACCTCCTACACTTCCCATCCTTTCACCTCCTACATCTTCCCATCCTCCACCCCTACACTTCCATCCTCTTCACCTCCTAAATCTTCCATCCTTCACCTCCTACATCTTCCCATCCTTCACCTCCTACATCTTCCCCATCCTCCCCTCCTACATCTTCCCATCCGCCCCTCCTACGATCTTCCATCTCCACCTCCTACATCGCCCATCCTCCACCTCCTACATCGTCCATCTGCCACCCTCCGACATCGTCCATCCTTCAACTCCTACATCTTCCCATCCTTCACCTCCTTACATCTTTCCCATCCTCCACCTCTCTACATCTTCCCATCCTTCACCTCCTATCATCTTCCCATCCTTCACAGCGCCTACATCTTCCCATCCTTCATCATCCTACATCTTCCCATCCTTCACCTCCTACATCTTCCCATCCTTCACCTCCTACATCTTCCCATCCTCCACCTCCTACATCTTCCCATCCTTCACCTCCTACATCTTCCCATCCTCCACCTCCTACATCTTCCCATCCTCCACCTCCTACATCTTCCCATCCTCCACCTCCTACATCTTCCCATCCTCCACCTCCTACAATCTTCCCACCCTTCACCTCACTACATCTTCTCCATCCTATCACACTCCTACATCTTCCCATCCTCCACCTCCTACATCTTCCCATCCTTCACCTCCCTACATCTTCCCATCCTTCACCTCCCTACATCTTCCATAATCACCTCCTACATCTTCCCATCCTCCCTCCTAAATCTTCCCTAATTCACCTCCTACATCTTCCCATACTTCACCTCCTACATCTTCCCATCCCATTCACCTCACCTGCCTACATCTTCCCATCCTTCACCCCTCAATCTTCCCATCCTTCACCTCCTACAATCTCCATCATCCACCTCCTAACATCTTTCCATCCATCACCTCCTACATCTTTCCAATCCTTCACCTCCTACATCTTCCCTTCTTCACCCTCCTACATCTTCCCATCCCTTCTCCTCCTACTCCCTCTTCCCATCATTCACCTCATAACATCTTCCATACTCCACCTCCTACATCTTCCCACCTGCACATTTCCACCTCCTTCAATCTTCCATCCTCCACTCCTACATCTTCCTCATCCTCCACTCCTACACATCTTTCCCATCCTCCAACTCCTACATCTTCCCAGCCTTCACTTCTTCCTACATCTCCATCCTTCACCTCCTACATCTTCCCATCCTCCACCTCCTACATCTTCCCATCCTCCACCTCCTACATCTTCCCATCTTTCACCTCATACATCTTCCCATCCTCCACCTCCTACATCTTCCCATCCTCCACCCCTACATATCCCATGTCCTCCACCTCCTACATCTTCCATCCTCCACCTCCTACATCTTCCCATCCACCACCTCCTACGATCTTCCATCCTTCACCTGCCTACAATCTTCCAACCTCACTCCTAAGTCTTCCATCCTCCACCTCCTACATCCTTTCCCATCCTTCACCTCCTACATCTTCCCATCCTCCACCTCCTACATCTTCCCATCCTCCACCTCCTACATCTTCCCATCCTTCACCTCCTACATCTTCCCATCCTCCACCTCCTACATCTTCCCATCCTTCACCTCCTACATCTTCCCATCCTTTCCACCTCATACATCTCACATCTCCACCTCCTACTCTTCCTCATCCTTCACCTCTACATCTTCCCATCCTCCACCATCCTAGCATCTACCCATCCTCCTCCTCCTGACATCTCCCATCCTCCTCCTCCTACAGTCTTCCCCTCCTCCACCTCCTACATCTCCATCCTTCACCTCCTACTGATCTTCCCATCCTCCACCTTCCTACATCTTCCCATCCTCCACCTCCTACATCTTCCATCCTCCACTCCTACATCTTCCCAACCTTCCACGCCTACATCTTCCCATCCTTCACCTCCTACAACTTCTCCCATCCTTCACCTCCTAATCTCCCATCCTAACACCTCCTACATCTTCCCATGCCTCAACCTCCTACATCTTCCCATCACTCACCTCCTACATCTTCCCATCCTTCACCTCCTAAATCTTCCACCTTTCACCTCCTACATCTTCATCCTCCACCTCCTACATCTTCGGCCATCCTTCAACCTCCTACCACTTCTTCCCATCCTCCACCTCCTACATCTTCCCATCCTCCACCTCCTACATCTTCCCATCCTTCACCTCCTACATCTTCCCATCCTCCACCTCCTACATCTTCCCATCCTCCCCTCCTCCATCTTCCATCCTTTCACCTACTACATCTTCCCATCCTTCACCTCCTACATCTTCCATCCTCCACCTCCTACATCTTCCCATCCTCCACCTCCTACATCTTCCATCCTTCACCTACTACATCTTCCCGCATCCTTCACCTCCTACATCTTCCATCCTCACCTCCTACACTTCCCATCCTTCAACCTCCTACATCTTCCCATCCTTCCAACCTCCTACATCTTCCCATCCCTATCACTCTCCTACATCTTCCATCCTCCCCTCCTACATCTTCCCATCCTCCCACCTCCTGATCATCTTCCCATCCGTTCACCTCCTACATCTACCCACCTTCACCTCCTACATCTTCCCATCCTCCACCTCCTAACATTTTCCCATCCTTTTCACCCCTACATCTTTCCCCATCCTCCATTTCCTACCATCTTCCACATCCTCCACCTCCTACATCTTCCATCCTCCCACCTCCTACATCTTCCCTCCTTTTCACCTCCTACACTTCCATCCTCACCTCCTACATCTTCCATCCTCCACCTCCTACAATCTGTCCATCCTTCACATCCTAAACATCTTCCCAACCTTCACCTCCTACATCTTCCCATCCTCCATCCTCCTACATCTCCCATCCTGTCACATCCTACATCTTCCCACCTTCACCTCCTACATCTTCCCATCTTCACCTCCTACATCTTCCCATCCTTCACCTCCTACATCTATCCTATCCTCCCTCACCTACATCTTCCGCATCCTTCACTACATCTTCCCATCCTCCACCTCCTACATCTTTCCATTCCTCCATCCCTACAATCTTTCCCTCCTCCACCTACTCTTCCCATCCTCCACGTCTCCCTAAAGGGGGGTACTTCTTCCATCCTTCACCTCCTACACTCCCATCCCTCCACCTCCTACATCTTTCCCATCCTCCACCTACATCTTCCCAGACCTCCACCTCCTACATCTTCCCACATTCACCTCCTAACATCTTCCCATCCTTCATCCCCACATCTTCCCCAATCCTTCACCTCCACCTAAAACATCTTCCCATTCCCTCCACCCTCCTAACATCTCTTCCCAACCTTCACCTCCTACATCTTCCCATCTTCACCTCCGGACATCTTCCCATCCTTCACCTCCTAACATCTTCCATCCTCCAACTCCTACATCTTCCCATTCCTCCCTCTCTACATCTTCCCATCCTCCACCTCCTACATCTTCCCCATCCTCCACCTCCTACATCTTCCCCATCCCTCCACCTCCTACATCTTCCCTCCTTCAACTCCTACATCTTCCCACTTCCTTCACCTCCTCCAATCTTCCCACCTCCACCTCCACATCTTCCCTCCTTCACGACTCCTACATCTTCCCATGCCTCTACCGCCACAATACATTCCCATCCTTCACTCTCCTACATCTTCCCATCCTTCTCCTCCTACATCATTCCATTCCTCCACCTCCTACATCTTCAATCCTCCACCTCCAACAATTCCCATCCTCCACCACCTACATCTTTCCCATCTCACCTCCAACATCATCCCACCCTATCACCTCCAACATCTCCCATCCTTCACCTCCTACATCTTCCATCCACCCACCTCAACATCTTTCCAACCTACACCACCACCAAAACTTCCCACCATCACCTCCCCAACTATCCCATAATACACCACCAACAACAACCCATCCAATCACCTCCTACATCCATACCCCCTACTACACCACCTACAACTAACCCCATCCTTCACCTCCTACTCTTCCCATCCATACACACCACCAACATCGACCATCCTTCACCACCAACCACATCCCAACCTTCACCTCTCAACAACTACCCAACCTCCCCCTCCTACATCTCCCATCCTTCACCTACCTACATCATTCCCATCCATTCATCCTCCTACATCATCCCACCTCACCACCACCATCTACCCATCCTTCACCTCCCAACCACATCCCATCAAATGACCCCTCTTACACATACCCGCACCACCACCTCCATCCACAACCCAACCTCCCCCCACCTCCATCTACGCCCCAGCCACGGCAGCACCTCCTACAACTAACCCATCCTTGCCCACCTCCATACCCTCAGAAACCCGTAAACCTACCACCTCCAAACATCTTTCCCCTCCTTCACAGCTCCCCTACATCTTCCCATCCTTTCACGCCTCCCCACACCAAGTGAAGTTAAAGTCTTCCCCATTCCGTCCACCTCCAAACATCTTATATAATTTATCTTAAAGAACCCCTTCCCCCCCCCCCCCTCCAAAAACCACAAAACACTCCACAGTCTCCAACCCAAATCCAACAAAACTCCAAAACAAATCCTCAAAACATCCCAACCAATCCACTACAACAAATGACTCCACTCCCAACACACACCCTCCATCCACTCCCTCCTACATAACATCTTTCCCATCTATCAGACCTCATACCTCTTCCCAACCTCCACCCCCTACAGTTAACATACATTATCATCTTATCCATTTCGCACCATCCAATCCCAACCTACCTACATCATCCCATCCTCCACCTTCCTACAACTTCCCATCCTCCCACCTCCTACAACTCCCATCCACCACCTCCTAACATCTTCCCCTCCTTCACCATCCTCATCTTGCCCAACCTTCACCACCTACATCTTCCCCTCCCATCCTCCACCTCCTACATCTCCCATCCTCACCTCCTACATCTTCCCATCCTCCACCTCCTACATCTTCCCATCCATCCCTCCAACAACTTCCATCCTTCACCTCCAACACAATCTTCCATCCTCCCACCACCAACTTCCCATCCTTCAACACCTCCCAAACAACACCCCAACTCACCTACCTACATCCTTACCCATCCTCCACCTCCTACAACTTCCCAACCTTCACCACCAACATCTTCCCAACCTCCACCTCCTACAATCTTCCCAATCCCACCACCTCCAACATCTTTCCCCCACCTCTCACCTCCTACATCTTCCCATCTCGCCACCCTACCTACATCTCCCACCTTCACCTCCTACAACATGCCCAATCCACCACCTCCTACATCTTCCCCACCACCACCTCCTTCATCATTCCCATCCACCACCTCTCTACATCTGTCCAACCTTCACTCCTACCTCTTCCCAACCATCACCCCCTAACATCTTCCCATCCTTCACCACCAACATCTCCCCTCCTAAACCTCCTATCTCTTCCCAAACCTCCCCTCCTACAAATTTCTTTCCCAATCCTCCACCTCCTACTACTTCCATCCTTCACCTCCTACATCTTCCCATCCTACACCTCCAACAACTTCCCATCCTCCACCTCTCTACATCATTCCCATCCTTTGCAACCTCCACGAGCCTACAACTTCCCAACCACCACCTCCTCCATCTTTCCCCCTCCTCCACCTCGCACCACATCCCATCCATCAACCATCCTACAACACATCCCATACCTCCACCTCCACCATCTTCCCATCCTCTCCACCTCCTACATCTTCCTCATCCATTCACTATCCCAACAACTACCCATCCTTCACCTCCTACAACTTCCCATCCTCCACCTCCACATCATCCCACCTCCTCAACACCCTCCTACAACATCTCCCCATCCTATCACCAACTACATCTTCCCAAACCATCACCTCCTACATCTTCCCAACCATCCGCTCCTACTAACATCCCATCCATCACCTCCTACATCTTCCCCTAACCATACACCACCTACCATCAACCCAACCTACCCCACCAACAACTTACCATACCTCCACCCCACTCTACATCAATCCATCCTCCCCCCTCCGTACATCTTCCCATCCTTCCCCCTCCAACATCAACCCCTCCTTCACCTCCTACATTCTTCCCATCCACCACCCCCGACATCATTCCCATCCTTCACCTCCTACAACTTCCCATCCTCCACCTCCTACATCTTCCCAACCTCCACTACCCTACAATCTATCAACACCACAACAAAAAACCATCACCTCCTACATCTACCCATCCACCCACTCACCACCATCCTAACCCCAGCCACCACCTCCTACATCTACCCCATCCATCACCTCCTACATCCTCTCCCAACCTTATCCCACAGCTCCGACATCTTCCCAAGCCTCCCTGCCACCCGTTACGCAACATTTTTCCCAAACACAACACATCACCTACAATCATCCCATTCCTCCCTTTCCTACATCTACCCATAGTCCTCCACCTCCTACATCTACTCACCATCCTCCAACTCCTACACTTCCCATCCTCCACCACCATCTATACCCATCCTCACCTCCTTAACATCATCCCACATCCTCCACCTCCTACAACTTCCACATACCTCCACCTCCTACATCATCCCATCCTTCACCTACTACCTCTTACCTCCCAACCTTCACTCTCCTATACATCTTCCTCAAGCCTCCACCTCCTACAATCTTCCCAATCCTTCCAAAACACTCCAACATCATCACATCCATCACCTACAACATCTTCCCATACCATACCCTCCAAACATCATCCCAACCTTCAACCGGTGTGGGCACCGAACGTCCCTCCCATCTTCCCATCCTCCACCACCAACATCATCCCATCCTACAAACCACCAACATCTACCCATCCTTCACCTCCATACAACAACCCATCTCCACCTCCTACATCTTCCCACCTTCACCACCGTCCATCAATCCCATCCTTCACCAACTACAACTATCCCCAACCATCCCCCTACTACAATCTTCTTCCCACCTTGCAAACAGGCTCATGCTACATCTTAACCGCATCCTTCAACTCCTACATCTTCCCATCCTCCACCACCTACATCTTCCCATCCTCACCCTCCTACAACTTCCCATCCTTCACCTACTACCTCTTCCATCACCATCCTTCACCTAACTACATCTTCCCCTCCTTCACCTCCAACATCATCCCGATCCTACACCTCCTACATCTTACCAACCTCCACCACCTATCAAACTTCCCATCCTCTCACCACCTACATCTTCCCATCCATCCCCTCCTACAACATCCCATGCCTCCAACCTCTGTCCTCCATCATCCCATCCTCCACCACCTACACTACCCATATGCCTATACCCCAAGGCTACTACATCCCCAACCATCACCTCCTACAACTACCCATCCTCCACCTCCCCTACAACATCCCATCCTTCACCTACTACATCTTCCCATCCTTCAACCACACAACATCATTCCCATCAAACAAATTAAAAAAACACAAACCTCCACCATCCTCAAAAAACAAAATTAAAAAAAAAAAAAGAAAATCTAAACCAATAAACCAACCAAAAAAAAACACAACACCCTACATCTTCCGCATACCTCCACCTCCGTACATCTTTCCCATCCAACACCTCCTAACATCTTATCTTCCAACCACGCACCACGCTACAACTTCCCAACCTCCACCACCTACATCTCCCATCCGTTCACCTCCCTACTCTTCCCATCCTTCACCTCCTACATCTTCCCATCCTTCACCACCTACATCTTTCCCATCCTTCAACCTCCAACAACTTCCCATTTCCATCCTCTTCCTACATCATCATCCCATCCATCACCTCCTACATCATCCCATCCTCCACCTCCATACATCATCCCATCCCTTCACCTCCTACATTTCTATCCCAATCCTCACCTCCTAACATCTTCCCATCCTTACACGCACCTACAACTGACCAATACCACCACCTCCTTACATTTTCCCCCCATCCTTCACAACCTACATCTTTTCATCATTCTATCTACATTGCACCCCTTCCCAATCCTCCCCCCCCCAAATCCTACATCTCCCATCCTCCATTCCCATCCTTCACCTCATACATCTTCCATCCTTCAACTCCTACATCTTCATCCTTCACCTCCTACATCTTCCTCATCCTTCACCTCCTACATCTTCCATCCTTCACCACCTACATCTTCCATCACCTTCCCCCCCCACCCCTCCTACATCTTCCCATCCTTCACCTCCTACTCTTCCTCATCCTTCACCTACCTAACATCTTCCCATCCTCCACATCCTACATCTTCCCATCCTTCCCACCTCCTACATCTTCCCATCCGTTTTTTCACCTCCTGACATCTTGCCATCCTTTCACCTCCTACATCTTCCCATCCTCCACCTCCTAAACATCTCCTCATCCTTCACCTCCTAATCTTCCCCTCCTCCACTCCTACATCTTCCCATCCTTCACCCTCCTACATCTTCCCATACCTTCACCTCTACATCTTCCCATCCTTCAACCTCCTACATCTTCACATCCTTCACCTCCTACATCTTCACCATCCTTCACCTCCCTACATCTTCCCATCCTCACCTCCTACATCTTCCCAACCTTCACCTCCTACATCTTCCCATCCTTCACCTGCCTACATCTTCTCATTGCCCCCCTCCTACATCTTCCATCCTCCACCTCCTACATCTTCCCCATCCACCACCGCTCCAACATCTTCCATCCTTCACGCACCTACATCTTCCCATCCTTCACCTCCTACTTTCTTCCATCCTTCACCTCCTACATCTTCCCATCCTACACCTCCTACATCTTCCATCCTTCACCTCCTACATCTTCTCCATCCTTCACCACCACATCTTCCATCCTTCAACCTCGCTACATCTTCCATCCTCCACCTCCTACTATCTTCCATCCCTCCAGCCTCCTACATCTTCCCAATCCCCCCTCCAACATCTTCCATCCTTCACCTCCTACATCTTCCCATCCTTCAACCTCTAGCATCTTCCCATCCTCCACCCTCCTACATCTCCCATCCTTCACCTCCTACATCTTCCCATCCTCCACCTCCTACATCTCCCGATCTACACTCCTGCATCTTCCATCCTTCACCCTCCTACATCTTCCATCCTCCAACTCCTACATCTTCCCATCTTCACCTCCTAACATCTTCCATCCTCACCTCAACATCTTCCCATCCTTCACCTCCAACACTTCCCATCTTCACCTCCTACATCTTCCATCTCTACAACCTCCAACATCTTCCCCATCCTCCACCTCCCTACATCTTCCCACCTCCACCCCTACATCTTCCCATCCTTCACCCTCCTACATCTTCCATCCTTCACCTCCTACATCTTCCCATCCTTCACCCCTACACTTCCATGCTCCACCTCCTACATCTTCCCATCCTTCACCTCCTACATCTTCCATCCATCAACCTCCTACATATCTTCCCATCCTTCACCTCCTACATCTTCCCCTTCCTTCACCTCCTACATCTTCCAACCTACACCTACCTACATCTTCCCAACCTCCACCTCTACATTCTTCCCATTCCTACACACTCCTACATCTTCCCATCCTTCACCTCCTACATCTTCCATCCTTCACGCTACTACATCTTCCTCATCCTTCACCTCCTACAATCTTCCCATCCTTCACCTCCTACACTATCCCTATCCTCCACCTCCTTACATCTTCCCCATCCTCACCTCCTACATCTTCCCATCCCTTCACCTCCTACATCTTCCCATCCTCCACCTCCTACATCTACCCATCCACCAACCTCCTACAACTCCCATCCATCACCTCCTACATCCTTCCCCTCCTTCACCTCCTACATCCTATCTCATCTTCACCTCTTACCAACTTTCCCATCCTAATACCATCCTCCTACAAATCTTTCCCATCCTTCACCCTCCTACATCTCCCATCCTTCACCTCCTACATCTTCCATCCTTCACCTACTCATCTTCCCATCCTTCACTCCTACATTCTTCCCATCCTTCACCTCCTTACATCTTCCCATCCTCCACCTCCTACATCTTCCATCCGTCACCTCCACATCTTCCCAGCCTTCACCTCCTACATCTTCCCATCCTCCACCTCCTACATCTTCCCCATCCTCCACCTCCTACATCTCCTCCATCCTCACCTCCTACATCTTCCCTCCTTCACCTCCTACATCCTTCCATCCTTCACCTCCTACATCTTCCATCCTTCACCTCCTACAATCTTCCCAACCTTCACTACATCTTCCCATCCTTTCACCTCCTACATCTTCCCCATCCTTCACCACCTATCATCTTCCATCCTTCAACCTCCAACAACTTCCCATCCATTCACCTCCTACATCTTCCCATCCTCCACCTCCTACAATCTTCCATCCATTCACCTCCTACATCTTCCCATTCCCTTCACCGCCTACATCTCCCATCCTTTCAACCTCCTACATCTTCCCATCCTTCACCTCACATCTTCCCATCCTTCACCTCCTACCTCTTCCCTCCCTCCACCTCCTACATCTTCCCATCCTTCACCTCCTACCTTCCCATCCTTCACCTACTACACTTCCCATCCTCTCACCTCCTAACATCTCCCATCCTCACCTACTACATCTTCCCATCCTTCACCTACTACATCTTCCATCCTTCACCTCCTATAAATCTTCCCATCCTTCACTCCTACATCTTCCATCCTTCAACCTCCTACATTCTCCCATCCTTCACCTCACTACATCGTCCCATCCTTCACCTCCTACATCTTCCCATCCTTTCACCTCCTACATCCTTCCCATCCTCCACCTCCTTCATCCTACACATCCCTCCACCTCCTACATCTTCCCCATCCTTCACCTCCTACAATCTTCCATCCTTCACCTCCTACATCTTCCATCCTCACCTCCTACATCTTCCCAATCACTTCCACCACCTACAAACTTCCCATCCTTCACCTCCTACATCGTTCCATCCTTCACCCTCCTACATCTTCCCATCCTTCACCTCCTACATGCTTCCATCCATCACCTCCTACATCTTTCCATCCTTCACCTCCTACAATCCTTCCAACCTCCACCTCTACATCTTCCATCTTCACCTCTACATCTTACCCACCTTCACCTCCGACATCTTCCCATTCATTCCACCCTCTACATCTTCCCATCCTTCAACCCCCTACATCTTCCCATCCTTCACCTCCTACATCTTCCCACCTCACCTCTACATCTTCCCATCCTCCACCTCCACACTTCCCTCCTTTCAACCTCCTACACTTCCCATCCTTCACCTACTACATTTCCCATCCTCCACCTCCTACATCTTCCGCATCTTCACGCTACTACATCTTCCCATCCTTAAACTACTACCTCTCCCATCCTTCAGCACACTCCTTACATCTCCCATCTCACCGCCTACATATTCCCTCCTTTCACCTCCTACATCTTCCCATCCTCACTCCTACATCTTCCCATCCTTCATCCTCCTATCATCTTCCCATCATTCACCTCCTACATTCTTCCCATCCTCGCACCTCCTACATCTTTCCATCCTTCACCTCCTACATCTTCCATCCTTCACCTTCCACATCTCCCCATCCTTCACCTCCTACATCTTCCCATCCTCACCTCCTACATCTTCCATCCTTTCGACCTCCAACATCTTCCCATCCTCATCTCCTACATCTTCCGCGATCCTCCACCTCCTACATCTTCCATCCTTTCACCTCCTACATCTTCCCATCCTTCACCCTACACATCATCCCCTTCTCCACCTCCACATCATCCCATCCTTCACCTACTACATCTTTCCCATCCTTCACCACTACATCTTCCCATTCCTTCACCTCCTACATCTTTCCATCCTGTCACCTCCTACATCTTCCCATCCCTCCACCTCCTATCATCTTCCCATCCTTCACCTCCTCTACATCTTCCATCCTTCACCTCCTACATCTTCCATCCTCCACTCCTACATCTTCGCATCCTTTCACCTCCTACATGCTTCCCATCCTGTTCACCTACTACAACCTCCCATCCTTCACCTACTACAATCGTCCCATCCTTCACCTCCGTACATCTTCCATCCTTCACCCCTACATCTTCCCATCCTCCACCTCCTACATCTCCAATCCTTCACCAGCCTACATCTTCCCATCCTTCCCTACTTCATCTTCCATCCTTCACCTACTACATCTTCTCACTTCACCTCCTACATCTTCCCTACCTTCACCTCCTACTCTTCCCATCCTCCACCTGCTACTCTTCCTTCCCACCCTCCACCTCCTACATCTCCCATTCCTTCACCTCCTACATCGTCCATCCTCCACCTACTACATCTTCCATCCTCCACCTCCTACATCTTCCCATCCTTCACCTACTACATCTCCATCCTCACCTCCTACATCTTCCCCATCCCTCCACCGCTCCTACATAATTCCCATCCCATTCACCTACTACATCTTCCCATCCTTCACCTAATTCATCTTCATTACCAAGGTCCTTCACCTCACTACATCTTCCCATCCGCCACCTCCTACATCTACCCATCCTCCACCTCCAGTACTATCTTCCCAACGCTTGCACCTCCTACATCGTATCCCATCCTCCACTCCTAGGGGTCATCTGCCCATCCTCCACCTCCTACATCTTCCCATCCTTCACCTCCTACATCTTCCATCCTTCACCTCCTACATCTTCTTCCCTCCTTCAACCTACTACATCTTCCCACCTTCACCTCCTACATCTTCCCATCCATCATCTCCTACATCTCCCATCCTTACCCCTCCTACATCTCCGCATCCTCCACCTCCTACATCTTCCCATCCTTTCACCTCCAACATCTCCCAACCCTTCACCTCTCTACATCTTCCCATCCTACACCTCCAACATCTTCCCCCCCCCCCCCCATCCTCACACCTCCAACATTTTCCCATCCTTCACCTCCTACATCTTCCATCCTCCATGTTCCTACATCTTCCCATCCTCCACCTACTACAGCTTCCCATCCTCCACCTCCTACATCTTCCCATCCTTCACCTCAACATCTCCTCATCTTTCACCTCCTACATCTTCCCATCCCTCCACACCACCTAACATTCTTCCCCATCCTTCACATCCTACATCTTCGCCAATCTTCGACCTCCTGACATCATCCCATCCCCACACTCCTACATCTTCCCCATTCCTTCACTTCCTACATCTCCCCAACCTTCACCTCTACATCTTCCCCATCCTTCAACCTCCTACATCTTCCATCCTTCACAACTCCTACATCTTCCCATCCTCCACCACCTACATCTTCCCATCCTTCCCACCTACATCTATCTTCCCATCCTCCACCTCCTACATCTTCCCATTCCCCACCTCCACAATCTCCCATCCTCCACCTACCTCTCCATCCTCCACCTCCTACAATCTTCCATCCTATCACCTGCCTACATCTTCCCATCCTCCACCTCCTACATCTTCCCATCCTCCACCTACATCTTCCCATCCTCCACCTCCTACATCTTCCCATCCTTCACCTCCTACAATCTTCCCAATCCTTCACCATCCTACATCTTCCCACCCTTCACCTCCTACATCTTCCCATCCTCCACCTCCTACATCTTACCCCCATCCTTCACCTCCTACATCTTCCCATCCTTCACCTCCTACATCTCCATCCTCACCTCCTACATTCTTCCCATCTCCACCTTCCTAACATCTACCCATCCTCCCCCCCTCCTACATCTTCCCATCCTCCACCTCCTACATCTTCCCATCCTCCACCTTCCCTACATCTCCATCCTCCACCTCCTACATCTTCCATCCTTTCACTCCTACATCTTCCATCCATCACCTCCTACATCTTCCATCCTCCACCCCTAACATCTTCCCATCCTTCAACCTCCCTACATCTTCCGCATTCCTTCACCGCCTACATCTTCCATCCTCACCTCCTACACTTCCACCTTCACCTCCTACATCATCGCCCACCTTCACCTCATACATCTACCCATCCTCCACCTCCTACACTTCCCACCTTCACCTCCCTACAGCTTCCATCTCCACCTCCTAGCATCTTCCAATCCACCAAATCTACATCTTCCCATCTTCCACCTGCCTACAAATCTTCCATCCTCCACCTACATCTTCCCATCCGTCCACTCCTAACATCTCCCAGCCTTCACCTACTACATCTTCCCATCCTTCACCTACTACATCTTCCCATCCTCCACCTCCTACATCTTCCCATCCTTCACCTACTACATCTTCCCATCCTTCACCTACTACATCTTCCCATCCTTCTCCTCCTACATCTTCGCACCTTGCACCTCCTACATCTCCATCCTTCACCTCCTACAACTTCCCATCCTTCACCTCCTACAGCTTCCCATCCTCACCTCCTACATCTCCCTTCCTCACCTCGCTACATCTTCCGCATCCTCCACCTCCTACATCTTCCATCCTTCACCTCCTACATCTCCATCCTTCACCTCCTACATCTTCCCATCCTTCACGCACCTACAACTTCCCATCCTTCAACCTCCTACATCTTCCCATCCTTCAGCCTCCTACATCTTCCCATCCTTCACCTTCCTACATCTCCCTGCCCCCCTCCTACATCTTCCCCATCCTTCACCTCCTACTCTTCCCATCCCTTCACCTACAAATCTTCCACCCTCCACCTCCTACATCTTCCATCCTTCACCTACTACATGATCTCCCATCCGTCACCACTACATCTTCCCATCCTTCACCTCCATACATCTTCCCATCCATCACCTCGCTACAATCTTCCCATCCTCCACCTCCTACATCTTCCATCCTTCACCTCCTACATCAGGAAAAATCCTTCAAACCTCCTACATATTCCCATCCTCCACCTCCTACAATCTTTCCCATCCTTCACCTCCTACATCTTCCCATCCTTCACTACTACATCTTCCCATCCTTCACTACTACATCTTCCCATGCCATCACCTCCTACATCTTCCCATCCTTCACCTCCTACATCTTCCCAACCTCCACCTCCCTACATCTTCCCATCCTTCACCTCCTACATCTTCCATCCTTCACCTATACATCTTCCCACATCCTTCTACTACTACATCTTCCATCCTTCACCTCCTACATCTTCCCAATCCTTCACCTCCTACAATCTTCCCATATCCTCCACCTCCTACATCTTCCATCCCCACCTCCTACATCTTCCATCCTCACCTCCTACATCTTCCATCCTCCACCTCCTACATCTTCCCATCCTCCACCTCCTACATCTATCCCATCCTTTCACCTACTACATCTAATCCCATCCTACTCACACCTTCCTACATCATCCCATTCCTCCACCCTCCTACATCTCCGTCCTTTTTCACCTATTACAATCTTCCCATCATTCACCTACTACATATTCACATCCTCAACTCTTCATCTTCCACTTACTCGAACCTAATTTAGGAAGATTACTAGCCCCAACTCCTAAAATCTTCCCATCCTTCACTAATACATTTTTTTTTTGTTTTTCTTCCCCATCCTCCACCTCCCTACATCTTCCCATCCTCACACCTCCGACATCTTCCCATTCCTTCAACTCCTAAATCTTCCCATTCCCCTTCACCTCCCTAAATTTCCCATCCTTAACCTCCATCTTCCATCCTTCACATCCTACATCGTCACAACCATCATCTCCTACATCTTCCCATCACCTTCACCTCCTACATCTTACCATCCTCCACCCCTACAATCTTCCCATCCGTCACCTCCTACATCTTCCCCATCCTTCACCTCCTACTCTCCACCTTCACCCTTCCTACATCTTCCCATCCTCCACCTCTACATTTTCCCATCCTTCACCTCCTACATCCTTCCCATCCTCCATTTCTACAATCTTCCCATCCTCCACCTCCTACATCTCCCATCCTCCACCTCCTAACTCATCCGCATCTTCACACTCCTACATCTTCCCATCCTTCACCTCCTACATTCTCCCATCCTCCACCTCCTACATCTTCCCATCCTTCACCTCCTACATCTTCCCATCCTTCACCTCCTACATCTTCCCATCCTCCACCTCCTACATCTTCCCATCCTTCACATCCTACATCTTTCCCATCCTTCACCTCCTCCTACATCTTCCTTCCTTCACCTCCTACATCGTCCCAGCCTCACCTCCTACATCTTCCCATCCTCCACCAACTAAATCTCCCATCATTCAACACTTCTTCCATCCTCCACCTCCTACATATTCCACCTCCAACTCATTCTACATCTTCCCATCCTCCCACCTACAATCTTTCCAAATCCTCCACCTCCCTACATCTTCCCATCCTCACCTTCTACATCTTCCCATCCTCCATCATCTACATCGTCCACCTCCACCTACATCTTCCCAGACTCCACCTCCCTACATCTTACAATACTCACCTCCTTCATCATCCATCCTTCACGAACACCTCCTACACTTCCCATCCTTTCACCTCCTACATCTTCCCATCCTCCACCCCTACACTTCCATCCTCTTCACCTCCTAAATCTTCCATCCTTCACCTCCTACATCTTCCCATCCTTCACCTCCTACATCTTCCCCATCCTCCCCTCCTACATCTTCCCATCCGCCCCTCCTACGATCTTCCATCTCCACCTCCTACATCGCCCATCCTCCACCTCCTACATCGTCCATCTGCCACCCTCCGACATCGTCCATCCTTCAACTCCTACATCTTCCCATCCTTCACCTCCTTACATCTTTCCCATCCTCCACCTCTCTACATCTTCCCATCCTTCACCTCCTATCATCTTCCCATCCTTCACAGCGCCTACATCTTCCCATCCTTCACCTCCTACATCTTCCCATCCTTCACCTCCTACATCTTCCCATCCTTCACCTCCTACATCTTCCCATCCTCCACCTCCTACATCTTCCCATCCTTCACCTCCTACATCTTCCCATCCTCCACCTCCTACATCTTCCCATCCTCCACCTCCTACATCTTCCCATCCTCCACCTCCTACATCTTCCCATCCTTCACCTCCTACAATCTTCCCACCCTTCACCTCACTACATCTTCTCCATCCTATCACACTCCTACATCTTCCCATCCTCCACCTCCTACATCTTCCCATCCTTCACCTCCCTACATCTTCCCATCCTTCACCTCCCTACATCTTCCATAATCACCTCCTACATCTTCCCATCCTCCCTCCTAAATCTTCCCTAATTCACCTCCTACATCTTCCCATACTTCACCTCCTACATCTTCCCATCCCATTCACCTCACCTGCCTACATCTTCCCATCCTTCACCCCTCAATCTTCCCATCCTTCACCTCCTACAATCTCCATCATCCACCTCCTAACATCTTTCCATCCATCACCTCCTACATCTTTCCAATCCTTCACCTCCTACATCTTCCCTTCTTCACCCTCCTACATCTTCCCATCCCTTCTCCTCCTACTCCCTCTTCCCATCATTCACCTCATAACATCTTCCATACTCCACCTCCTACATCTTCCCACCTGCACATTTCCACCTCCTTCAATCTTCCATCCTCCACTCCTACATCTTCCTCATCCTCCACTCCTACACATCTTTCCCATCCTCCAACTCCTACATCTTCCCAGCCTTCACTTCTTCCTACATCTCCATCCTTCACCTCCTACATCTTCCCATCCTCCACCTCCTACATCTTCCCATCCTCCACCTCCTACATCTTCCCATCCTTCACCTCATACATCTTCCCATCCTCCACCTCCTACACTTCCCATCCTCCACCCCTACATATCCCATGTCCTCCACCTCCTACATCTTCCATCCTCCACCTCCTACATCTTCCCATCCACCACCTCCTACGATCTTCCATCCTTCACCTGCCTACAATCTTCCAACCTCACTCCTAAGTCTTCCATCCTCCACCTCCTACATCCTTTCCCATCCTTCACCTCCTACATCTTCCCATCCTCCACCTCCTACATCTTCCCATCCTCCACCTCCTACATCTTCCCATCCTTCACCTCCTACATCTTCCCATCCTCCACCTCCTACATCTTCCCATCCTTCACCTCCTACATCTTCCCATCCTTTCCACCTCATACATCTCACATCTCCACCTCCTACTCTTCCTCATCCTTCACCTCTACATCTTCCCATCCTCCACCATCCTAGCATCTACCCATCCTCCTCCTCCTGACATCTCCCATCCTCCTCCTCCTACAGTCTTCCCCTCCTCCACCTCCTACATCTCCATCCTTCACCTCCTACTGATCTTCCCATCCTCCACCTTCCTACATCTTCCCATCCTCCACCTCCTACATCTTCCATCCTCCACTCCTACATCTTCCCAACCTTCCACGCCTACATCTTCCCATCCTTCACCTCCTACAACTTCTCCCATCCTTCACCTCCTAATCTCCCATCCTAACACCTCCTACATCTTCCCATGCCTCAACCTCCTACATCTTCCCATCACTCACCTCCTACATCTTCCCATCCTTCACCTCCTAAATCTTCCACCTTTCACCTCCTACATCTTCATCCTCCACCTCCTACATCTTCGGCCATCCTTCAACCTCCTACCACTTCTTCCCATCCTCTGGGTGATTAAAAAGGGGAAAAATAAAGAGGGAAAAGAAGTAAAAAGTTGGGTAAAGGATAAGAAATTGGGGGAAATGAAGGTAAGAGTATGGGAAAAAGGGAAATGAGGAAAAAAAGTAAAGTATGAGGAAATGAAGGATAAGAAGTTTGGGGAATGAAGGATAAAAGTATGGGGAAAGAAAAAATAAGAAAATTGAGGAAAAGGGAAAATGGGGAAAATTAGGAAAAGAAGGGGGAAAAAAATAAGAAAAATGGAAAAAATAAGAAGTAGGGGAAAAGAAGAAAAGAAGTATGAGGAAATGAAGGATAAAGTATGAGGAATGAAGAAAAAAAGTATGAGGAAAAGAAGAATAAGAAGTATGGGAAAGAAGATAAAAAATATGGGAAAAGAAGGATAAGAAGTTGAGGGAAATGAAAAATAAGAAAATATGGGGAAATGAAGGAAAAGAAGATGGGAAAAGAAAAAATGAAGGGGTGGGAATGAAGATAAGGGGTTGAGGAAATGAAGGAAATTAGAAGTTGGGAAATGAAGAAAAAGAGAGGAAAAAGGGTGGGAGGAAATGAAGATAAGAGTATGGGAAAAAGAAGAATAAGAAGAGGGAAATGAAGGATAAGAGTATGAGGAAAAGAAATAAGAAGTTTTAGGAAAAAAGAATAAGAAGTAGAGGAAAAGAAGGATAAGAAAGATGAGGAAAAAAGGAAAGAAAAGAAGTATGAGGAAATAGGTAAAGTTGAGGAAAAGGGATAGAAGTATGGGTGGGTGAAGTATGAGGAAAGAAAGGATAAAAGGGTTTAGGAAAAGAAGGATAAAAAAGTATGAGGAAATGAAGAAAAGAAGATGAGGAATGAATTTTGAAGTATGGGAAAAGAAGGATAAGAGTATTTCGGAAATTGATTTAAAAAAATTAAAAAGGGAAAAAGGGATGGGGGAAATGAAAATAAGAAGTATGAGGAAAAAAAGAATGAGTTGAGGAAAAGAAGGTAGAAATATGGGAAATGAAGGATAGAAATAGAGGAAATAAGTAAGGAAAAAAATGAAAGGGGAAAGAGGATAAGAGTATGAGGAAAAGAAGAAAAGAAGTATGGGAAATGACAAAAAAGGATAAAAAAAAGATATGGGAAATGAAAGGGTAAGAAGTATGGGAAAGAAAAATAAAAGTATGGGAAATGAAGAATAGAAGTATGAGGAATGAAGGAAAGGGTATGGGAAGAAGGTAGATTGGGAAATGAAAAATAAGGTATGGGAAAGAAGGGGTAAAGTATGGGAATGAAAAAAGAAGTATGAGGAATGAAGAATAAAAAAGGGGAAAGTATGGGAAAAAAGAAAAGAAATTGAGGGAAAAAAAGGATGAAGTATGGGCATGGAAAAGAATTGGGAAAAGGTGGTAGGGTGAAAATAAGTATGGGAATGAAAAATAAGAAGTATGGGGGAAAAAAAGGAAAGAAGGGGTGGGAATGAAGGAAAAAGAAGTATGAGGAAAAGATAAGAAGTAGAGGAAATAAGGATAAGAAGTAGAGGAAAAGAAATAAATAGAGGATGAAGGAAATGGGAATGAAATAAGAAGTAGGGGGAAATGAAGATAAGAAATATGAGGAAATGAAGAAAAAAAAAGGGGGGAAAAGGGGGAAAGGGGGGGATGAATTTAGGAAATGAGAATAAGAAGTATGAGGAAATGAAAAAGGGAAAAAAGGGAAAAGGGTTTGGGAAAAGAAGGATAAAAAGTTGAGGAATGAAAAAGAAGTATTAGGAAAAGAAAATAAGAAGTTTTTGAGGGAATGGAAAGGGTAAGGTTTTGGGTGAAAAATAAGAAGTAGAGGAAATGAGGTGAAGTTTGGGAATAAGGGTAAGAAGTTGGGAAAAAAGGTAAGCAAATTTAGGAATGGGATAAAAAAATTAGGAATGAAGGATAAAAGTAGAGGAAAAGAAAAGGGTAAGGGGGTAAAAGAGGGGATGGATAGAAGTATAAATTAATTAAGGGTTGGGGGGAATGAAAATAAGAAGTTGAGGAAAAGGAATAAAAAAATAGGGAAAAGGAAATTGGGAAATGAAGGGTAGGGTTTTAGGAAAGAAGAATAAAAATTGGGAAAAAGGTAAGAAGTATGAGGAAAAGAAAGGGTAGAGTTGAGGAAAAAAAAGGGGGAAAAGTATGAGGAAATGGATGAAGTTAGGGAAATGAAGGATAAGAAGTATGAGGAAAAGGAAGTTAAGAATTGAAAGGAAATGAAGGATAAAAATTTTGAGGAAATGAAGAAAAAGAAGAGAGGAATGAAGGGAAAAAAAAAAAAAAAAAAAAAAAAAAAAAAAAAAAAAAAAAAAAAAAAAAAAAAAAAAAAAAAAAAAAAAAAAAAAAAAAAAAAAAAAAAAAAAAAAAAAAAAAAAAAAAAAAAAAAAAAAAAAAAAAAAAAAAAAAAAAAAAAAAAAAAAAAAAAAAAAAAAAAAAAAAAAAAAAAAAAAAAAAAAAAAAAAAAAAAAAAAAAAAAAAAAAAAAAAAAAAAAAAAAAAAAAAAAAAAAAAAAAAAAAAAAAAAAAAAAAAAGTATGAGGAAATGAAAAAATAAAGTATGAGGAAATGAAGGATAAGAGTTGAGGAAATGAAGGATAAGAAGTTGGGAATGAAGCTAAAAAGTATGAGGAAATGAAGGAAGAAGTATGAGGAATGAAGGATAAGAGTATGAGGAATGAAGGATAAGAAGTATGCGGAATTTAGGATAAGAGTAGAGGAAAAGAAGATTAGAAGTATGAGGAAATGAAGATAGAAAGTATGAGGCAATGACGGATAGAGTATGAGGAAATGAAGGATAGAAGTATGAGGAAATGAAGGTAAGAAATATGGGGAATGAAGGATAAGAAGTATGAGGACATGAGGAATTAAGAAGTATGAGGAATGAAGGAAAAAGAGTATGAGGAAATGAAGGATAAGAAGTATGAGGAAATGAGGAAAAAGAAATATGGGGGGAATGAAGGATAAGAAGTATGAGGAAATGAAGGATAAGAAGTATGAGGAATGAAGGATAGAAATTGAGGAAATGAAGATAAGAAGTATGAGGAAATGACGGATAAGAAGTATGAGGAATGAGGATAAGAAATATGAGGAAATGAAGGGAAAAGAAGTTAGGAAATGAAGGATAGAGTATGAGGAAATGACGATAGAAGTATGAGGAAATGAAGGATAGAAGTAGAGGAAATGAAGGTAAGATTGAGGAATGAAGGATAAAGTATGAGGAATGAAGGATAAGAAGTATGAGGAAATAGGGAAAAAGAAGTATGAGGAAATGAAGGAAAAGAAGTATGAGGAAATGAAGAATAGAAGTATGAGGAAATGAAGATAAGAAGTTGAGGAAATGAAGGAATAAGAGTATGAGGAAATAAGGATAAGAAGTATGAGGGAAATGAAGGATAAGAAGTATGGGAAATGAAGAATAAGAAGTATGAGGAAATAAGAAAAAGAAGTATGAGGAAAATGGGAAAGGGGGAAGAAGTAATGAGGAATTGGGAAAAATAAGAAGTATGAGGAAATGAAAATAAGAAGGATGAGGAATGAAGGATGAAATATGAGGAAATGAAGAATAAAAAGTTGGGAAATGAGGATAAGAAATAGAGGAAAAGAAAGGTAAGAAGTATGGGTGAAGGTAAGAAGTTGGGATGAAAAATAAGAAGTATGGAGGAAATGAAGGATAAGAAGTATGAGGAAAAGAAGGATAAGAAGTATGAGGGAAATGAAGATAAGAAGTATGGGAATGAAGAATAAGAAGTTGAGGAAATGAAGGATAAGAAGTTTGAGGAAATGAAGGATAGAAAGTTGAGGAAATGAAGAATAAGAAGTATGAGAAATGAAGGTAAGGTATGAGGAAATGAAGGATAAGAGTATGGGAAAAGAAGAAAAAGAAGATGAGGAATGAAGGTAAGAAGTTGAGAAATGAAGGGTAAGAAGTATGAGGAAATGAAGGGTAAGAAGTATAGGAATGGTAAAAGAAGAAAAGAAGGAAAAAAGGAAAAAATAAGAAATAGGGAAAAGAAAATAGGAAGGAAAAGAAAGGGAAAATTTGGGGGGGAATAAGAAGTATGAGGAATGAAGGATAAGGGGGAAAGGGGTATGAGGGGAAGATAAGAGTATGGGAATGAAGAAAAGAAATATGAGGAAAGAAGGATAAAAATATGAGGAAAAGAAGGATAAGAAAAGAGGAAAAAAAAGGATAAGAAGTTGAGGAAATAAGGATAAAGTAGAGGAATGAAGATAAGAAGTATGAGGAATGAAGTAAGAAATATGAGGAAATGAAGGATAAAAAGTTGGGGAAATGAAGGGAAAAAAGTTGAGGAAAAGAGGATAAGGTTGAGGAAATGAAGGATAAGAGTATGAGGAATGAGGATAAGAGTATGAGGAAATGCGGATAAAAAAAGTTGTGAAAAGAAAGGGTAAGAAATTGGGAAATGAAGGGTCGAATTGAGGAAATGAGTCGTTGAGGAAATGAAGGATAAAAAGTATGGGAAATGAAATAAAGTATGAGGAATAAGGGGTAAAGAAGTTGGGAAAAGGGGTAAGAAAATATGAGGAATAAGAAAAAGGTTGAGGAAATGAAGGGAAAAAAAGTATGAGGAAAGGAAAGGATAGGTTGGGAAAGAAGAATCGAATATGGGAAATGAGGAAGAAGTTGGGAAATGAAGGTAAGATTTTTAGGAAAAGAAGATAAAAAGATGGGAAAATGACTCAACCGCAAAAATTTTTCCCATCCTTACTATCATTTCCCATTCCCTTCCAATCTTCCCAAATTTCCCCCCCTTAATCTCCTCCCTCCTTCCCCCTCCCTTCACTTTCCAAATTTTCCTCCCCTCATTACATCTTTTCCCATTTCCTTCACCCCCTACTCTTCCCATCCCCCCCTCCTACTCCCCCCCCTTCCATCTTCCCCCCTCTCATCTTCCATCTCACCCCCTACATCTTCCATCCCCACCTCTACATCTTCCTCCTCACCTTACTCTTCCATCCCTTACCTCCTCATCTTTTCCCATCCTCCCCCCCTAATTTCCCACCTTCCCCTAATCTTCCCATCCTTCACCTCCTTTCATCTTCCCCTCCTTCACCTCTTTCATTTCCCATCCTACCTCCCACATCTTCCCCTCCTTTACCCCCACATCTTCCCATCCTTACTCCTACATCTTCCCCATCCTTCACCTCCCACATCCCCATCCCCCACCTCCTACTCTTCCCATCCTTTACCTCCTACATCTTCCCCTCCTTCACCTCTACTTCCCTTTCCCCCCTTCCTTCCCACCTTCCCCTTTTAATTTTTTCCCATCCTCCACCCTCAATCTTCCCATCCTTCACCCCCAATTTCCATCCTCCCTCCTACATCTTCCCCTCCCTTTACCTCCCACTCTTCCCTCCTTTACCTCCAAAAATCTTCCCCTCTTACCTTTTCATCTTCCCATCCTTCACCTCCTACATCTTCCCATCTTCACCCTACATCTTCCATCCTTTTCCCCCACATCTTCCCTCCTTTTACCTCCTACATCTTCCCCCCCAATCATTTTCCCCCTTCATTTTCATTTCCCATCTTACCTCCCAATTTCCCCTCCTTCACCTCCTACATCTTCCCATCCTTTACCCCCTACATTTCCCTCCTCCACCTCCAAATTTCCATCCCTTTACCTCTACTCTTCCCTCCCCACCCCCACATCTTCCCATCCTTCCTCCACACTTCCCCCCAACTTAATTTCCCATTTTATTCCTTTATTTTCCTTTTACCCCCTTTTTATCTTAAAAATTTCCCCTTTTATCTAAATTTTTTTTTCCCCCCCCATTCCCCCTTAAAATTTATCTTATTAATTTAAACTATCCACCTTATTTATTTCTTTTTTTTTATTTCATCTTTTAATGGTTTGTTATTTTAGGGTTTTTTTCCTCCCTTATCCATTTTATTTCATTTAATCTATTTATTTTACCCTTATTCATCATTATTATCTATTTATTTACCTAAAATTTCCCCTCTTTATTATCTATTTATTTTAACCCTTTTTCCCCCCCAAAAACCCCCCAATTAAAAAATTCCCCCCTTTATTATTTTTATTTTACCTCATATCTCCTTATTAAACATTTAACCCCCCATTCCATCCTTTTATCTGTTTTTTTCCCCTTTCCTTTCCATTTTTCTATTTATTTTACCTCAATCCCTTTTTTTTATTTTTTATTTACCCCCATTCCATCCTTTTAAATTTTTTCCCCCTTCATTTTTATTTTACCAAAATCCATCCTTTTTTTAAATTTAACTCACCTAAATTTTTCACTTACATTATAAACATTTTCCTCTCATTAATTTAAACACTTCAAGTTTTAAATACAATACACTAAACTAAAAACCCCCTCCAAAAAACCAATATACAAAAACCAATTACAAATAACCAATACACAATTTTCCAATTTCACAATAACACTTCCTAACCAATTTCAAAAACCTTCCAATCAAAATCACTAACCAAAACCAAAACCAAAATTTCTTTAAAACTCACCCAAATTTAACCAAAACACAATCCCAAAATTACAAAAACCAATTTATACATTTCACTAACCCCCCCATTTCCATCTTACGACAACATTGACAAAGACGTTGAAATTCTCACAATTGGTTATTGCATCTTGTCGCTATGACTGTGTTTATCTGGTAAAAGATCAGTTTCTGATCAAGTGATTTGTTTGTGCACCCCATATCCATCCTGTGGATGGTAGTGGCTAGTTTATTGTGTACCTCATATCCATCCTGTGGATGGTAGTGGCTAGTTTATTGTGTACCTCATATTCATCATGTGGATGGTAGTGGCTAGTTTATTGTGTACCTCATATTCATCATGTGGATGGTAGTGGCTAGTTTATTGTGTACCTCATATTCATCATGTGGATGGTAGTGGCTAGTTTATTGTGTACCTCATATTCATCATGTGGATGGTAGTGGCTAGTTTATTGTGTACCTCATATCCATCCTGTGGATGGTAGTGGCTAGTTTATTGTGTACCTCATATCCATCCTGTGGATGGTAGTGGCTAGTTTATTGTGGACCTCATACCCATCCTGTGGATGGTAGTGGCTAGTTTATTGTGTACCTCATATCCATCCTGTGGATGGTAGTGGCTAGTTTATTGTGTACCTCATATCCATCCTGTGGATGGTAGTGGCTAGTTTATTGTGTACCTCATATCCATCCTGTGGATGGCAGTGGCTAGTTTATTGTGTACCTCATATCCATCCTGTGGATGGTAGTGGCTAGTATATTAACTGCAGCCAGATAAATGTTTTGCACTCTGACAGGATTAGTGGAACATTCCATCTCATGAATATGTAAGACGACATTCAAGTCTTTCAAGGATAGGCGAGGATAGACAGCAATGACAGGCGAGGATAGACAGCAATGACAGGCGAGGATAGACAGCAATGATAGGCGAGGAAAGACAGCAATGATAGGCGAGGATAGACAGCAATGACAGGCGAGGATAGACAGCAATGACAGGCGAGGATAGACAGCAATGACAGGCGAGGATAGACAGCAATGATAGGCGAGGAAAGACAGCAATGATAGGCGAGGATAGACAGCAATGACAGGCGAGGATAGACAGCAATGACAGGCGAGGATAGACAGCAATGATAGGCGAGGATAGACAGCAATGACAGGCGAGGATAGACAGCAATGACAGGCGAGGATAGACAGCAATGATAGGCGAGGAAAGACAGCAATGATAGGCGAGGATAGACAGCAATGATAGGCGAGGACAGACAGCAATGATAGGCGAGGATAGACAGAAATGATAGGCGAGGACAGACAGCAATGATAGGCGAGGATAGACAGCAATGATAGGCGAGGATAGACAGCAATGATAGGCGAGGATAGACAGCAATGACAGGCGAGGATAGACAGCAATGATAGGCGAGGACAGACAGCAATGATAGGCGAGGATAGACAGCAATGATAGGCGAGGATAGACAGCAAGGACAGGCGAGGATAGACAGCAATGATAGGCGAGGATAGACAGTAATGACAAGCGAGGATAGACAGCAATGACAGGCGAGGATAGACAGCAATGACAGGCGAGGATAGACAGCAAGGACAGGCGAGGATAGACAGCAAGGATAGGCGAGGATACACAGCAATGATAGGCGAGGATAGACAGCAATAATAGGCGAGGATAGCAAGGACAGGCGAGGATAGACAGCAATGATAGGCGAGGATAGACAGCAATGATAGGCGAGGATAGACAGCAATGATAGGCGAGGATAGACAGCAATGATAGGCGAGGATAGACAGCAAGGACAGGCGAGGATAGACAACAATGATAGGCGAGGATAGACAGCAAGGACAGGCGAGGATAGACAGCAAGGACAGGCGAGGATAGACAGCAAGGACAGGCGAGGATAGACAGCAAGGACAGGCGAGGATAGACAGCAAGGACAGGCGAGGATAGACAGCAAGGACAGGCGAGGATAGACAGCAAGGACAGGCGAGGATAGACAGCACTGACAGGCGAGGATAGACAGCAAGGTCAGGCGAAGATAGACAGCAATGACAAACGAGGATAGACAGCAATGACAGGCGAGGATAGACAGCAAGGACAGGCGAGGATAGACAGCAAGGACAGGCGAGGATAGACAGCAAGGATAGGCGAGGATAGACAGCAATGATAGGCGAGGATAGACAGCAATAATAGGCGAGGATAGACAGCAAGGACAGGCGAGGACAGCAATGATAGGCGAGGATAGACAGCAATGATAGGCGAGGATAGACAGCAATAATAGGCGAGGATAGACAGCAAGGACAGGCGAGGATAGACAGCAATGATAGGCGAGGATAGACAGCAATGATAGGCGAGGATAGACAGCAATGATAGGCGAGGATAGATAGCAATGATAGGCGAGGATAGACAGCAATGATAGGCGAGGATAGACAGCAATGATAGGCGAGGATAGACAGCAATGATAGGCGAGGAGAGACAGCAATGATAGGCGAGGATAGACAGCAATGATAGGCGAGGATAGACAGCAATGATAGGCGAGGATAGACAGCAATGATAGGCGATGATAGACAGCAATGATAGGCGAGGATAGACAGCAATGACAGGCGAGGATAGACAGCAAGGACAGGCGAGGATAGACAGCAATGACAGGCGAGGATAGACAGCAATGATAGGCGAGGATAGACAGCAAGGACAGGCGAGGACAGCAATGATAGGCGAGGATAGACAGCAATAATAGGCGAGAATAGACAGCAAGGACAGGCGAGGATAGACAATGATAGGTGAGGATAGACAGCAATGATAGGCGAGGATAGACAGCAAGGACAGGCGAGGATAGACAGCAATGACAGGCGAGGATAGACAGCAAGGACAGGCGAGGATAGACAGCAATGACAGGCGAGGATAGACAGCAAGGACAGGCGAGGATAGACAGCAAGGACAGGCGAGGATAGACAGCAAGGACAGGCGAGGATAGACAGCAATAATAGGCGAGGATAGACAGCAAGGACAGGCGAGGATAGACAGCAATGATAGGCGAGGATAGACAGCAATGATAGGCGAGGATAGACAATGATAGGTGAGGATAGACAGCAATGATAGGCAAGGATAGACGGCAATGATAGGCGAGGATAGACAGCAAGGACAGGCGAGGACAGCAATGATAGGCGAGGATAGACAGCAATGATAGGCGAGGATAGACACCAAGGATAGGCGAGGATAGACAGCAAGGATAGGCGAGGATAGACACCAAGGATAGGCGAGGATAGACTCCAAGGATAGGCGAGGATAGACAGCAAGGACATCCTCGCCCACCCCCGCAACAACAAAAACACAACGACGGAGAGGATTCAAACTTGTGTGCTTACTCTCACACTTTTCCGGTCAAGGTTGACAGTTGATCCGAGGAGCTGGAGAAGCAGGATTTTTCTTGCGTCCTTCAGCATATCCACCATCTTTATCCTCCTCTCTCTCTCACCTCCTTCCTTCATCACTCACACCATCTTCAACTTTGTATCTCCTCTCTTGTCTATCCTCACTAGCAGTGCTACTAGTAGTGATACTAGCAGTGGCACTAGTAGTGACACTAGTAGTACTAGTAGTGGTACTAGCAGTGCTACTAGTGACACTAGTACTAGTAGTTGTACTAGCAGTGCTACTAGTAACACTAGTAGTACTAGTAGTGGTACTAGCAGTGCTACTAGTGACACTAGTACTAGTAGTTGTACTAGCAGTGCTACTAGTAACACTAGTAGTACTAGTAGTGGTACTAGCAGTGCTACTAGTGACACTAGTACTGGTAGTGGTACTAGCAGTGCTACTAGTAACACTAGTAGTACTAGTAGTGGTACTAGCAGTGCTACTAGTGACACTAGTACTGGTAGTGGTACTAGCAGTGCTACTAGTAACACTAGTAGTACTAGTAGTGGTACTAGCAGTGCTACTAGTGACACTAGTACTGGTAGTGGTACTAGCAGTGCTACTAGTAACACTAGTAGTGGTACTAGCAGTGCTACTAGTGACACTAGTACTAGTAGTTGTACTAGCAGTGCTACTAGTAACACTAGTAGTACTAGTAGTGGTACTAGCAGTGCTACTAGTAACACTAATAGTACTAGTAGTGGTACTAGCAGTGCTACTAGTGACACTAGTACTAGTAGTGGTACTAGCAGTGCTATTAACACTAGTAGTACTAGTGGTACTAGCAGTGCTACTAGTAGTGATACTAGTTGTGGTACTAGTAGTGACACTAGTAGGGGTACTAGCAGTGCTACTAGTGATACTAGCAGTGGTACTAATAGTGACACTAGTAATACTAGCACTGATACTAGCAGTGGCACTAGTAGTGACACTAGTAGTACTAGTAGTGGTACTAGCAGTGCTACTAGTAGTGATACTAGCAGTGGCACTAGTAGTGACACTAGTAGTACTAGTAGTGGTACTAGCAGTGCTACTAGACACTAGTAGTATTAGTAGTACTAGCAGTGCTATTAGTAGTGATACTAGTTGTGGTGCTAGTAGTGACACTAGTACTAGTGATACCAGTGGTACTAGTAGTAATACTAGTGATATTAGCAGTGGTACTAGTAGTGACACTAGTACTAGTGATACTAGCAGTGGTACTAGTAGTAATACTAGTGATATTAGCAGTGGTACTAGTAGTGACACTAGTACCAGTAGTGATACTAGCAGTGGTACTAGTAGTAATACTAGTGATATTAGCAGTAGTACTAGTAGTGATATTAGCAGTGGTACTAGTAGTGACACTAGTACTAGCAGTGATACTAGTAGTAATAATGATACTAGCAGTGGTAGTGACACTAGTACTAGCAGTGGTACTAGTGATAATAGTGCTACTAGTAGTGATACTAGCAGTAGCACTAGTGATACTAGCATTGGTACTAGTAGTAATACTAGTGATATTAGCAGTGGTACTAGTAGAAGTACTAGAGGTACTAGCAGTGCTACTAGTAGTAATACTAGTAATACTAGCAGTGGTATTAGTAGTGACACTAGTAGTACTAGTGTTACCAGCAGTGGTACTAGTGATAATAGTGCTACTAGTAGTGGTACTAGTAGCACTTGTAGTGATACTATCAGTGGTACTAGTAATCCTAGTGATACTAGCAGTGGTACTAGTGATACTAGTACTAGTAGTGATATTAGCAGTGGTACTAGTAGTGACACTAGTACTAGCAGTGATACTAGCAGTGGTACTAGTAGTAATAGTGATACTAGCAGTGGTAGTGACACTAGTACTAGCAGTGGTACTAGTGATAATAGTGCTACTAGTAGTGATACTAGCAGTAGCACTAGTGATACTAGCAGTGGTACTAGTAATACTAGTGATAGCAGTGGTACTAGTAGTGACACTAGCAATGGTACTAGTAGTAATACTAGTGATACTAGCAGTGGTACTAGTGATACTAGTAGTACTAGTAGTGATATTAGCAGTGGTACTAATAGTAGTGGTGGTTGTAGTAGAGAAAACCAAACGAGGAGAGAGAGAGAGAGAGAGAGAGAGAGAGAGAGAGAGAGAGAGAGAGAGAGAGAGAGAGAGAGAGAGAGAGAGAGAGACAAAGACAGAGACAGAGAGACAGACAGAACAGTCAACTTGCTCACAAAATTCAACAGTTTTTCTGATGTAAAATAAACAAAGTTTTGGGGTTTGATTTAGATCAAAGTCAAAACAGAAGAAATTTTGTGAGGTGACTGTGAGGTGACTGAGGTGACTGTGAGGTGACTGTGAGGTGACTGTGTGGTGACTGTGAGGTGACTGTGTGGTGACTGTGAGGTGACTGTGAGGTGACTGTGAGGTGACTGTGAGGTGACTGTGTGGTGACTGTGAGGTGACTGTGAGGTGACTGTGTGGTGACTGTGAGGTGACTGTGAGGTGACTGTGAGGTGACTGTGTGGTGACTGTGAGGTGACTGTGTGGTGACTGTGAGGTGACTGTGGTGACTGTGTGGTGACTATGTGGTGACTGTGAGGTGACTGTGAGGTGACTGTGTGGTGACTGAGGTGACTGAGGTGACTGTGTGGTGACTATGTGGTGACTGTGAGGTGACTGTGTGGTGACTGTGGTGACTGTGTGGTGACTGTGTGGTGACTGTGAGGTGACTGTGAGGTGACTGTGTGGTGACTGTGAGGTGACTATGTGGTGACTGTGAGGTGACTGTGTGGTGACTGTGTGGTGACTGTGTGGTGACTGTGAGGTGACTGTGAGGTGACTGTGTGGTGACTGTGAGGTGACTGTGAGGTGACTGTGTGGTGACTGTGTGGTGACTGTGAGGTGACTGTGTTGTGACTGTGAAGTGACTGTGTGGTGACTGTGAAGTGACTGTGTGGTGACTGAGGTGACTGGTGACTGTAGTGACTGTGAGGTGACTGTGGTGACTGTGAAGTGACTGTGTGGTGACTGAGGTGACTGTGAGGTGACTGTGAAGTGACTGTGTGGTGACTGTGGTGACTGAGGTGACTGAGGTGACTGTGAGGTGACTGTGAGGTGACTGTGAGGTGACTGTGTGGTGACTGTGAGGTGACTGTGAGGTGACTGTGAGGTGACTGTGAGGTGACTGTGTGGTGACTGTGAGGTGACTGTGTGGTGACTGTGTGGTGACTGGTGACTGTGTGGTGACTGTGAGGTGACTGTGAGGTGACTGTGTGGTGACTGTGTGGTGACTGAGGTGACTGTGAGGTGACTGTGTGGTGACTGTGGTGACTGTGAGGTGACTGTGTGGTGGCAGTGTGGTGACTGTGAGGCGACTGTGAGGTGACTGTGAGGTGACTGTGTGGTGACTGTGGTGACTGTGTGGTGACTGTGAGGTGACTGTGTTGTGACTGTGAAGTGACTGTGTGGTGACTGTGAAGTGACTGTGTGGTGACTGAGGTGACTGGTGACTGTGGTGACTGTGAGGTGACTGTGGTGACTGTGAAGTGACTGTGTGGTGACTGAGGTGACTGTGAGGTGACTGTGAAGTGACTGTGTGGTGACTGTGGTGACTGAGGTGACTGAGGTGACTGTGAGGTGACTGTGAGGTGACTGTGAGGTGACTGTGGTGACTGTGAGGTGACTGTGTAGTGACTGTGTGGTGACTGGTGACTGTGTGGTGACTGTGAGGTGACTGTGAGGTGACTGTGTGGTGACTGTGTGGTGACTGAGGTGACTGTGAGGTGACTGTGTGGTGACTGTGGTGACTGTGAGGTGACTGTGAGGTGACTGTGTGGTGGCAGTGTGGTGACTGTGAGGTGACTGTGGTGACTGTGAGGTGACTGTGAGATGACTGTGAGGTGACTGCGTGAAGTGACAGAGTGGTGACTGTGGTGACTGTGAGGTGACTGCGTGGTGACTGTGTGGTGACTATGAGGTGACTGTGGTGACTGTGAGGTGACTGCGTGAGGTGACAGTGTGGTGACTGTGAGGTGACTGTGGTGACTGTGAGGTAACTGTGAGGTGACTGCGTGGTGACTGTGTGGTGACTGAGGTGACTGTGGTGACTGTGAGATGACTGTGAGGTGACTGCGTGAGGTGACAGTGTGGTGACTGTGAGGTGACTGTGGTGACTGTGAGGTGACTGTGAGGTGACTGTGTGGTGACTGTGAGGTGACTGTGGTGACTGTAAGGTGACTGCGTAAGGTGAGTGTGGTTACTGTGAGGTGACTGTGAGGTGACTGTGTGGTGACTGTGAGGTGACTGTGTGGTGACTGTGAGGTGACTGTGAGGTGACTGTGGTGACTGCGTGAGGTGACAGTGTGGTGACTGTGAGGTGACTGTGTGGTGACAGGTGACTGTGGTGACTGTGAGGTGAATGAGGTGACTGTGGTGACTGAGGTGACTGTGGTGACTGAGGTGACTGAGGTGACTGTGAGGTGACTGTGAGGTGACTGTGTGGTGACTGTGAGGTGACTGTGAGGTGACTGTGGTGACTGCGTGAGGTGACAGTGTGGTGACAGCGAGGTGACAGCAATATAGACAGCATGATCAGACAGCAAGGACAGACAGCATGAGCAGATAGCAAGGACAGACACCTACAAACAGTGCACTGAAGGTGCTGTTGCTGTCAGTTTTAGGCAGACCCTGGACATGGACAAACACAGAGAGCTGTCACCATGCTGTCACTTCCTCTCAGAAAGATTAGAGAGCCTCAGGGGCAGGGGTAAGTGTACTCTTACATTCCTTCAACAGTTGGACGAGGAACTCATCAGGGAAAGCCAGGACCCAAGAGTGACCAGCTTTCAGGGACTCAGTGTGGCCATCCAGAGAGGGAATGCCCGCAGTATTCTGGACTCACTCTCTCTCTCTCCTCTTCTGACTGTCTTCCGTTCCTACTCATGTCTCCCTTTATTCCTTCCTATTCCTCTGATCCTTCTTCGTGTCTTCTCTATATGTCACTTCATTCCCTCTCTCTCAGTCTATTTCTCTTCTTTCCTTCCTATCTATCCTTCATCCTTCCCTCCCTCTAACCCCTCCTTCTACCTATCTTCCTACCTCCCTCACTCATCTCATTGCTGTTCCTCCTTTCTTTCTTCCTCCTTCCTCTGTCTCATCCTCTCCCTCTCTCCTCTCCAGCGACATGTTCCTGATATGTACTACAGACATGCTCCAGTGACATGTTCCTGCAGTGCTAATAGATGCTAGTTGGTGCTGCTAGCTAGTCTGTACACTGTGCTAGGCAGCGCTGATAGATGTTAGTTGGTGTTGCTAGCTAGTCTGTACACTCTGCTAGGCAGTGCTGACAGATGCTAGCTGGTCTATACACTGTGCTAGGCAGTGCTGATAGATGCTAGTTGGTGCTGCTAGCTAGTCTGTACACTGTGCTAGGCAGTGCTGATAGATGTTAGTTGGTTCTGCTAGCTAGTCTGTACACTGTGCTAGGCAGCGCTGATAGATGTTAGTTGGTGCTGCTAGCTAGTCTGTACACTCTGCTAGGCAGTGCTGACAGATGCTAGCTGGTCTATACACTGTGCTAGGCAGTGCTGATAGATGCTAGTTGGTGCTGCTAGCTAGTCTGTACACTGTGCTAGGCAGCGCTGATAGATGTTAGTTGGTGCTGCTAGCTAGTCTGTACACTCTGCTAGGCAGTGCTGACAGATGCTAGCTGGTCTATACACTGTGCTAGGCAGTGCTGATAGATGCTAGTTGGTGCTGCTAGTTAATCTGTACACTGTGCTAGGCAGTGCTGATAGATGCTAGTTGGTGCTGCTAGCTAGTCTGTACACTGTGCTAGGCAGTGCTAATAGATGCTAGTTGGTGCTATCTAGTCTGTACACTCTGCTAGGCAGTGCTGATAGATGCTGGTCTATACACTGTGCTAGGCAGTGCTGATAGATGCTAGTTGGTGCTGCTAGTCTGTACACTGTGCTAGGCAATGCTAATAGATGCTAGTTGGTGCTGCTAGCTAGTCTGTACACTGTGCTAGGCAGTGCTGATAGATGCTAGTTGGTCTATACACTGTGCTAGGCAGTGCTGATATATGCTAGTTGGTGCTGCTAACTAGTCTGTACACTGTGCTAGGCAGTGCTGATAGATGCTGCTGGTCTATACACTGTGCTAGGCAGTGCTGATAGATGCTAGTTGGTGCTGCTAGTCTGTACACTGTGCTAGGCAGTGCTGATAGATGCTAGTTGGTGCTGCTAGCTAATCTGTACACTGTGCTAGGCAGTGCTGATAGATGCTAGTTGGTGCTGTTAGCTAGTCTGTGCCCTCTGCTAGGCAGTGCTGATAGATGCTAGTTGGTGCTGCTAGCTAATCTGTACACTGTGCTAGGCAGTACTGATAGATGCTAGTTGGTGCTGTTAGCTAGTCTGTACACTCTGCTAGGCAGTGCTGATAGATGCTAGCTGGTCTATACACTGTGCTAGGCAGTGCTGATATATGCTAGTTGGTGCTGCTAGCTAGTCTGTACACTCTGCTAGGCAGTGCTGATAGATGCTAAACGGTCTATACACTGTGCTAGGCAGTGCTAATAGATGCTAGTTGGTGCTGCTAGTCTGTACACTGTGCTAGGCAGTGCTGATAGATGCTAGTTGGTGCTGCTAGCTAATCTGTACACTGTGCTAGGCAGTGCTGATAGATGCTAGTTCGTGCTGCTAGCTAATCTGTACACTGTGCTAGGCAGTGCTGATAGATGCTGCTGGTCTATACAATGTGCTAGGCAGTGCTGATAGATGCTGCTGGTCTATACAATGTGCTAGGTAGCGCTGATAGATGTTAGTTGGTGCTGCTAGCTAATCTGCACACTGTGCTAGGCAGTGCTGATAGATGCTAGTTGGTGCTGCTAGCTAATCTGCACACTGTGCTAGGCAGTGCTGATAGATGCTAGTTGGTGCTGCTAGCTAATCTGTACACTGTGCTAGGCAGTGCTGATAGATGCTAGCTAGTCTATACATTGTGCTAGGCAGTGCTGATAGATGCTAGTTGATGCTGCTAGTTAATCTGTACACTGTGTTAGGCAGTGCTGATAGATGCTAGCTAGTCTGTACACTGTGTTAGGCAGTGCTGATAGATGCTAGTTGATGCTGCTAGTTAATCTGTACACTGTGTTAGGCAGTGCTGATAGATGCTAGCTAGTCTGTACACTCTGCTAGGCAGTGCTGACAGATGCTGCTGGTCTATACACTGTGCTAGGCAGTGCTCATAGATGCTAGTTGGTGCTCCTAGCTAATCTGTACACTGTGCTAGGCAGTGCTGATAGATGCTAGTTGGTGCTGCTAGCTAGTCTGTACACTCTGCTAGGCAGTGCTGATAGATGCTAACTGGTCTATACACTGTGCTAGGCAGTGCTGATAGATGCTAGTTGGTGCAGCTAGTCTGTACACTGTGCTAGGCAGTGCTAATAGATGCTAGTTGGTGATGCTAGCTAGTCTGTACGCTCTGCTAGGCAATGCTGATAGATGCTAGTTGGTGCTGCTAGCTAATCTGTACACTGTGCTAGGCAGTGCTGATAGATGCTAGTTGGTGCTGCTAGCTAATCTGTACACTGTGCTAGGCAGTGCTGATAGATGCTAGCTGGTCTATACACTGTGCTAGGCAGTGCTGATATATGCTAGTTGGTGCTGCTAACTAGTCTGTACACTGTGCTAGGCAGTGCTGATAGATGCTAGTTGGTGCTGCTAGCTAGTCTGTACACTCTGCTAGGCAGTGCTGACTGATGCTAGCTGGTCTATACACTGTGCTAGGCAGTGGTGATAGATGCTAGTTGGTGCAGCTAGCTAGTCTGTACACTCTGCTAGGCAGTGCTGATAGATGCTAGTTGGTGCAGCTAGTTAATCTGTACACTGTGCTAGGCAGTGGTGATAGATGCTAGTTGGTGCAGCTAGCTAATCTGTACACTGTGCTAGGCAGTGCTGATAGATGCTAGTTGGTGCAGCTAGCTGCTCTGTACACTGTGCTAGGCAGTGCTGATAGATGCTAGTTGGTGCTGCTGGCTAGTCTATACACTGTGCTAGGCAGTGCTGATAGAGGCTAGTTGGTGCTGCTAGCTAATCTGTACACTGTGCTAGGCAGTGCTGATAGATGCTAACTGGTCTATACACTGTGCTAGGCAGTGCTGATAGATGCTAGTTAGAGATGCTGCTAGCTAATCTGCACATCTAATGAGCAATCTTAAACTCAGCGTTTTCCTATTCCAGTGACTTAAGAAGATATATATACGTTATCCTGCCTTACTGTATGTCAGCACTGACAGTTTTGATATCTTACTGACAGCTAAGAAGATCCCTGGCTGGACCAGGAATCTGCATCTTGGCAGCAAATCCTGCCGATTTAGGAATGGAATAATTTTGCAAGGTGAATAACGTAGTTGGTCCGTGACCAAGGACCACCAGGTTTTAGAGACCAGTCTACCAGCTTTCTTGTTGTGTCAATCTACCATCTACAGATGGACCATCTGTGCAGGTTTCTGTTAGAGCTTTGTACTCAACATTATCAACCTGTCCACAACTGTACCATGACTGATCTCAACACTTTGTTACATAATGAAGGTGATACATGTGTTTGTGTTGCAGATTAACCATGTATCTCTCTCCCCTCCTCTCTCTCTCTCTCTCTCTCTCTCTCTCTCTCTCTCTCTCTCTCTCTCTCTCTCTCTCTCTCTCTCTCTCTCTCTCTCTCTCTCTCTCTCTCACTCACTCACTCTCTCTTCCCTCACATTTGCAAGCAATTTTGCGAATAATTTTGGCAATTTTCGTCAATTTTTGAGTGAAGATGCAAAAAATTTAATCGTGCAAAATGTTGCGCTCAAGTTTCACGCATTTTACCTCGTTTTTCCCTCTCCCTCTCTCTCCCTCTCCCTCTCTCTCCCTCTCCCTCTCCCTCCCTCTCCCTTTTTTTTTTTTTTTTTTACACAGGGTTTGACAAGGTTAAGGATCCCTAGCTTTATTGACAAGCTAAGAGCTGTTACCTACATCAGCTCATTTGAAAGCATTTTTATTGTTATGAGACATACAAGTATGGGACAGGATGAAGTTGGAGCCATCTGTGGGCCAGCTGAGGACCATCTGTGGGCCAGCATTTTCATTTGATCAACTGACGTTATCTCGTTGACATCATTATGCTGTACGAATGTGTTCCATACTCGAGTCATCCTGGGTATGTATGATCTCAGATGGAGTGATGTTCTGGAGAAGGGTACAGCCAGAGTGAAGTTGCTGCTGGCTGCCCGTCTTGTGGCATAAAAGCTTGTTTCACGCTGTCCTCGAAGTGGATCCAAGTGTGGTATTTTGACAATATTGGCCTTGTACATAACAGTAAGGCCACCCACATCCCTCCTATGTTGAAGGCTCTGTTGAAATGACAGATCTATCCAGGATGGTCCAGGCGAGAGATGAAACGTCTTGCTCTGTTCTCTACTCTGTCAAGCAGTCGCAGATGAGAGGGGGGGGGGCAGGCAAACCAAGAAAGTGGAGCATACTCAAGGTGCGAGCGTACTTGTGCCTCGTACAGGATCTTGCAACCCCTACTGTCAAGTGCTGTAAGCTTCCTGGCTGCCTTGTTTGCAAGATTTACAACATGGTTCTTCATGGTTAGTTTGGAGTCAAATTTCACCCCAAGGATATCAACCTCTCTCTCCCTCTCTCTCTTCCTTCTTCTCTCCCTCCCTCTCTCCATCCCTCTCTCCCCTCTCTCTCTCCTCTCTCCTCCCTCCTCTCCCTCCTCTCTCCCTCCATCTCTCCCTCTCTCTCTTCTCCTTCCTCTCCCCCCTCTCTCCCTCTCTCTCTCTCCCTCTCCTCCCTCCCTCTCCCTCCCTCTGTCCCTCCATCTCTCCCTCCCTCCCTCTCCCTCTCTCCCTCCCTTCCTCTCCCTCTTTCCCTCCCTTCCTCTCTCCCTCTCCCTCTCTCCCTCCCTTCCTCTCCTCCCTCCCTCCCTTCCTCTCCTCCCTCCCTTCCTCTCCTCCCTCCCTCTCCCTCTCCTCCCTCGCTCTCCTCCCTCCCTCACTCCCTCTCCTCTCTCCCTCATCATCTTGTCATCTTTTGTGTTTGAATTTTTTCCATGACAAAGGAAAATTATATAAACTTTATATACAGAAAACTGTCATTGTATTACTGTCATTGTATTACTGTCATTGTATTACTGTCATTGTATTACTGTCATTGTATTACTGTCATTGTATTACTGTCATTGTACTGTCATTATATTACTGTCATTGTATTACTATCATTGTACTGTCATTATATTACTGTCATTGTATTACTATCATTGTGCTGTCATTGTATTAGTCATTGTATTACTATCATTGTACTGTCATTATATTACTGTCATTGTATTACTATCATTGTACTGTCATTATATTACTGTCATTGTATTACTATCATTGTGCTGTCATTGTATTAGTCATTGTATTACTATCATTGTACTGTCATTATATTACTGTCATTGTATTACTATCATTGTACTGTCATTATATTACTATCATTGTATTACTATCATTGTGCTGTCATTATATTACTGTCATTGTATTACTATCATTGTGCTGTCATTGTATTACTATCATTGTACTGTCATTATATTACTGTCATTGTATTACTATCATTGTGCTGTCATTGTATTACTGTCATTGTATTAGTCATTGTATTACTATCATTGTACTGTCATTATATTACTGTCATTGTATTACTATCATTGTGCTGTCATTGTATTACTGTCATTGTATTACTATCATTGTACTGTCATTATATTACTGTCATTGTATTACTATCATTGTACTGTCATTATTTTACTGTCATTGTATTAGTAATCGTATTACTATCATTGTACTGTCATTATATTACTGTCATTGTATTAGTCATCGTATTACTATCATTGTACTGTCATTATATTACTGTCATTGTATTACTACCATTGTACTATCATTATATTACTGTCATTGTATTAGTCATCGTATTACTATCATTGTACTATCATTAAATTACTGTCATTGTATTACTATCATTGTACTATCATTATATTACTGTCATTGTATTAGTCATCGTATTACTATCATTGTACTGTCATTGTATTACTATCATTGTACTGTCATTATATTACTGTCATTGTATTACTATCATTGTACTGTCATTATATTACTGTCACTGTATTACTATCATTGTGCTGTCATTGTATTAGTCATTGTATTACTATCATTGTACTGTCATTATATTACTGTCATTGTATTACTATCATTGTGCTGTCTTTATATTACTGTCATTGTATTAGTCCTCGTATAACTATCATTGTACTGTCATTATATTACTGTTATTGTATTAGTCATCATATTACTATCATTGTATTGTCATTATATTACTGTCATTGTATTAGTCATTGTATTACTATCATTGTACTATCATTATATTACTGTCATTTTATTAGTCATCGTATTACTATCATTGTACTATCATTATATTACTATCATTGTATTAGTCATTGTATTACTATCATTGTACTGTCATTGTATTAGTCATCGTATTACTATCATTGTACTGTCATTGTATTAGTCATCGTATTACTATCATTGTACTGTCATTGTATTAGTCATTGTATTACTATCATTATATTATTGTCATTGTATTAGTCATCGTATTACTATCATTGTATTGGTCATTGTATTACTATCATTGTACTGTCATATTAGTCATCGTATTACTATTATTGTACTGTCATTATATTACTGTCATTGTATTAGCCATCGTATTACTATCATTGTATTAGTCATTGTATTACTATCATTGTACTGTCATTGTATTAGTCATCGTATTACTATCATTGTACTGTCATTGTATTAGTCATCGTATTACTATCATTGTACTGTCATTAAATTAGTCATTGTATTACTATCATTGTACTGTCATATTACTGTCATTATGCTGCTGTCATTGTACTACTCATTGTATTAGTCATTAAACTGCTCTCATTGTACTACTCGTTGTATTACTGTCATTATACTGCTGTCATTGTATTACTCTCATTGTATTACTGTCATTATACTGCTGTCATTGTATTACTCTCATTGTATTACTGTCATTATACTGCTGTCATTGTATTACTCTCATTGTATTACTGTCATACTGCTCTCATTGTATTACCGTCATTATACTGCTGTCATTGTACTACTCTCATTGTATTACTGTCATTATACTGCTGTCATTGTATTACTCTTATTGTATCACTGTCATACTGCTGTCATTGTATTACTGTCATACTGATCTCATTGTACTACTCTCATTGTATTACTGTCATTGCATTACTCTCATTGTATTACTGTCATACTGCTGTCATTGTAATGTCATTGTATTACTGTCATTATACTGCTGCCATTGTATTACTCTCATTGTATTACTGTCATTATACTTCTGTCATTGTATTACTATAATTGTACTCTCATTGTATTACTGTCATTATACTTCTGTCATTGTATTACTATAATTGTACTCTCATTGTATTACTGTCATTATACTTCTGTCATTGTATTACTATAATTGTACTCTCATTGTATTACTGTCATTATACTTCTGTCATTGTATTACTATAATTGTACTGTCATTGTATTACTGTCATTATACTGCTGTCATTGTATTACTCTCATTGTATTACTGTCATTATAATTCTGTCATTGTATTACTATCATTGTACTGTCATTGTATTACTGTCATTATACTGCTGTCATTGTATTACTCTCATTGTATTACTGTCATTATACTGCTGACATTGTATTACTCTCATTGTATTACTGTCATTATACTTCTGTCATTGTATTACTATCATTGTACTGTCATTGTATTACAGTCATTATACTGCTGACATTGTATTACTCTCATTGTATTACTGTCATTATACTTCTGTCATTGTATTACTATCATTGTACTGTCATTGTATTACTGTCATACTGCTGTCATTGTATTACTCTCATTGTATTATTGTCATTATACTGCTCTCATTGTATTACTATCATTATACTGCTGACATTGTATTACTATCATTGTACTGTCATTGTATTACTGTCATTATACTGCTGTCATTGTATTACTGTCATTATACTGCTCTCATTGTATTCTCATTGTATTACTATCATTATACTGCTGACATTGTATTACTATCATTGTACTGCCATTGTATTACTATCATTGTATTGTCATTGTATTACTATCATTGTACTATCATTGTACAGCTGTCATTGTATTACTGTCATTATACTGCTGTCATTGTATTATTCTCATTGTATTACTGTCATTGTACTGCTGTTTACCTGGAGAGAGTTCCGGGGGTCAACGCCCCCGCGGCCCGGTCTGTGACCAGGCCTCCTGGTTGATCAGGCTCTGATCCACCAGGAGGCCTGGTCACAGACCGAGCCGCGGGGGCGTTGACCCCCGGAACTCTCTCCAGGTAAACAGCAGTACAATGACTAATACAATGAGAGTAATATAATGACAGCAGTACAATGACAGTAATACAATGAGTAATACATTGTATTGCTGTCATTGTATTACTGTCATTGTACTGCTGTCATTGTATTACTGTCATTGTATTATTGCCATTGTATTTCTGTCACTGTATTACTGTCATTGTATTTCTGTCACTGTATTACTGTCATTGTACTGGCATTGTATTACTGTCATTGTATTACTGTCATTTTATTACTGTCATTGTACTGCTGTCATTGTATTACTGTCATTGTATTACTGTCATTGTATTACTGTCATTGTACTGCTGCCATTGTATTACTGTCACTACTGTCATTTTATTACTGTCATTGTATTACTCTGTATTACTGTCATTGTATTACTGCCACTGTACTGTCATTGTATTATTGCCGTTGTATTACTGTCATTGTATTGTATTACTCCCATTGTCCTATTATATTGTCACTGTACTATCATTGTAGTCACTGTATTACTGTCATTGTAATATCATTGTATTACTGTCATTGTAATATCATTGTATTACTGCCATTGTACTATCATTGTATTAGTCATTATACTATCATTGTATTACTGCGATTGTACTATCACTATTAGTCATTGCACTATCATTATATTACTGTCATTGTGCTATCATTGTACTATCACTGTATTGCTATCATTGTACTATCATTATTCTCATACAACACCATCATTATTACCACCATATAACACCATCATTATTACCACCATATAACACCATCATTATTACCACCATATAACACCATCATTATTACCACCATATAACACCATCATTATTACCACCATATAACACCATCATTATTACCACCATATAACACCATCATTATTACCACCATATAACACCATCATTATTACCACCATATAACACCATCATTATTACCACCATATAACACCATCATTATTACCACCATATAACACCATTATCATTATCATTTCACATTAGTGCACCATCCTCATTACTGTGCAAATTTCCTCTCTCTCCCATTTTCCTCTCAGAAGTAAATTTTCAAAGTTTCCCCTTCACAAGGGGGGAGTTGGAGGGGGAGACTAAAACGGAGTGCACTAACATTTTAGATGGAGGTTTTGGAGGCCAATTTTATGCTCGACCTGTGACAGAAAATGCCTCTTCACAGTCCCGGATATGTGGGTTCAAATCCCCTCTTGACCACCACGCTCGGTTTTGCTTATGCATTTCCACCAAAATACCCATTTTAAATTGATGGATCCAATTTCATATATCGCGGGTCCGTCTCTTTCAACTACCTGTATTGTACTTCGAACCGTATTAGTTATTAAATTAATATTCCAGTACAAAATGGTTATAAATGACCATAAGCCAGCGGAAGGCCTCGGTCAGATGGACAAAAGCTCCAAAGGCGGGTCATCATGTGACTAAGACCCGCGTCAGGAAACATTTGTCCTGTTTCCTGACGAACCTTACCTAACCTAACCTAACCTAACCTAACCTAACCTAACCTCACCTAACCTAACCTAACCTAACCTAACCTAACCTAACCTCACCTAACCTAACCTAACCTAACCTGACCTAACCTAACCTCACCTAACCTAACCTAACCTAACCTAACCTAACCTAACCTCACCTAACCTAACCTAACCTAACCTAACCTAACCTAACCTGACCTAACCTAACCTAACCTAACCTGACCTGACCTGACCTGACCTAACCTAACCTAACCTAACCTAACCTAACCTAACCTGACCTAACCTAACCTAACCTAACCTAACCTAACCTAACCTGACCTGACCTAACCTAACCTAACCTAACCTAACCTAACCTAACCTGACCTAACCTAACCTAACCTAACCTAACCTAACCTAACCTAACCTAACCTGACCTAACCTAACCTAACCTAACCTAACCTAACCTAACCGAACCTAACCTAACCTAACCTGACCTGACCTAACCTAACCTAACCTAACCTAACCTAACCTAACCTAACCTAACCTAACCGAACCTAACCTAACCTAACCTAACCTAACCTGACCTGACCTAACCTAACCTAACCTAACCTAACCTAACCTAACCTAACCTAACCTAACCTAACCTGACCTAACCTAACCTAACATTCCAGTGTGAATATTATCAATGTTCAAGAGTGAACATTATCAATGTTCAAGAGTGAACATTATCAATGTTCAAGTGTGAACATTATCAATGTTCAAGTGTGAACATTATCAATGTTCAAGAGTGAACATTATCAATGTTCAAGAGTGAACATTATCAATGTTCAAGAGTGAACATTATCAATGTTCAAGAGTGAACATTATCAATGTTCAAGAGTGAACATTATCAATGTTCAAGAGTGAACATTATCAATGTTCAAGTGTGAACATTATCAATGTTCAAGTGTGAACATTATCAATGTTCAATTGTGAACATTATCAATGTTCAAGAGTGGAACATTATCAATGTTCAAGAGTGAACATTATCAATGTTCAAGAGTGAACATTATCAATGTTCAAGTGTGAACATTATCAATGTTCAAGTGTGAACATTATCAATGTTCAAGTGTGAACATTATCAATGTTCAAGAGTGAACATTATCAATGTTCAAGTGTGAACATTATCAATGTTCAAGTGTGAACATTATCAATGTTCAAGAGTGAACATTATCAATGTTCAAGAGTGAACATTATCAATGTTCAAGTGTGAACATTATCAATGTTCAAGTGTGAACATTATCAATGTTCAAGTGTGAACATTATCAATGTTCAAGTAGTGAACATTATCAATGTTCAAGTGTGAACATTATCAATGTTCAAGTGTGAACATTATCAATGTTCAAGAGTGAACATTATCAATGTTCAAGAGTGAACATTATCAATGTTCAAGTGTGAACATTATCAATGTTCAAGAGTGAACATTATCAATGTTCAAGAGTGAACATTATCAATGTTCAAGAGTGAACATTATCAATGTTCAAGAGGTGAACATTATCAATGTTCAAGAGTGAACATTATCAATGTTCAAGAGTGAACATTATCAATGTTCAAGAGTGAACATTATCAATGTTCAAGAGTGAACATTATCAATGTTCAAGAGTGAACATTATCAATGTTCAAGAGTGAACATTATCAATGTTCAAGAGTGAACATTATCAATGTTCAAGAGTGAACATTATCAATGTTCAAGAGTGAACATTATCAATGTTCAAGAGTGAACATTATCAATGTTCAAGAGTGAACATTATCAATGTTCAAGAGTGAACATTATCAATGTTCAAGAGTGAACATTATCAATGTTCAAGAGTGAACATTATCAATGTTCAAGTGTGAACATTATCAATGTTCAAGTGTGAACATTATCAATGTTCAAGTGTGAACATTATCAATGTTCAAGAGTGAACATTATCAATGTTCAAGAGTGAACATTATCAATGTTCAAGAGTGAACATTATCAATGTTCAAGAGTGAACATTATCAATGTTCAAGAGTGAACATTATCAATGTTCAAGAGTGAACATTATCAATGTTCAAGAGTGAACATTATCAATGTTCAAGAGTGAACATTATCAATGTTCAAGAGTGAACATTATCAATGTTCAAGAGTGAACATTATCAATGTTCAAGAGTGAACATTATCAATGTTCAAGAGTGAACATTATCAATGTTCAAGAGTGAACATTATCAATGTTCAAGAGTGAACATTATCAATGTTCAAGAGTGAACATTATCAATGTTCAAGAGTGAACATTATCAATGTTCAAGTGTGAACATTATCAATGTTCAAGTGTGAACATTATCAATGTTCAAGTGTGAACATTATCAATGTTCAAGTGTGAACATTATCAATGTTCAAGTGTGAATATTATCAATGTTCAAGTGTGAACATTATCAATGTTCAAGTGTGAACATTATCAATGTTCAAGTGTGAACATTATCAATGTTCAAGTGTGAATATTATCAATGTTCAAGAGTGAACATTATCAATGTTCAAGTGTGAACATTATCAATGTTCAAGTGTGAACATTATCAATGTTCAAGTGTGAACATTATCAATGTTCAAGTGTGAACATTATCAATGTTCAAGTGTGAACATTATCAATGTTCAAGTGTGAACATTATCAATGTTCAAGTGTGAACATTATCAATGTTCCAGTGTGAATATTATCAGAAATTATTAAAAAATGTGATGTGAATCTTTTACTTATACATTTCAACCAATACATTGTCCTTCAAACCACATCAGTAACTGTTAGTACGTGTCCGTGTATAATTTTTTCAAAGATAACTAAATATGTGACCTACAGTGCTAGTCACGGCATTATGCCGCCCCTCCCTCCATACACGTACCAGAACACAAACACGTACCATAAAGATTATAATATATATATTTGCACATTTACGTTTAATCACGTCCCTCAGCCGTGTAGGAAGACTCTCACACAAATTCTTGAGGGTTTGGGGAGGTATATTATTCCATGCCTCATGTAGAGCAGCCTCCAGCTGTGGGATGGAACTGACATCCTCGCCCAGTAAACTCTGTTTCACTATTGACCAGAGGTTCTCAATAGGGTTTAGGTCTGGGGAATTACCTGGTCAGTCATTCAAGAACCTCACTTCACAGTCATACCACAGATTTGGTGGTATGACACGGTGCACCATCTTGCATAAAAACCGTAGCCCCACACTTGTCAAATGCCTCAGGTAAATTGTCACACAATAACTCCAGGTAATTATACTGGTTCATATACTGGTTTTTTAGGGAAGCACAATGAGTTTACCAACACTCTGAGCACTGAAACACACCCAAACCATGAACGAGTCTGAGTGTTTGTTGGTCCCACAGGTGTAGCAGGTCACTACCTCTAGGCCGGTACATATGTCCCCCACGGTTACAGGTGATGGTGGAGGCTGCTTCATCATTCCATAATACTTCAGACCACTGCTGAGGATTCCAGTGAAGATATTTCTTTGCATAATCCAACCTGTTTCCTCTGTGACTTGGTGAGGATCAGTTTCTTAACCAGGCGGTTCCTACTGTAGCCCAGTTCTGACACACATCTGTTAACAGTTCTTACAGACACCTCTGAGAAAAGATGTGGGTTCTTTTCTTTCAGTTCTCTAGTAGCTATCTTGGGTGTACTCTCTAATTGCTTCTTTAACACAGTTAAGGTACAAACAGATGTCTTCTTCAAGGGGCCAGGCCGAGGTCTGGCAGTCACTCGACACAATCAACCTTGAAACACTGCGCCCAGTTCCTCACTGAACCCTCACACACACCAACATTCATCACTGTTTCTTTCATCTGGTGGCCAGCTTTGTGAAGCCCTATGATCTGAGCTATAGTTTCAAGTGTTAAGACTTCCTTTTACCCATAATCAAACATGTATAGCCATAAAACCACAGGGAACACCAGACAAAAGATGGGCAGATGAGAGACAAAAGTGCAACACTTCCTCTCACCACGGCAGCCACATGAGCACTGAGGAGTCACTGTGGAGTGTGGCAGCAGGCCATGACATCATGCTAACGGCTGCTACCCAGCATGATGCACTGGCGAAAAAAGATCCCCGGTATGATAGGCCTTATGTATTTCAACCAAAATATGGTCCTTCAAACCGCATTTGTAACTGTAAGTGGATGTTCGAGTGTGATTTTTGTTTTTGTAAATTTGCTAAAAGTATGAGGTACAAATCTCCTCTTGGCCTAAGTGCAGAGCACTGATTATGTATTTCGACCAAAACATCTTTCTAACAATATTTCTAACATATGTGTGGGGTTCACTCTGGTTTTAATCTGCTCTCCGACTTACACGTGAAGCTTTGATGGCCCATTTTGACTTTACTAAACCTTCTGTTCTGATGACCCATTTCGACTCTCTGACCTAAATGAACTGTTCTGATGACCCATTTCTACTCTCTGACCTAAATGAACTGTTCTGATGACCCATTTCGACTCTCTGACCTAAATGAACTGTTCTGATGACCCATTTCGACCAAAATCGGTTCCTCTGAACCTCATTTCTAACAACATGATGGGGTTCAAGTATGAATTTTGTCCATGATTGCATTTAAACCTCCTATATTACTGAACAAAGAGGTTTTAAATATCCTCTTTACACTACGCATTCATCTTCAGTTGCCCATTTTGGCCAATATGTTGACCTTCCAACTAATTCCATAATTCCTCCGTATAAGCATTTTGACAGACAAACCAGGGTTTAAAACCTTGCTGAAAGCCGATATAAGCATTCTGACTGACAACCCAGGGTTAAAAACCTTGCTGAAAGCCCATATAAACCTTCTGATAGAGAAATCAGGGTTTAAAACCTTGCTGAAAGCCCATATAAGCATTCTGACTGACAACCCAGGGTTTAAAACCTTGCTGAAAGCCCATATAAACCTTCTGATAGACAAACCAGGGTTTGAAACCTTGCTGAAAGCCCATATAAACCTTCTGATAGACAAACCACGGTTTAAAACCTTGCTGAAAGCCCATATAAACCTTCTGATAGACAAACCAGGCTTTAAAACCTTGCTGAAAGCCCATATAAGCATTCTGACAGACAAACCAGGGTTTAAAACCTCACTGAAAGCTTCCATACCCACTGCGATCCCAAGTGTTAAATTCTACCATTTGTTAAATCGTGTTTAACCAATGTTAATTAGAATGAACTAGTGTTGACAGTCAAGAGAGTTGGGGAGAACAAGCCATTCTGTTAGCATGGTTGTGTTTATCCAGGAGCTGTAGCTCGACTATTGCCGGAATAGATGGGTCTCTCTCTCTCTACTGATCTTTGGTGACCTAAGTTGAATGCTTATGACCTAAGATGACCTCTGCTGATCCGCATTGACCTTAGGTGACCTGGAGTTGACCTTACGGGTAAAAGCAGCGACGTGACTTACCCGTGTGACCTCCGTGACTTGGACCCGGGCCAGAGAGAGAGAGAGAGAGAGAGAGAGAGAGAGAGAAAGAGAGAGAGAGAGAGAATTTCCTCTTCGGATTCCAGGTCCATTCCATACCTTCCTTTCTCACCTATCTCACACATTTCTTCACCTATTCCTCACCCATTTTTTACCTATTTCCTCACATATTTCTTCACCTATTCCTCACCCATTTTCCCTCCTAATATATACTGCCCCTTTTCTCAGGGCCGCTGTATTACCCCCAAGGGTTTAGCGCTCCTCACATCACCTGATTCACCTGTCACCCATCTACTATCCACGAACACATGAGAGGAAGACAAGCACTGCAGTAGGCCTACTGGCCAATGCCAGATAGGTCTAACTCACCCACACACGTACTTGCCTAACCAATTTAAAATAGGTCAGTCCTCCTAGGTTGTTGTAAACCCGTACCCCTCGAGTTTACACCAGTGTGGGCTCAACAACAGTGCTGTATACTCAGAACCTCTGGTAATATGTTGGGTGTAATGTTTACATCCAGACCTGTCACCATGCCTGTGTTTTCAATGCCACACGAGTTACGTGTGTCTGGGTGTCTTCAAGTATCGTGTACTCACCCACATGGGGTTGCAGGGGGTCGATTTACGGCTCCTGGCCCCGTGTGTGTCTGTATATACTGCATGATGCACACACAAGGTGTGTAGATACCTTGTGTACACACATGTCTACACACTTTCTGTGCACGTGTCTACACACCTTGTGTGCACGTGTCTACACACCTTGTGTGCACGTGTCTACACACCTTGTGTGCACGTGTCTACACACCTTGTGTGCACGTGTCTACACACCTTGTGTGCACGTGTCTAGACACCTTGTGTGCACGTGTCTACACACCTTGTGTGCACGTGTCTACACACCTTGTGTGCACGTGTCTACACACCTTGTGTGCACGTGTCTACACACCTGGTGTGCACGTGTCTACACACCTGGTGTGCACGTATCTACACACCTGGTGTGCACGTGTCTACACACCTGGTGTGCACGTGTCTACACACCTGGTGTGCACGTGTCTACACACCTGGTGTGCACGTGTCTACACACCTGGTGTGCACGTGTCTACACACCTGGTGTGCACGTGTCTACACACCTGGTGTGCACGTGTCTACACACCTGGTGTGCACGTGTCTACACACCTGGTGTGCACGTGTCTACACACCTGGTGTGCACGTGTCTACACACCTGGTGTGCACGTGTCTACACACCTGGTGTGCACACGTGTGCACTATTCCGTGCACATTTTCGCCCACTAAAACTTGGGAAGAGTAAATGTGATTTTAAGACATAAATATTTTGGTCATGACGGAAACAAGTCCACAACATTTTTGTTGACAAGTGTTAGACTTACAGGAGATTGACAGGTGTTAGACTTACAGGTGATTGACAGGTGTTAGACTTACAGGTGATTGACAGGTGTTAGACTTACAGGTGATTGACAGGTGTTAGACTTACAGGTGATTGACAGGTGTTAGACTTACAGGAGATTGACAGGTGTTAGACTTACAGGTGATTGACAGGTGTTAGACTTACAGGTGATTGACAGGTGTTAGACTTACAGGTGATTGACAGGTGTTAGACTTACAGGTGATTGACAGGTGTTAGACTTACAGGTGATTGACAGGTGTTACTTACAGGTGATTGACAGGTGTTAGACTTACAGGTGATTGACAGGTGTTAGACTTATAGGTGATTGACAGGTGTTAGACTTACAGGTGATTGACAGGTGTTAGACTTATAGGTGATTGACAGGTGTTAGACGTACAGGTGATTGACAGGTGTTAGACTTACAGGTGATTGACAGGTGTTAGACTTACAGGTGATTGACAGGTGTTAGACTTACAGGTGATTGACAGGTGTTAGACTTACAGGTGATTGACAGGTGTTAGACTTACAGGTGATTGACAGGCGTTAGACTTACAGGTGATTGACAGGTGTTAGACTTACAGGTGATTGACAGGTGTTAGATTTACAGGTGATTGACAGGTGTTAGACTTACAGGTGATTGACAGGTGTTAGACTTACAGGTGATTGACAGGTGTTAGACTTACAGGTGATTGACAGGTGTTAGACTTACAGGTGATTGACAGGTGTTAGACTTACAGGTGATTGACAGGTGTTAGACTTACAGGTGATTGACAGGTGTTAGACTTATAGGTGATTGACAGGTGTTAGACTTACAAGTGATTGACAGGTGTTAGACTTACAGGTGATTGACAGGTGTTACTTACAGGTGATTGACAGGTGTTAGACTTACAGGTGATTGACAGGTGTTAGACTTACAGGTGATTGACAGGTGTTACGTTTACAACTGATAGATTTACAGGTGTTAGATTTGCAGGTGATTTACAGGTGTTAAATTTATCATTAGTTACTAAATATTCCTATTATTAATTATTACTGTTATTATTGTTACTATTATATTATCGTTATTATCGTTGTTATCATTATTACTTTTATTATGGACACAAAGCTACTCTACTCCCTGGGAACAAGATCCCGCGCAGGGTGACAAGAATAGGTGTGGTATACAGTAGCCGGTGACAGCGGCGTCTCAGAGCCGCGGTACCACGAACATTACCGGCAGTATAGCGGGTCGCTGCGCGCCGCTAACGATCCACTCGCCTGAAGTTGCTGCCGACAATTAGGTCCCTAACTACCGCTAGAGCGAGAAAACTAGGCAGCAACTGGCGCAGAGTTAGCAGTAGTTTGTAAGGTAATGGCGTGGAAGACTGTGGTAGGGTAAGCTAGTCTAACTCGCTTAGAAAAATTTAGATTTAGAAGGGATGTAGGGCAAGCAATGCTTTAGCAATAGAGTTGTACGTGACTGGAACAAACTTTGTGTAGCTTTAGAAATAGATAAGTCCATGGGTGAGTGTGAGGCGAACCTGCCTATCATGGGCCAGTAGTTCTACAGGGGTGTTGGTAGTAAGTTGAACCTGCCTAGCATGGACCAGTAGTTCTACAGCGGTGTTGGTAGTAAGCTGAACCTGCCTAGCATGGGCCAGTAGTTCTACAGCGGTGTTGGGAGTAAGTTGAACCTGCCTAGCATGGACCAGTAGTTCTACAGCGGTGTTGGTAGTAAGCTGAACCTGCCTAGCATGGGCCAGTAGTTCTACAGGGGTGTTGGTAGTAAGTTGAACCTGCCTAGCATGGACCAGTAGTTCTACAGCGGTGTTGGTAGTAAGCTGAACCTGCCTAGCATGGGCCAGTAGGTATACATAATAACTTATTAACAAACAGAACACAAGGAGTAATAGTCAACAGAGTAAAGTCTGAGGCGGCTCCAGTGGAAAATTCTGTTCCGCAAGGCACAGTACTGCCTCCCATCCTGTTCCTCATCCTCACATCTGACACAGAGATGTCAGCCACAGCACCGTGTCTTCCTTTGCGGATGACACCAGAGTCTGCATGATAGTGTCATCCACTGTAGACACTGGAAGACTCCAGGCGGACATCAACCAAGTCTTTAAACGGGCCGCAGAAAACAACATGAAGTTCAATGATGAGAAATTTCAATTATTCCGATATGGGAAACTCAAGGAAATAATAACTGTATCGGAGTATAAAACAAATTCCAGCGACACAACAGAGCGAGAAAGTAATGTGAAGGACCTGGGAGTGATAATGTAAGAGGATCTGACTTTCAAATATCACAACATTGTATCTACCACATCTGCTAGAAAAATGACAGGATGGATAATGAGAACCTTCAAAACTAGGGATGCCAAGCCCATGATGATTCTCTTCAAATCGCTTGTTCTCTCTAAGCTAGAACATTGCTGTACACTAACTGCCCCCTTCAAGGTAGGTGATACTGCTGACCTGGAGAACTTTCACGGCACACACAAGTATGATAAAGCACGTAAATTAATGGGAATGGTTGAAGTCCCTCGATCTGCATTCCCTGGAACGCAGGCGAGAAAGATACATAATACTATGCGCTTGGAAAATTCTAGAGGGACTAGTACCGAACTTGCACACGAAAATCACTCCCTATGAAGGCTAAAGACTCGGCAGGAGATGCAACATTCCCCCAATGAAAAGCAGGGGTGCCACGAGTACACTGAGAGACAACACAGTAAGTGTCAGGGGCCCAAGACTGTTCAACTGCCTCCTAGCATACATAAGGGGGATTACCAATAGACCCCGGACTGTCTTCAAAACCCCTGGTTGTCTTTAAGACCCCTGGCTGTCTTCAAGACCCCTGGCTGTCTTCAAGACCCCTGGTTGTCTTCAAAACGCCTGGTTGTCTTCAAGACCCCTGGCTGTCTTCAAGACCCCTGGCTGTCTTCAAAACCCCTGGTTGCCTTTAAGATCCCTGGCTGTCTTCAAGACCCCTGGCTGTCTTCAAGACCCCTGACTGTCTTCAAGACCCCTGGCTGTCTTCAAGACCCCTGGCTGTCTTCAAAACCCCTGGTTGTCTTTAAGATCCCTGGTTGTCTTCAAGACCCCTGGCTGTCTTCAAAACCCCTGGTTGTCTTTAAGAAACCTGGTTGTCTTCAAGACCCCTGGCTGTCTTCAAAACCCCTGGCTGTCTTCAAGACCCCTGGCTGTCTTTAAGATCCCTGGCTGTCTTCAAGACCCCTGGCTGTCTTCAAGACCCCTGGCTGTCTTCAAAACCCCTGGTTGTCTTTAAGATCCCTGGTTGTCTTCAAGACCCCTGGCTGTCTTCAAAACCCCTGGCTGTCTTTAAGATCCCTGGTTGTCTTCAAGACCCCTGGTTGTCTTCAAAACCCCTGGCTGTCTTCAAAACCCCTGGTTGTCTTTAAGATCCCTGGTTGTCTTCAAGACCCCTGGTTGTCTTCAAAACCCCTGGCTGTCTTTAAGATCCCTGGTTGTCTTCAAGACCCCTGGTTGTCTTCAAGACCCCTGGTTGTCTTCAAAACCCCTGGCTGTCTTCAAAACCCCTGGTTGTCTTTAAGATCCCTGGCTGTCTTCAAAACCCCTGGTTGTCTTTAAGATCCCTGGTTGTCTTCAAGAGGGAATTGGACACACACACAGTCAGTACCCGATCAGTCGGGCTGTGATTCCTACGTTGGTTTACATACGGCCAGCAGTAACACCCTGGTTGATCACGTCCTGATCCACCACGAGGCTTGACCATGAACCGGCCCGCGGGGGCGTTGACCCCCAAAACCCTCTCCAGGTAATAACATCAATAATAAAAATAATGAAAATAATAATAGTAATAATAATAATTCATTGTAATTATTTTTCAAATATAATCGGTTGAGATTATATTTGAGAAGTGAGTTTAAGGCCCAGAAGAGATTATTACCTGATATTAACAAGATATTATAGCCAGGACATATATAAGTGTCTACATAACTGTATATAACATAGTGGGGGAGTGTTACGTCTGGCGTCACGTTGTTGACATGTTAGTGTATGTTTGGTGCATGTTATGTTGTTTGTGTGCTTTGTTTGATGTTTGTTTGTCTGTATGTTTGGTGTATGTTATGTTTGTGTGCTTTGATGCTTGTTTGTCTGTATGTTTGGTGCATGTTATGTTGTTTGTGTGCTTTGATGCTTGTTTGTCTGTATGTTTGGTGTATGTTATGTTGTTTGTGTGCTTTGATGCTTGTTTGTCTGTATGTTTGGTGTATGTTATGTTGTTTGTGTGCTTTGATGCTTGTTTGTCTGTATGTTTGGTGCATGTTATGTTGTTTGTGTGCTTTGTTTGATGTTTGTTTGTATGTATGTTTGGTGCATGTTATGTTGTTTGTGTGCTTTGTTTGATGCTTGTTTGTCTGTATGTTTGGTGCATGTTATGTTGTTTGTGTGCTTTGATGCTTGTTTGTCTGTATGTTTGGTGTATGTTATGTTGTTTGTGTGCTTTGATGCTTGTTTGTCTGTATGTTTGGTGCATGTTATGTTGTTTGTGTGCTTTGATGCTTGTTTGTCTGTATGTTTGGTGTATGTTATGTTGTTTGTGTGCTTTGTTTGATGTTTGTCTGTATGTTTGGTGTATGTTATGTTGTTTGTGTGCTTTGATGCTTGTTTGTCTGTATGTTTGGTGTATGTTATGTTGTTTGTGTGCTTTGATGCTTGTTTGTCTGTATGTTTGGTGTATTTATATGTTGTTTGTGTGCTTTGTTTGATGCTTGTTTGTCTGTATGTTTGGTGTATGTTATGTTGTTTGTGTGCTTTGTTTGATGCTTGTTTGTCTGTATGTTTGGTGTATGTTATGTTGTTTGTGTGCTTTGATGCTTGTTTGTCTGTATGTTTGGTGTATGTTATGTTGTTTGTGTGCTTTGATGCTTGTTTGTCTGTATGTTTGGTGTATGTTATGTTGTTTGTGTGCTTTGTTTGATGCTTGTTTGTCTGTATGTTTGGTGCATGTTATGTTGTTTGTGTGCTTTGTTTGATGCTTGTTTGTCTGTATGTTTGGTGCATGTTATGTTGTTTGTGTGCTTTGTTTGATGCTTGTTTGTCTGTATGTTTGGTGCATGTTATGTTGTTTGTGTGCTTTGATGCTTGTTTGTCTGTATGTTTGGTGCATGTTATGTTGTTTGTGTGCTTTGTTTGATGCTTGTTTGTCTGTATGTTTGGTGCATGTTATTGTTGTTTGTGTGCTTTGATGCTTGTTTGTCTGTATGTTTGGTGCATGTTATGTTGTTTGTGTGCTTTGATGCTTGTTTGTCTGTATGTTTGGTGTATGTTATGTTGTTTGTGTGCTTTGATGCTTGTTTGTCTGTATGTTTGGTGCATGTTATGTTGTTTGTGTGCTTTTGATGCTTGTTTGTCTGTATGTTTTTGGGGCATGTTATGTTGTTTGTGTGCTTTGTTTGATGTTTGTCTGTATGTTTGGTGTATGTTATGTTGTTTTGTGTGCTTTGTTTGATGTTTGTCTGTATGTTTGGTGTATGTTATGTTGTTTGTGTGCTTTGTTTGATGTTTGTCTGTATGTTTGGTGTATGTTATGTTGTTTGTGTGCTTTGTTTGATGTTTGTCTGTATGTTTGGTGTATGTTATGTTGTTTGTGTGCTTTGATGCTTGTTTGTATGTATGTTTGGTGCATGTTATGTTGTTTGTGTGCTTTGTTTGATGTTTGTTTGTATGTATGTTTGGTGTATGTTATGTTGTTTGTGTGCTTTGTTTGATGTTTGTTTGTCTGGTGATGGTGTGTGTGTGTCTGGTGATGGTGTTTGTTTGTCTGGTGATGGTGTTTGTTTGTCTGGTGATGGTGTTTGTCTGGTGATGTTTGTTTGTCTGGTGATGGTGTTTGTTTGTCTGGTGATGGTGTTTGTCTGGGGATGGTGTTTGTCTGGTGATGGTGTTTGTCTGGTGATGGTGTTTGTCTGGTGATGGTGTTTGTTTGTCTGGTGATGGTGTTTGTCTGGTGATGGTGTTTGTTTGTCTGGTGATGGTGTTTGTTTGTCTGGTGATGGTGTTTGTTTGTCTGGTGATGGTGTTTGTTTGTCTGGTGATGGTGTTTGTCTGGTGATGGTGTTTGTTTGTCTGGTGATGGTGTTTGTTTGTCTGGTGATGGTGTTTGTTTGTCTGGTGATGGTGTTTGTCTGGTGATGGTGTTTGCCTGGTGATGGTGTTTGTCTGGTGATGGTGTTTGTTTGTCTGGTGATGGTGTTTGTTTGTCTGGTGATGGTGTTTGTTTGTCTGGTGATGGTGTTTGTCTGGTGATGGTGTTTGTTTGTCTGGTGATGGTGTTTGTCTGGTGATGGTGTTTGTTTTGTCTGTGATGGTGTTTGTTTGTCTGGTGATGGTGTTTGTTTGTCTGGTGATGGTGTTTGTCTGGTGATGTGTTTGTCTGGTGATTGGTGTTTGTTTGTCTGGTGATGGTGTTTGTTTGTCTGGTGATGGTGTTTGTCTGGTGATGGTGTTTGTTTGTCTGGTGATGGTGTTTGTTTGTCTGGTGATGGTGTTTGTTTGTCTGGTGATGGTGTTTGTCTGGTGGTGTTTGTTTGTCTGGTGATGGTGTTTGTTTGTCTGGTGATGGTGTTTGTCTGGTGATGGTGTTTGTTTGTCTGGTGATGGTGTTTGTTTGTCTGGTGATGGTGTTTGTCTGGTGATGGTGTTTGTTTGTCTGGTGATGGTGTTTGTTTGTCTGGTGATGGTGTTTGTCTGGTGATGGTGTTTGTTTGTCTGGTGATGGTTTTGTTTGTCTGGTGATGGTGTTTGTCTGGTGATGGTGTTTGTCTGGTGATGGTGTTTGTGTGCTTTGTCTGGTGATGGTGTTTGTGTTGTTTGTCTGGTGATAGTGTTTGTGTGTTGTTTGTCTGGTGATGGTGTTTGTGTGTTGTTTGTCTGGTGGTGTTTGTGTGTTGTTTGTCTGGTGATGGTGTTTGTGTTGTTTGTCTGGTGATGGTGTTTGTCTGGTGATGGTGTTTGTGTGTTTGTCTGGTGATGGTGTTTGTGTGTTTGTCTGCTGATGGTGTTTGTGTGTTGTTTGTCTGGTGGTGTTTGTGTGTTGTTTGTCTGGTGAAGGTGTTTGTGTGTTGTTTGTCTGGTGAAGGTGTTTGTGTGTTGTTTGTCTGGTGAAGGTGTTTGTGTGTTGTTTGTCTGGTGATGGTGTTTGTGTGTTGTTTTGTCTGGTGATGGTGTTTGTGTGTTTGTCTGGTGATGGTGTTTGTGTGTTGTTTGTCTGGTGATGGTGTTTGTGTGTTGTTTGTCTGGTGATGGTGTTTTGTGTGTTGTTTGTCTGGTGAAGGTGTTTGTGTGTTGTTTGTCTGGTGAAGGTGTTTGTGTGTTGTTTGTCTGGTGAAGGTGTTTGTGTGTTTGTTCTGGTGATGGTGTTTGTGTTGTTTGTCTGATGGTGTTTGTGTGTTGTTTTGTCTGGTGATGGTGTTTGTGTGTTGTTTGTCTGGTGGTGTTTGTGTGTTGTTTGTCTGGTGAAGGTGTTTGTGTGTTGTTTGTCTGGTGAAGGTGTTTGTGTGTTGTTTTGTCTGGTGAAGGTGTTTGTGTGTTGTTTGTCTGGTGATGGTGTTTGTGTGTTGTTTGTCTGGTGAAGGTGTTTGTGTGCTGTTTGTCTGGTGATGGTGTTTGTGTTTGTCTGATGGTGTTTGTGTGTTGTCTGATGATGGTGTTTGTGTGTTTGTCTGGTGTTTGTGTGTTTGATGTTTGTGTGTTGTCTGGTGGTGTTTGTGTGTTGTTTGTCTGATGGTGTTTGTGTGCTTTGCCTGATGTTTGTGTGTTTGTCTGGTGATGGTGTTTGTGTGTTTGTCTGGTGATGGTGTTTGTGTGTTTGTCTGGTGATGGTGTTTGTGTGTTTGTCTGGTGATGGTGTTTGTGTTTGTCTGATGTTGTTTGTGTGTTTGTCTGGTGTTTGTGTGTTTGTCTGGTGATGGCGTTTTGTGTGTTTTATGGTGTTTGTGTGTTGTTTGTCTGGTGGTTTGTATGTTTGTCTGATGTTTGTGTGTTTTGTCTGGTGTTTGTGTGTTTGTCTGGTGATGGTGTTTGCGTGTTTTATGGTGTTTGTGTTGTTTGTCTGGTGGTTTGTATGTTTGTCTGATGGTGTTTGTGTGTTTGTCTGGTGTTTGTGTGTTGTTTGATGGTGTTTGTGGTGTTTGTCTGATGATGGTGTTTGTGTGTTGTTTGTCTGGTGATGGTGTTTGTGTGTTGTTTGTCTGGTGATGGTGTTTGTGTGTGTGTTTGTCTGGTGATGGTGTTTGTGTGTTGTTTGTCTGGTGATGGTGTTTGTCTGGTGATGGTGTTTGTGTGTTGTTTGTCTGTGATGGTGTTTGTGTGTTGTTTGTCTGATGATGGTGTTTGTGTGTTTTATGGTGTTTGTGTGTTGTTTGTCTGATGATGGTGTTTGTGTGTTTTATGGTGTTTGTGTGTTGTTTGTCTGGTGGTGTTTGTGTGTTTGATGGTGTTTGGTGTTGTCTGATGGTGTTTGTGTGTTGTCTGATGGTGTTTGTGTGTTTGTCTGGTGATGGTGTTTGTGTGTTGTTTGTCTGGTGATGGTGTTTGTGTGTTGTTTGTCTGATGATGGTGTTTGTGTGTTGTTTGTTGTCTGGTAACGCTGCCTGCACTCCTTCACAGTGCTAGCGCTGTACTTCCTACCTCCAGGACTCAAGGCCGGCTAACCAGTTTCCCTGAATCCCTTCATAAATGTCACCTTTCTTACACTCCAACAGCACGTCAAGTCATAAGCACCTGCTTCCACTCACTCCCATCTATACATGTTCATGAAAACCTGCTGGATGCCCAAGCCCTTAGCACTCAAATCCTTAACCCCCCTCCCTTTAACTTTTCCTAAGACGACCCCAACACACACTATATATATATATATAATATATATATATATATATATATATATATATATATATATATATATATATATATATATATATATATATATACATACACAAACACTGATCTCTGGCTGAAGGAGACTCGAACCTACGAACCTTGGAACAAGGTACGCAGTGCTTTACCAATCTACCCACACTGGACAATACCTTGGCGTGTAGCTTGCGCTACACGTTTGATCCAAGGCAGCCAGTTTTCAGGGAGAAGGCTTACAGCTTTTCATCTCATCCCCTGCATGCATCAGCATTGTTAAAACCTCTAGTAAGGCTGATGCATGCAGGGGATGAGATGAAAATCTGTAAGCCTTCTCCCTGAAAGCTGGCTGCCTTGGATAAAACGTGTAGCGCAAGCTACACGCCAAGGTAATTGTCCAGTGTGGGTAATTGTAAAGCACTGCGTACCTTGTCCTAAGGTTCGTAGGTTCGAGTCTCATTCAGCCAGAGATCAGTGTTTGTGTATATTTCGCCTGCTCTTGCGAATTCCTTGTATCATATATATATATATATATATATATATATATATATATATATATATATAATATATATATATATAATATATATGCAATAAAATCACAGTAAACAGGTGATTTCAGAATATGCAAAACAACCACTCTGAAAGAATAGAGAAATTCCAAGCGCATTCGTGACTATTATCATAGTTTCGTTGATAATGTAAGTAGTCACGAAAGCGCTTGGAATTTCTCTATTCTTTCAGAGTGGTTGTTTTGCATATTCTGAAATCACCTGTTTACTGTGATTTTATTGCATATATATATATATATATATATATATATATAATATATATAATATATATATATATATATATATATATATATATATATATATATATATATATTATTTATTATTTTTTATTATCACACCGGCCGATTCCCACCAAGGCAGGGTGGCCCGAAAAAGAAAAACTTTCACCATCATTCACTCCATCACTGTCTTGCCAGAAGGGTGCTTTACACTACAGTTTTTAAACTGCAACATTAACACCCCTCCTTCAGAGTGCAGGCACTGTACTTCCCATCTCCAGGACTCAAGTCCGGCCTGCCGGTTTCCCTGAATCCCTTCATAAATGTTACTTTGCTCACACTCCAACAGCACGTCAAGTATTAAAAACCATTTGTCTCCATTCACTCCTATCAAACACGCTCAAGCATGCCTGCTGGAAGTCCAAGCCCCTCGCACACAAAACCTCCTTTACCCCCTCCCTCCAACCCTTCCTAGGCCGACCCCTACCCCGCCTTCCTTCCACTACAGACTGATACACTCTTGAAGTCATTCTGTTTCGCTCCATTCTCTCTACATGTCCGAACCACCTCAACAACCCTTCCTCAGCCCTCTGGACAACAGTTTTGGTAATCCCGCACCTCCTCCTAACTTCCAAACTACGAATTCTCTGCATTATATTCACACCACACATTGCCCTCAGACATGACATCTCCACTGCCTCCAGCCTTCTCCTCGCTGCAACATTCATCACCCACGCTTCACACCCATATAAGAGCGTTGGTAAAACTATACTCTCATACATTCCCCTCTTTGCCTCCAACGACAAAGTTCTTTGTCTCCACAGACTCCTAAGTGCACCACTCACTCTTTTTCCCTCATCAATTCTATGATTCACCTCATCTTTCATAGACCCATCCGCTGACACGTCCACTCCCAAATATCTGAATACGTTCACCTCCTCCATACTCTCTCCCTCCAATCTGATATTCAATCTTTCATCACCTAATCTTTTTGTTATCCTCATAACCTTACTCTTTCCTGTATTCACCTTTAATTTTCTTCTTTTGCACACCCTACCAAATTCATCCACCAATCTCTGCAACTTCTCTTCAGAATCTCCCAAGAGCACAGTGTCATCAGCAAAGAGCAGCTGTGACAACTCCCACTTTGTGTGTGATTCTTTATCTTTTAACTCCACGCCTCTTGCCAAGACCCTCGCAATATCTAAGCTGAAAGCTGCACCATCTGGGGTGACAACTGCACCATCTGGGGTGACAACTGCACCATCTGGGGTGATAACTGCACAATCTGGGGTGACAACTGCACCATCTGGGGTGACAACTGCACCATCTGGGGTGACAACTGCACCATCTGGGTTGAAAACTGCACCATCTGGGGTGATAGCACCATCTGGGGTGAAAACTGCACCATCTGGGGTGAAAATTGCACCATCTGGGGTGATAATTGCACAATCTGGGGTGAAAATTGCACCATCTGGGGAGATAAATGCACCATCTGGGGTGAAAATTGCACCATCTGGGGTGATAACTGCACCATCTGGGGTGATAATTGCACCATCTGGGGTGAAAACTGCACCATCTGGGGTGATAACTGCATCATCTGGGGTGAAAATTGCACCATCTGGGGAGATAACTGCACCATCTGGGGTGAAAATTGCACCATCTGGGGTGATAACTGCACCATCTGGGGTGACAACTGAACCATCTGGGGTGATAACTGCACCATCTGGGGTGAAAATTGCACCATCTGGGGTGATAACTTCACCATCTGGGGTGATAACTTCACCATCTGGGGTGAAAATTGCACCATCTGGGGTGATAACTTCACCATCTGGGGTGAAAATGGCACCATCTGTGGTGATAACTGCACCATCTGGGGTGATAACTTGTTACAAAAAACGCGATTCTAAAAGCTTAGAGATCTCCAGGTAATACTAGAAAGGACTGCCCTTCTAGCATCCAGCCTGTTACTGGGTTTTCGTAACAAGTAGTCAGTATCCTTGTCCAATTATCCATTAGAATTCAGTAAGATTCAATAGTGCTTCAGGATTACAACTGGTAGGCTACTAACTAGAGAAATTAAAATTTAATAAATTTATTAAGTCTAGAGGTATATTATTAAATTAAATTAAACTAATCACAGTAATCAAAATAATATCACTTCTCTCGAGTTCAATATTATTGTGCTGAAAGCACATATCACATTTATAATTCTTAAGTACCGTCTGGTACATTAACATTTAATAAGATATTACAAATATGTACAAGTTTGTGTATACGTGTAAGTGCTCTAAGTAGTTCGTTATGTCTCACGACTCGACTAAACTTAAACAAGTGACTGACAAAGTCCTCACATAAACTAACTTCTTGACCGGCTGGCAACCAGAACAGTCTGCTTGAACAACAAAAAGAATGCTAAACCCAACAGCAATACAACAAGCAACTGCGACACAGAATCAGGAACAAGGAGATAATATAACGACACTAAGTAGGGACCATCAGCAGATCCTCCACAAAAGTCACAAAACTCCCATACTACTGAATCTAAGTTCAGCATAAGAAAATCCCAGACTGTGATAATACACAGATACCAGTACAAATTAAGTCATAAGCTATAGTTAAGGACCTGAGATGTTTCGAGTGTCTATGTGACACACAACCTCAGTACAACGTCGAAAATCACTAAGTCTATACAATGTTCTGTGAACAGAGTTCTACAGAACTAACAAGAATAATGAGACAGACAATCTGTCCGACCACCAAGAGAGTCTAGACCAGACTGAATACTTCAGGCGAGGTGAGGACACCCCCCCCCCTCGATCACGTGATAGCTCCGTGGGTTGCTGTCGCTGCCCAACAAGAAGCCGGCAGGGAAACAAGCAAAGAGCGATAATTACAGTAGTTAGACAATCAAGACTTGAACTGAGCACATAATATGTTACATCCTACCTAACAACATGACTAAGTCAAATAATAATATAAAGTCATACATTTACGATTTAGCTATTATCGCAAATATAAGCAATATAAAATTAAATAAAAAGGTAATAATTATATATATACATAATAATCATTGCAACCCATTCAGGGGTTGCAACATAACTGCACCATCTGGGGTGAAAATTGCACCATCTGGGGTGATAACTGCACCATCTGAGGTGATAATTGCACCATCTGGGGTGAAAATTGCACCATCTGGGGTGATAACTGCACCATCTGAGGTGATAATTGCACCATCTGGGGTGAAAATTGCACCATCTGGGGTGATAAGTGCACCATCTGGGGTGAAAATTGCACCATCTGGGGTGATAACTGCACCATCTGGGGTGACAGCTGCACCATCTGGGGTGACAACTGCACCATCTGGGGTGATAATTGCACAATCTGGGGTGATAACTGCACCATCTGGGATGATAACTGCACCATCAGGGGTGATAACTGCACCATCTGGGGTGACAACTGCACCATATCGGGTGATAATTGCACCATCTGTGGTGATAACTGCACCATCTTGTTGACAACTGCACCACCTGGGGTGATAATTGTACCATCTGAGGTGACAACTGCACCATCTGGGGTGATAACTGCACCATCTGGGGTGACAACTGCACCATCTGGGGGTGATAATTGCAACATCTGGTGTGATAAATGCACCATCTGGGTGACAACTGCACCATCTGGGGTGAAAATTGCACCATCTGGGGTGATAACTGCACCATCTGGGGTGATAACTGCACCATCTGGGGTGATAACTGCACCATCTGAGGTGAAAACTGCACCATCTGGGGTGATAACTGCACCATCTGGGGTGAAAACTGCACCATTTGGGGTGATAACTGCACCATCTGGGGTGATAACTGCACCATCTGGGTGACAACTGCACCACCTAGGGTGAAAACTGCACCATCTGGGGTGATAACTGCACCATCTGGGGTGATAACTGCACCATCTGGGGTGACAACTGCACCATCTGGGCTGATAACTGCACCATCTGGGGTGATAACTGCACCATCTGTGTGACAACTGCACCATCTGGGGTGAAAACTGCACCATCTGGGGTGATAACTGCACCATCTAGGGTGATAACTGCACCATCTGGGGTGACAACTGCACCATCTGGGGTGATAATTGCACCATCTGGGGTGATAACTGCACCATCTGGGGTGATAACTGCACCATCTGGGGTGACAACTGTACCATCTGGGGTGATAACTGCACCATCTGTGTGACAACTGCACCATCTGGGGTGAAAACTGCACCATCTGGGGTGATAACTGCACCATCTGGGGTGAAAACTGCACCATCTGGGGTGATAACTGCTCCATCTGTGTGACAACTGCACCATCTGGGGTGAAAACTGCACCATCTGGGGTGATAACTGCACCATCTGGGGTGACAACTGCACCATCTGGGGTAATAATTGCACCATCTGGGGTGATAACTGCACCATCTGGGGTGATAACTGCACCATCTGGGGTGACAACTGCACCATCTGGGGTGATAACTGCACCATCTGGGGTGATAACTGCACCATCTGGGGTGATAACTGCACCATCTGGGGTGATAACTGCACCATCTGGGGTGATAACTACACCATCTGGGGTGATAACTGCACCATCTGGGGTGATAACTGCACCATCTGGGGTGATAACTGCACCATCTGGGGTGATAACTGCACCATCTGGGGTGATAACTACACCATCTGGGGTGATAACTGCACCATCTGGGTGATAACTGCACCATCTGGGGTGATAACTGCACCATCTGGGGTGATAACTACACCATCTGGGGTGATAACTGCACCATCTGGGGTGATAACTACACCATCTGGGGTGATAACTGCACCATCTGGGGTGATAACTGCACCATCTGGGGTGACTCTCGAGGAGCAAACTTTATCTGTGATATATTCCTTTGTGAATGTATTCCTGGAGAGAAAGTTGGAGGAGGAG
>NC_069452.1:17900407-17957907 GCF_026875155.1 Cherax quadricarinatus | reverse complement strand
GTGTGTGTGTGTGTGTGTGTGTGTGTGTGTGTGTATGTATGTATGTATATAACCACAACTAAGCACTAAACCCACAAGGGTCATACAGCACTGTCCGTATGTATGTACAGAAATACACCCAGTTGCAGGTATGTTGGTTAGGCAGCTGGTTCGGTGGTTAGCGCACTGGCCTGCGAGGTTCCACACTTGGCTCGCCATGGCTCGAACACCAACTGTTCCCAGACCTGCTTCCAACAGTTTAGTTACGAATGTTTGAGTCGGGGGGGGGGGTTAAAACATGGCTGTACTGATATACTGGTATGTCTCATGAAATTTACCAGTTGGGGTATACTAGGAGATTTACCAGGTGGAGTTGACTAGGAGATATACCAGGTGGAGTTGACTAGGAGATATACCAGGTGGAGTAGACTAGGAGATATACCAGGTGGAGTTGACTAGGAGATACACCAGCTGGAGTTGACTAGGAGATATACCAGGTGGAGTTGACTAGGAGATACACCAGCTGGAGTTGACTAGGAGATATACCAGGTGGAGTTGACTAGGAGATATACCAGGTGGAGTTGACTAGGAGATATACCAGGTGGAGTTGACTAGGAGATACACCAGCTGGAGTTGACTAGGAGATATACCAGGTGGAGTTGACTAGGAGATATACCAGGTGGAGTTGACTAGGAGATACACCAGCTGGAGTTGACTAGGAGATATACCAGGTGGGGTAGACTAGGAGATATACCAGGTGGAGTTGACTAGGAGATACACCAGCTGGAGTTGACTAGGAGATATACCAGGTGGGGTAGACTAGGAGATATACCAGGTGGAGTTGACTAGGAGATACACCAGCTGGAGTTGACTAGGAGATATACCAGGTGGAGTAGACTAGGAGATATACCAGGTGGAGTTGACTAGGAGATATACCAGGTGAAGTAGACTAGGAGATATACCAGGTGGAGTTGACTAGGAGATATACCAGGTGGAGTTGACTAGGAGATATACCAGGTGAAGTAGACTAGGAGATATACCAGGTGAAGTAGACTAGGAGATATACCAGGTGGAGTTGACTAGGAGATATACCAGGTGAAGTAGACTAGGAGATATACCAGGTGAAGTAGACTAGGAGATATACCAGGTGGAGTAGAGTAGGAGATATACCAGGTGGAGTTGACTAGGAGATATACCAAGTGGGGTACACTAGGAGATATACCAGCTGGGGTAGACTAGGAAGTGAGTAGAGGTTGGATAACAGCTCTTGGTCTGGTGAAAAAGTTAAAATAGTGGAGAGAGAGAGAGAGAGAGAGAGAGAGGAGAGAGAGAGAGAGAGAGAGAGAGAGAAGAGAGAGAGAGAGAGAGAGAGAGAGGAGAGAGAGAGAGAGAGAGGGAGAAATTGATGGAGGAATAAATGGAGAGGGAGGATGAAAGAGGAAGAGAGGCAGGAAGCGATTATAGAAGGAAATATTTTACGATAGCAGAGACAGGAAGCCAGGGAGAAGGTAGGGAGGGAAGGAGGGTGGGAGGGAGGGAAGGAGAGGGATGCAGGGAGGGAAGGAGGGAGGGAGGGAGGGAAAGAGGGTGGAAGGGTGGGAGGGAGGGAAGAAGGAAGGCAGGTACGAAAGGAGGGAAGGAAGGAGGAAGGGAAGGAAGGAGGGAGGGAAGAAGGCAAGGAGGGAAGGAGGGAGGGAGGAAGAGAGGGAGGGGAAGGAGAGGGAAGAAGGGAGGGAGGGAAGCATAGATGGAAGGGAGATTACGGAGGCAAGAGGGAGAGAGAGAGAGAAAGATTTAGAGAGAGGTAAAGATAGAGAGATATATTTAGAGGGGTAGAGATGTGGAGGGTAGAGGTGTAGAGAGGTAGAGAGAGGGGTAGAGAGAGGGGTAGAGAAAAGGGTAGAGAGAGAGGTAGAGAGAGAGGTAGAGAGAGAGAGGTAGAGAGAGAGGATGGATGGTAGTAATGTCTGGCACTGGTCCAGCAACATCAGTGCCACCACAACCAACACTCAATCCTACCACCATCCTTACATCTTCATCCATCTATCACTACATCTATTACTCCATCTATCTTTTACTATCTCTTACTCCATCTACGTTTCACTATCTCTTACTCCATCTACCTCTCACTCTATCAATCTCTCCATCTATCTCTCGCTATTACTCCATCTCTCTTGTATCTCTCTCTCCAATGTTCAAGTAACTTCCATTATCTTCAATGATATTTTGAGGCTAAGTTAATGATTATCTCTCTCTCTCTCTCTCTCTCTCTCTCTCTCGCTGCTACATAAGCTGCAACATCCGCCTGTCTGGAGCCTTAGTCGAAAACGTTTCAGAGAGAGAGAGTGCAAGTTCCTGATCCAGCAAGGGAGCCTCCTTGGCTAGCTGCAAGAACTGTGTCAAAACTGTCAGTGGTGACAATAAGGCAGGAGGAGGTGCATTTCCTTCTTAAATCGCTTGACCAAGAAAAGGCTGTGGGCCCAGACAAGTTGAGCCCAAGATTGTTGAGATGTGCAGACCAGCTAGCAGCACCTCTAACTCGCATCTTTCAGCACTGCCTAGTACAGTGTAAATGGCCCTCTCTATGGAAAGAGGCAAATGTAGTCCCTCTTCACAAAAAGAAGAGCAGAGCAGAAATCAGCAACTACAGACCAGTGTCACTCCTGTCAATCACTGGTAAGATCCTTGAGACAATAATCTCAAGACAAATGACAGAGTTTTTTGACTACCACTCACTACTTTGTGATCGTCAATATGGCTTCAGGAAAGGTTATTCTGCTGCTGATCTGTTGTTAAACCTCTCCACTAAGTGGCACCAGTCACTGGATGAATCCAAAGTCAGCTGTGTGGTAGCACTGGACATTGCTGTGCTTTCGACCGGGTGTGGCACCAGGGCCTCTTAGCAAAACTTCAAGCACTGGGAATTGCAGGCTCTACGCTATGTCTCCTCAGTGATTACCTTCATGGTAGATCTCTAAGTGTAGTTCTCAATGGAACGGAATCAGCAAGACATCCTATTGGGGCAAGTGTTCCACAAGGAAGCGTGCTGGGTCCACTGTTATGGAATGTCTACTTCAACGACCTTCTTCATCTCATCCCAGAATCCCATGCATATGCAGACGACTGTACACTGACATTCATTTATCCAAGAGAAGAAATGCCAGCTGCTCTAAGCTACATCAATCATCAGCTAAGACCTATATCAGCTTGGGGAAATAGATGGCAAGTAACATTTGCACCTGAGATAACGCAAATGATGGTCTCTGGGCACCATGATGGTAATGCTGGTGTAGTAGTAAGGATGAATGGGAGGGTTTTGGCACCTGGGGAAGAAGTTGATACCCTTGGGGTGAAATCTGACTCCAAACTGACCATGAAGAACCACGTTCTAAATCTTGAAAACAAGGCAGCCAGGAAGCTTACAGTACTTCGACGTATCTCGCATCTGCTTGACAGTAGGGGTTGCAAGATTCTGTACGAGGCACAAGTATGCTCACACCTTGAGTATGCTCCACTTTCTTGGTTTGCCTGTCCCCCCCCCTCTCATCTGCGACTGCTGGACAGATAACAGAGCAAGACGTCTCATATCTCGCCTGGACCAATCCTGGATAGATCTGTCATTTCAGCAGAGCCTTCAACATAGGAGGGAAGTGGGTGGCCTTACTGTTATGTACAAGGCCAATATTGTCAAAGTACCACACTTGGATCCACTGCGAGGACAGCGTGAAACAAGCTTTTATGCCACAAGACGGGCAGCCAGCAGCAACTTCACTCTGGCTGTACCCTTCTCCAGAACATCACTCCATCTGAGATCATACATACCCAGGATGACTCGAGTCTAGAACACATTCGTACAGCATAATGATGTCAACGAGACCAAGTGAAAATGCTGGTCCACAGATGGCTCTAACTTCATCCTGTTCCCTACTTGTATGTCTCATAACAATAAAAATACTTTCAAATGAGCTGATGTAGGTAACAGCTCTTAGCTTGCAAATAAAGTTAGGAATCCTTAACCTGTAAATAGCTGTCAATAAAGCTAGGAATCCTTAACCTTGTCAAACCCTGTGTAAAGAGAAAGCGAGAGCGAGAGAGAGAGAGAGAGAGAGAGAGAGAGAGAGAGAGAGAGAGAGAGAGAGAGAGAGATAGATAGAGTAACGCATATATATTAAATACCATAACAATTTAGAGCCAGGTTTGGTCCCCCACACAAAGCTTTAATTAGATGGTCAATACTCTTAACATGGATGGATAAATCCACCTTATGTTATCAGGATGGATGGATAAATCCACCTTATGTTATCAGGATGGATGGATAAATCCACCTTATGTTATCAGGAAGGATGGATAAATCCACCTTATGTTATCAGGAAGGATGGATAAATCCACCTTATGTTATCAGGAAGGATGGATAAATCCACCTTATGTTATCAGGAAGGATGGATAAATCCACCTTATGTTATCAGGATGGATAAATCCACCTTATGTTATCAGGAAGGATGGATAAATCCACCTTATGTTATCAGGAAGGATGGATAAATCCACCTTATGTTATCAGGATGGATAAATCCACCTTATGTTATCAGGAAGGATGGATAAATCCACCTTATGTTATCAGGAAGGATGGATAAATCCACCTTATATTACCAGGAAGGATGGATACATCCGGCCACCTCCCTTCTGAGAAGTCAGAGTGCCCCAGCACCCTACCACCAGACCACCTACCACTGAAGACGTCACTGCCTGGGAAAAACGTCTCCACAATGAAGATTCTCCCACATGTTGCCTGAACGTCTCGTTCATCACATCTAGGGTTGAACAGAACCCCTAGATGGCTCTGTACAACACTAGATGTGTGCTTGTCTTTGTTTACACTGCACTCAGTGTAATCACACGATAAAGCTCATGGAACGAGTGGACCTAGTAGCGACCAGCGAAGAGGCAGAGCCAGCTGTGAATCGACCCCTATAACCACAAACAGGCGAGTACAACACACACACACGATGGGGCCGGATAACATCTCTCCATGGGTCCTGAGAGAGGGAGTAGAAGCGCTATGTGTACCCCTAACAACAATATTCAATACATCTATCAAAACAGGGAGATTGCCTGAGGCATGGAAGACAGCAAATGTAGTCCCAATCTTTAAAAAAGGAGACAGACATGAAGCATTAAACTACAGACCAGTGTCACTGACATGTATAGTATGCAAAATCATGGAGAAGATTATCAGGAGAAGAGTGGTGTAACACCTAGAAAGGAATGAGTTTATCAACGACAGCCACATTGGTTTCAGGGACGGGAAATCCTGTGTCACAAACCTACTGGAGTTCTATGACAGGATGACGGCTGTAAGACGAGAGAGGGGTGGGTAGATTGCATCGTCTTGAACTGTAAGAAGGCTTCTGACACAGTTCCACACAAGAGATTAGTACAAAAACTGGAGGACCAAGCAGGGATAACAGGGAAGGTACTACAATGGATCAGGGAACACCTGTCAGGAAGACAGCAGCGAGTCATGGTACGTGGCGAGGTGTCAGAGTGGGCACCTGTGACCAGCGGGGTCCCACAGGGGTCAGTCCTAGGACCGATGCTGTTTCTGGTATTTGTAACCGACATGACGGAAGGAATAGACTCCGAAGTGTCCCTGTTTGCAGATGACGTGAATGTGATGAGAAGAATTCAATCGGACGAGGACCAGGCAGAACTACAAAGTGATCTGGACAGGCTGCAGACCTGGTCCAGAAACTGGCTCCTGGAGTTCAACCCCACCAAATGCAAAGTCATGAAGATTGGGGAAGGGCAAAAAAGACCGCAGACGGAATACAGTCTAGGGGCCAGAGACTACAAACCTCACTCGAGGAAAAGGATCTTGGGGTGAGTATAACACCGAGCACATCTGAGGTGCACATCAACCAAATAACTGCTGCAGCATATGGGCGCCTAGCAAACCTCAGAACAGCATTCCGACATCTTAATAAGGAATCGTTCAGGACCCTGTACACCGTGTACGTTAGGCCCATATTGGAGTATGCGGCACCAGTTTGGAACCCACACCTAGCCAAGCACGTAAAGAAACTAGAGAAAGTGCAAAGATTTGCAACAAGACTAGTCCCAGAGCTAAGAGGTATGTCCTATGAGGAGAGGTTAAGGGAAATCAACCTGACGACACTGGAGGACAGGAGAGATAGGGGGGACATGATAACGACTTACAAAATACTGAGAGGAATTGACAAGGTGGACAAAGACAGGATGTTCCAGAGATTGGACACAGTAACAAGGGGACACAGTTGGAAGCTGAAGACACAGATGAATCACAGGGATGTTAGGAAGTATTTCTTCAGCCACAGAGTTGTCAGGAAGTGGAATAGCCTGGGTAGTGATGTAGTGGAGGCAGGATCCATACATAGCTTTAAGAAGAGGTATGATAAAGCTCATGGAGCAAGAAGTGACCTAGTAGCGACCAGTGAAGAGGCGGAGCCAGGAGCTATGACTCGACCCCTGCAATTAAAATAAGTGAATACACTTGTACTACTTCCACTCTTTAAGACACTTAACACCAGATATTAGACATCATTTCTACAACATAACACTTTTTGTGAAGGATGAATGTCGTAGGCCTATGGTTCCTGTTTTTTTTTTTTTTTTTTTTTTGGTAGTCAGGAATGTTTTCTCGTTTTTGTTGTTCATGGTACTGAAAAATAGACTAGGAATAATTGATCTTCTATGTCGTTGTTATGGCTCCTCTTTCAGTGTGAAGCAACGAGAGTGATTGTAGTAATGTTGTCTTTATGTCAGTACTTTCTCTCTTCTCTCTCTCTCTCTCTTTATACCCTCTTCCATAATTCCATCTTTCTGTTCCTTTTTAGCTCCTCCCTCTCTCTCTTCCTCTCCTTGCCTCTCCCACCCTCCCTTACGTCTCCCTCTCTCCCTTTCCTCGCCTCTTCCTTACCCTCTTTACCCTCCCTTATCTCGCTCCCAACATTTACCCCTCCCTCTCTCCCTGCCTCACCCTCTCTCCCTCATATTTCTCCAAGCTGTTACTTCCCACATTCATTTAACATATAACCTCGTATATATATATATCTTTCTATCTGATTCCTCTCCACACTCTCTTTATCAATGTCTTGGGGATTTCTTACATTATCTTAGACATCATCCCTTGCCAGTAGTTGTAATGGTGGTAGTTGTGGTAGATGGAGGGGAGAGTTGTGGTGGGTGTAGCTGATAGTGGTGTTGGTGGTTGTAGTCGTGGTGTTAGTAGTATCAGTAGTAGTAGCAGTAGCAGCAGTAGTAGTAGGCCTGGGCGAGGCAACATCAGGCAGTCGTGTATCACTAAGTAGTAGCAGCAGCAGCAGCAGCAGCAGCAGCAGCAGCAGCAGCAGCAGCAGCAGCAGCATCAGCAGCACCAAACAGCAGACAGTAACCGGTCACTATCACACAACCACAACGTTGACCTGCCTAAGATCAATCACCATCACACAACACCAACATAATCACTACTGTCATACATTCAACAACAACCGTCCTCAAGTAGCTACAACACCTACCTGGTAACTACTTATGTTGCAGGTAAACACTTGGCCACAATTTACACACAAGTCCGACACAACACCAAGGCTAGACACACAACACAACATTTAGATTTTGCCACCGAAGTTGCTAGTTTATTGTGCACCTCATATCCATCCTGTGGACGGTAGCGCGAGAGCATATGGATACAAAATAGGCCTAGGAACTAGGCCCCAAAAGAGTTAACAGGTGTACATTTGGATTTATATCTACAGTTCACTTATCTGTTACAAGCAAATTTAGGAAATTTGCTTAGTATATCTGGTATCTTATTTTCATTAATAATCTTGACATGTCACATAGGTTATTATACTGTCTGTCTCTGTATTCCTCAATAAGTGGACAATTAAGCACATAGTGTTCAAGACAGTGACCATATGTCTGATCACATAATTTACATTTAGTTTGATCATCATCTGTGTGTCTCCCAAACTGCCAGAAGTACTTGTAACCAAGCCTAAGTCTGGCCACTACAACATCAGTCAGTACTTGTAACCAAGCCTAAGTCTGGCCACTACAACATCAGTCAGTACTTGTAACCAAGCCTAAGCCTGGCCACTACAACATCAGTCAGTACTTGTAACCAAGCCTAAGTCTGGCCACTACAACATCAGTCAGTACTTGTAACCAAGCCTAAGTCTGGTCACTACAACATCAGTCAGTACTTGTAACCAAGCCTAAGCCTGGCCAGTACAACATCAGTCAGTACTTGTAACCAAGCCTAAGTCTGGCCGCTACAACATCAGTCAGTACTTGTAACCAAGCCTAAGTCTGGCCACTACAACATCAGTAAGTACTTGTAACCAAGCCTAAGTCTGGCCACTACAACATCAGTCAGTACTTGTAACCAAGCCTAAGCCTGGCCACTACAACATCAGTCAGTACTTGTAACCAAGCCTAAGTCTGGCCACTACAACATCAGTCAGTACTTGTAACCAAGCCTAAGTCTGGCCACTACAACATCAGTCAGTACTTGTAACTAAGCCTAACCCTGGTCACTACAACATCAGTCAGTACTTGTAACCAAGCCTAAGTCTGGCCACTACAACATCAGTCAGTACTTGTAACTAAGCCTAACCTTGGCCACTACAACATCAGTCAGTACTTGTAACCAAGTCTAAGTCTGGCCACTACAACATCAGTCAGTACTTGTAACCAAGCCTAACCCTGGCCACTACAACATCAGTCAATACTAGTAACCAAGCCTAAGTCTGGTCACTACATCATCAGTCAGTACTTGTAACCAAGCCTAAGTCTGGCCACTACAACATCAGTCAGTACTTGTAGCCAAGCCTAAGCCTGACCATTACAACATCAGTCAGTACTTGTAACCAAGCCTAAGACTGGCCACTACAACATCAGTCAGTACTCGTAACCAAGCCTAAGCCTGACCACTACAACATCAGTCAGTACTTGTAACCAAGCCTAAGCCTGGCCACTACACCATCAGTCAGTACTTGTAACCAAGCCTAAGCCTGACCACTACAACATCAGTCAGTACTTGTAACCAACCAAGACTAAGTCTGGCCACTACACCATCAGTCAGTACTTGTAACCAAGCCTAAGTCTGGCCACTACACCATCAGTTAGTACTTGTAACCAAGCCTAAGTCTGGCCACTACAACATCAGTCAGTACTTGTAACCAAGCCTAAGCCTGACCACTACAACATCAGTCAGTACTTGTAACCAAGTCTAAGCCTGACCACTACACCATCAGTCAGTACTTGTAACCAAGCCTAAGTCTGGCCACTACAACATCAGTCAGTACTTGTAACCAAGCCTAAGCCTGACCACTACACCATCAGTCAGTACTTGTAACCAAGCCTAAGCCTGACCACTACACCATCAGTCAGAACTTGTAACCAAGCCTAAGTCTGGCCACTACAACATCAGTCAGTACTTGTAACCAAGTCTAAGCCTGACCACTACACCATCAGTCAGTACTTGTAACCAAGCCTAAGTCTGGCCACTACAACATCAGTCAGTACTTGTAACCAAGTCTAAGCCTGACCACTACAACATCAGTCAGTACTTGTAACCAAGCCTAAGCCTGACCACTACAACATCAGTCAGTACTTGTAACCAAGCCTAAGTCTGGCCACTACAACATCAGTCAGTACTTGTAACCAAGCCTAAGTCTGGCCACTACAACATCAGTCAGTGTTCACATTGCAAGTTGCTCCATAAACATACTTATCTACGTTCATGTTATCATAGTGGGTTATAGATCTACTCAGGCTTCTAACTGCATTCCTATAACAATCATTTTCATTATTTACTTCTCTCCTAATATTATTCCTAATGCTAGACACAGTTATACCAAAGTTATATTCTACATTCTCCTTCTGGGTACTCTTCTTGGCTAACATATCAACTTTATCATGAAGGAGTAATCCAATATGTGATGGGATCCATAGCAATTGTACATTAATTACTTTGTCCCAGATTTCTGAGTATTTATACCTGGCTTCTCCACTGAGCATGTTGTTGGAGTCATTATGCGAGTTAAGAGCCTTCAGTGATGACATAGGATCATAAGTTAGCTTTATCGCCATTAGGATTGCAAACAATTCAATCTGCAGTGTAGACGCCCAGTTGTTAATTCAGTTTGCAGTGTAGATTATAATGTATATTCTAATAACCTCCTTAAAGTGTATGTGTATGTATGTGTATGTATTTGTACGTGTATGTGTATGCAATCACCTTATCGCTGCTATCAGTAGCTGTTGTTTAGGTGGTGCATAAGGGCGCCTCAAACCAAGTCAGCTGACGAATCCGGTCAGAGGAGCCGTACACGGAACTTGTGTTCACGTCTCTGTCAGTGCAACCTCCTGTCACCTGTCAACACTGGCAGTACATCTGTCATCTCCTCTGTCCTCACTCAGTTTAAGTCTAAATAAACAGGAAGATGGACAGGGGGCTTCTGGAGACAGTAATGTCCCCGTAGCTCAGTGGTAAAGCACTGATCCTGTCACCACCAGGACCACAGTCTCTCCCGTCTATATTTCCGTCTATTCATAGACAGTTGTTTATACGACTTAATCCGAGCTCACATTCCTACAAACAGATAAAAATATAAAAGTCAGACCTTTTTTTCGGTTATCCAAAATAATTCACACTGCATAATAATTGTACCTATGTGTACCTGTGCCAAAATAATCTCCCTCTCTCTCTCTCTCTCTCTCTCTCTCTCTCTCTCTCTCTCTCTCTCTCTCTCTCTCTCTCTCTCTCTCTCTCTCTCCCCTGGTAAATATACAAGGAGAACAAGCAGGTCCTACCAGTAAAACATATACAGCCTTAACTGTGATATTTTAAGTGCTGTTGGTAAGCCATTTCTTCTTGGCTGGCTACCACTTGGCCCTTAAGTGCCAGAGTTAAGTGGCACTCAGTGGAGAAGCCAGAGTGCTTGCTGCCTGGCAAGGAGGAAGTGGAATTTAGGAGGAAGGGAAGACGAAGAGACAGCAGGGAGACTAAGTGGGGGAGAGGGAGAGAGAGGGAGAGTGTGAGACACACAGGGAGAGTGTGAGACACACAGGGAGAGTGTGAGACACACAGGGAGAGTGAGAGACACACAGGGAGAGTGAGAGACACACAGGGAGAGTGTGAGACACACAGGGAGAGTGAGAGACACACAGGGAGAGTGTGAGACACACAGGGAGAGTGAGAGACACACAGGGAGAGTGAGAGACACACAGGGAGAGTGTGAGACACACAGGGAGAGTGAGAGACACACAGGGAGAGTGAGAGACATACAGGGAGAGTGTGAGACACACAGGGAGAGTGTGAGACACACAGGGAGAGTGAGAGACACACAGGGAGAGTGTGAGACACACAGGGAGAGTGTGAGACACACAGGGAGAGTGAGAGACACACAGGGAGAGTGAGAGACACACAGGGAGAGTGTGAGACACACAGGGAGAGTGAGAGACACACAGGGAGAGTGAGAGACATACAGGGAGAGTGTGAGACACACAGGGAGAGTGTGAGACACACAGGGAGTGTGAGAGACACACAGGGAGAGTGAGAGACACACAGGGAGAGTGAGAGACACACAGGGAGAGTGTGAGACACACAGGGAGAGTGAGAGACACACAGGGAGAGTGAGAGACACACAGGGAGAGTGTGAGACACACAGGGAGAGTGAGAGACACACAGGGAGAGTGAGAGACACACAGGGAGAGTGAGAGACACACAGGGAGAGTGAGAGACACACAGGGAGAGTGAGAGACACACAGGGAGAGTGAGAGACACACAGGGAGAGTGAGAGACACACAGGGAGAGTGAGAGACACACAGGGAGAGTGTGAGATACACAGGGAGAGTGAGAGACACACAGGGAGTGTGAGAGACACACAGGGAGAGTGAGAGACACACAGGGAGAGTGAGAGACACACAGGGAGAGTGTGAGACACACAGGGAGAGTGAGAGACACACAAGGGAGAGTGAGAGACACACAGGGAGAGTGTGAGACACACAGGGAGAGTGAGAGACACACAGGGAGAGTGAGAGACACACAGGGAGAGTGAGAGACACACAGGGAGAGTGAGAGACACACAGGGAGAGTGTGAGACACACAGGGAGAGTGTGAGACACACAGGGAGAGTGAGAGACACACAGGGAGAGTGTGAGACACACAGGGAGAGTGTGAGACACACAGGGAGAGTGAGACACACACAGGGAGAGTGAGAGACACACAGGGAGAGTGTGAGACACACAGGGAGAGTGTGAGACACACAGGGAGAGTGAGAGACACACAGGGAGAGTGTGAGACACACAGGGAGAGTGAGAGACACACAGGGAGAGTGTGAGACACACAGGGAGAGTGAGAGACACACAGGGAGAGTGAGAGACACACAGGGAGAGTGAGAGACACACAGGGAGAGTAAGAGACACACAGGGAGAGTGAGAGACACACAGGGAGAGTGAGAGACACACAGGGAGAGTGAGAGACACACAGGGAGAGTGTGAGACACACAGGGAGAGTGAGACACACACAGGGAGAGTGAGAGACACACAGGGAGAGTGAGAGATAGAGTGGAGGAAGAGAGTGGAGAGAGCACATAGGAACATATTAGTATATACTTCCACCTTCACCAGGGACTACTCTCTAGTACCTACACGGATAAAGCAATGGTAGAAAAGCAGAAGGCTCTCCCCCCACACTCCACTGCTGCCATGGAATTGGATCAACAGAAATAGATGGGAAACATGACCTTTTACACCACATCTATCGCAGAGCTTTACCACTAGTTTGTGTGTGTGTGTGTGTGTGTGTGTACTCACCTATTTGTACTCACCTATTTGTGGTTGCAGGGGTCGAGTCCTAGCTCCTGGCCCCGCCTCTTCACCGGTTGCTACTAGACCCTCTCTCTCCCCGCTCCATGAGCTTTATCAAACCTCGTCTTAAAACTGTGTATGGTTCCTGCCTCCACTACGTCATTTTCTAGGCTATTCCACTGCCTTACAACTCTATGACTGAAGAAATACTTCCTACTATCTCTCTGACTCATTTGTGTCTTCAACTTCCAATTGTGGCCTCTTGTTTCTGTGTCCCCTCCCTGGAACATCCTGTCCTTGTCCACCTTGTCTATTCCACGCAGTATTTTATATGCCGTTATCATGTCTCCCCTGACCCTCCTGTCCTCCAGTGTCGTCAGGCCGATTTCCCTTAATCTTTCTTCATAGGACATTCCCCTTAGCTCTGGAACTAACCTTGTTGCAAACCTTTGTACTTTCTCTAGTTTCTTGACGTGCTTTATCAAGTGCGGGTTCCAAACAGGTGCTGCATACTCCAGTATGGGCCTGACATACACGGTGTACAGTGTCTTGAATGATTCCTTACTAAGGTGTCGGAATGCTGTTCTCAGGTTTGCCAGGCGCCCATATGCTGCAGCAGTTATCTGATTGATGTGTGCTTCCGGAGACATGCTCGGTGTTATACTCACCCCAAGATCTTTCTCCTTGAGTGAGGTTTGCAGTCTTTGGCCACCTAGCCTATACTCTGTCTGTGGTCTTCTGTGCCCTTCCCCTATCTTCATGACTTTGCATTTGGCAGGATTAAATTCGAGAAGCCATTTGCTGGACCAGGTGTCCAGTCTGTCCAGGTCTCTTTGAAGTCCTGCCTGGTCCTCATCAGATTTAATTCTCCTCATTAACTTCACATCATCTGCAAACAGGGACACTTCTGAGTCTAACCCTTCCGTCATGTCGTTCACATATACCAAAAATAGCACTGGTCCTAGGACCGACCCCTGTGGGACCCCGCTCGTCACAGGTGCCCACTGTGATACATCATTACGTACCATGACTCGTTGTTGCCTCCCTGTCAGGTATTCTCTGATCCATTGCAGTGCCCTTCCTGTTATATGCGCCTGATGCTCTAGCTTCTGCACTAATCTCTTGTGAGGAACTGTGTCAAAGGCCTTCTTGCAGTCCAAGAAGATGCAATCAACCCACCCCTCTCTCTCTTGTCTTACTTCTGTTATTTTATCATAAAACTCCAGAAGGTTTGTGACACAGGATTTGCCTTCCGTGAATCCGTGCTGGTTGGCATTTATACTCCTGTTCCGTTCCAGGTGCTCCACCACTCTCCTCCTGATAATCTTCTCCATAATTTTGCATACTATACACGTCAATGACACAGGTCTATAGTTTAGTGCCTCTTTTCTGTCTCCTTTTTTGAAAATGGGAACTACATTTGCTGTCTTCCATACCTCAGGTAGTTGCCCAGTTTCCAGGGATGTGTTGAAGATTGGGTAAGTGGTACGCACAACATCTGCTCCCTCTCTAAGGGACCCATGGAGAGATGTTGTCCGGTCCCATTGCCTTTGAGGTATCGATGTCCCTTAGCAGTTTCTTCACCTCCTCCTCATCTGTATGTATGTCGTCCAACACTTGTTGGTGTATTCCTTGTTGGTGTCCCCATCTGGTCTGTCCCCCCCAGAGTCCTTCCTGTCTCTACTGTAAATACTTCCTTAAATCTCGTGTTGAGCTCCTCACATACCTCTTGATCGTTTCTTGTGAGTTCCCCACCTTCTTTCCTCAGCCTTATCACCTGGTCCTTGACTGTTGTCTTCTTCCTAATGTGGCTATACAGCAGTTTCGGGTCAGATTTGACTTTCGATGCTATGTCGTTTTCATACTGTCTCTGGGCCTCCCTCCTTATCTGCGCATACTCGTTTCTGGCTCTTCTACTAATCTCCTTGTTTTCCTGGGTCCTATGCCTCCTGTACCTTTTCCATTCTCTGTTGCACTTAGCTTTTGCCTCCCTACACCTTCGGGTAAACCAAGGACTCGTCTTGGTCTTCCTATTATTTCTGTTTCCCTTGGGAACAAAACTTTCCTCTGCCTCCTTGCACTTTGTTGCCACATATTCCATCATCTCGTTTACTGATTTTCCTACCATTTCTCTGTCCCACTGAACCTCCTGCAGGAAGTTTCTCATACCTGTGTAGTCCCCCCCTTTTATAGTTTGGCCTGTCCCCTTCAGTTCCTGTTACCTTCTCCACTTGTAACTCTACTATATAGTCAAAACTCAGAACCACATGATCGATAGCTCCAAGGGGCCTCTCGTAAGTGATGTCCTCGATGTCTGAACTGCTCAGGGTGAACACAAGATCCAGTCTTGCTGGCTCATCCTCCCCTCTCTCTCTGGTTGTGTCCCTGACATGTTGATGCATGAGGTTTTCAAGTACCACATCCATCATCTTTGCTCTCCATGTTTCGGGACCCCCATGTGGCTCCAGGTTTTCCCAGTCGATCTCCCTGTGGTTGAAATCGCCCATTACCAGTAACTTTGCTCTGCTCGAGTGAGCTCTTCTTGCCACCTCAGCCAGTGTGTCCACCATCACCCTGTTGTTTTCTTCGTACTCCTCTCTTGGCCTCCTGCAGTTCTGTGGTGGTTATACATCACTCCAATGACTACTTTATGTTCTCCGGACTGAATTGTACCTACAATGTAGTCTCTTTCTCCAATCATGTCCATGCCTTCCATTTCCTCAAATCCCCATTGGTGTTTTATGAGCAGTGCAACCCCTCCTCCCCCTCTACTCCTTCTATCTTTCCTCAGGATCTGATATCCTGTTGGGAAGATTGTGTCTGTTATTATCTCAGCGAGTTTTGTTTCTGTGACTGCTATGATGTCTGGGGATTTTTCACTGATTCTTTCATTCCACTCCTCATGTTTATTCATTATTCCATCCGCATTTGTGTACCAAACCTTTAGTTTCTTTTCTATCATTGTGGTCATGCAAGTATATTGGGGTTGGGGGAGGGAGAGCCTTGGTGGGGGCCTATATGGGGCTGTGGTGTAGGTGGGGTATGTGTTGATGGGGGTGGGGTCAGAATGCCCATAAGGGACAGCTGTTGGGGTGAGGGTTTTTGATATGGGGGTTGGTGGCAGAGGGAACAGTGAGTGGGTTGGAGTATAGGTTGCTCAGTTGCGTTGGGAATGGGCGCGGGTGGGGTCTTTTGGTGGGAGATTCTGTGGGGTGTGTTTGCCCTTCCTCCTGTGTCTGGGTCCTGCTCATTTTCATTGCTTCTCGTTCCTCCCTTTCGTCTCTGTACCCTCTCTTTCAGTGTAGTCCTTTCTTCTTGTGTTCTGTCGCGGTCGAGGTATACTCTCTGGTACCCCTCTTTTGTCTCTCAGTCTTGCTTTCTCTTGCAGAATCCTGATTCGAACTGATTCTTCCTTGAAAGTTACTCTGACAGGCCGTATCCTTCCACTCGCAAACCACCCAATTCTCTGAAAATTTGTCACCTGGGTCATATTGCCCTCCCCTATTGTTTTCATGATGCCTTCAATCATTTTTTTCTCCTCCTGTTTTATTTCTTCAAAGTTGGCCCCCTTGGCTTCTTGGAGCCCGTACACAAAAACTGACCTCGCCCTTTCCTCCTCCCACTGAGTCTCCATCTGCTTCCTCTGAGGCATTTTGTTTCCTTCCATTGACATGTTCTTGCCTTCAGTCCCTGTCATATCTGAAACTTCTATTCTTAGTGGACTGTCTTTCCTGGCCAGCTGTCCCTTGCTACTGCAGTTGGCTGTTAGAACCTCTGCATATAACAAACCTTCATTTTCTTCGGACCTGTCGCTTGATCTTAGTGTGTGTGTGTGTGTGTGTGTGTGTGTGTGTGTGTGTGTGTGTGTATGTGTATGTGTGTGTGTGTGTGTGTGTGTGTGTGTGTGTGTATGTGTGTGTGTGTGTGTGTGTGTGTGTGTGTGTGTGTGTGTGTGTGTGTGTGTGTGTGTGTATATGTGTGTGTATATGTGTCTGTGTGTGTGTGTGTGTGTGTGTGTGTGTGTGTGTGTATGTGTGTGTGTATGTGTGTGTGTGTGTGTGTGTGTGTGTGTGTGTGTGTGTGTGTGTATATATGTGTGTGTGTGTGTGTGTGTGTGTGTGTGTGTGTGTGTGTGTGTGTGTGTGTGTGTGTGGGATCGAGTAACAGCTCCTGGCCCCAGGTATGCGTGTGTGAAAGTACAATTTCCTCTACTGGGTTCATTGTTGAACTATCTAATAATTACGCTCAATTAAGTTTTAATAAGACCATCTCAGAGCACGACAGAGCACCACAGAGCAGCTCAGGGCACTACACAGCACCTCAGAGCACCACAGAGCACCACAGAGCACCTCAGAGCAGCTCAGAGCACCACAGAGCACCTCAGAGCACCTCAGAGCACCACAGGGCACCACAGAGCACCTCAGAGCACCACAGAGCACCTAAGAGCAGCTCAGAGCACCACAGAGCACCTCAGAGCACCACAGGGCACCACAGAGCACCTCAGAGCAGCTCAGGGCACCACAGAGCATCTCAAGGCACCACGGAGCACCTCAGAGCATCTCAGAGCACAAGACTGCTTGATACGACTTTAACCACAGACTTGCTTGATTCAACTTTCTCAACCACAGACTTGCTTGATTCAACTTTCTCAACCACAGACTTGCTTGATTCAACTTTCTCAACCACAGACTTGATTGATTCAACTTTCTCAACCACAGACTTGATTGATTCAACTTTCTCAACCACAGACTTGATTGATACAACTTTCACAACCACAGACTTGATTGATACAACTTTCACAACCACAGACTTGATTGATACAACTTTCTCAACCACAGACTTGCTTGATACAACTTTCTCAACCACAGACTTGCTTGATACAACTTTCTCAACTACAGACTTGATTGATACAACTTTCTCAACCACAGACTTGACTGATACAACTTTCTCAACCACAGACTTGATTGATACAACTTTCACAACCACAGACTTGATTGATACAACTTTCTCAACCACAGACTTGACTGATACAACTTTCACAACCACAGACTTGATTGATACAACTTTCTCAACCACAGACTTGCTTGATACAACTTTCTCAACCACAGACTTGCTTGATACAACTTTCTCAACCACAGACTTGCTTGATACAACTTTCTCAACCACAGACTTGATTGATACAACTTTCTCAACCACAGACTTGACTGATACAACTTTCTCAACCACAGACTTGCTTGATACAACTTTCTCAACCACAGACTTGCTTGATACAACTTTCTCAACCAGAGACTTGACTGATACAACTTTCTCAACCACAGACTTGCTTGATACAACTTTCTCAACCACAGACTTGATTGATACAACTTTCTCAACCACAGACTTGACTGATACAACTTTCTCAACCACAGACTTGATTGATACAACTTTCACAACCACAGACTTGATTGATACAACTTTCTCAACCACAGACTTGCTTGATACAACTTTCTCAACCACAGACTTGCTTGATACAACTTTCTCAACCACAGACTTGCTTGATACAACTTTCTCAACCACAGACTTGATTGATACAACTTTCTCAACCACAGACTTGACTGATACAACTTTCTCAACCACAGACTTGCTTGATACAACTTTCTCAACCACAGACTTGCTTGATACAACTTTCTCAACCACAGACTTGACTGATACAACTTTCACAACCACAGACTTGACTGATACAACTTTCTCAACCACAGACTTGATTGATACAACTTTCTCAACCACAGACTTGATTGATACAACTTTCTCAACCACAGACTTGCTTGATACAACTTTCTCAACCACAGACTTGACTGATACAACTTTCTCAACCACAGACTTGCTTGATACAACTTTCTCAACCACAGACTTGACTGATACAACTTTCTCAACCACAGACTTGCTTGATACAACTTTCTCAACCACAGACTTGACTGATACAACTTTCTCAACCACAGACTTGACTGATACAACTTTCACAGCCACAGACTTGACTGATACAACTTTCACAACCTTAGGAAAATCAACTGGGTGGTTAAAATCTCTGTCAGTAATAAACAGAACATTAGATTCTTCCCCAGTTCCAGGGACTTACATTCTTCCCCAGTTCCAGGGACTTACATTCTTCCCCAGTTCCAGGGACTTACATTCTTCCCCAGTTCCAGGGACTTACATTCTTCCCCAGTTCCAGGGACTTACATTCTTCCCCAGTTCCAGGGACTTACATTCTTCCCCAGTTCCAGGGACTTACATTCTTCCCCAGTTCCAGGGACTTACATTCTTCCCCAGTTCCAGGGACTTACATTCTTCCCCAGTTCCAGGGACTTACATTCTTCCCCAGTTCCAGGGACTTACATTCTTCCCCAGTTCCAGGGACTTACATTCTTCCCCAGTTCCAGGGACTTACATTCTTCCCCAGTTCCAGGGACTTACATTCTTCCCCAGTTCCAGGGACTTACATTCTTCCCCAGTTCCAGGGACTTACATTCTTCCCCAGTTCCAGGGACTTACATTCTTCCCCAGTTCCAGGGACTTACATTCTTCCCCAGTTCCAGGGACTTACATTCTTCCCCAGTTCCAGGGACTTACATTCTTCCCCAGTTCCAGGGACTTACATTCTTCCCCAGTTCCAGGGACTTACATTCTTCCCCAGTTCCAGGGACTTACATTTCCTAACTTTGAAAAACTAACTCAAAATCTAACTTAAATAAAATTACTACGACTGTAGTATTTAATAAAAATAATTAATAAAAATATAGGTGATAGAGTACGGATAAACGAACAGTGAGAGCCGGATACGTGAAACAGTAGCCGGATATATATATATATATCATATATCTGGATATATAAAATATATTGTAGGGGGAGAGTGTTTGTTGTGGCGAGATGACCGTGGGTTAACTATGGGTCATATTGTCATTGGATTTAATGGCATTTTCGGACTTTGTGGCAAATTGAAATGTTTTGGTGTGTGTAGTCACCTAGTTGTGATTGCAGGGGTCGATTCACAGCTCTTCACTGGTAGCTACTAAGTCACTCTTCCTGCTCCATGAGCTTTATCATATCTCGTCTTAAAGCTATGTATGGATCCTGCCTCCACTACATCACTACCCAGACTATTCCACTTCCTGACAACTGAAGAAATACTTCCTAACATCCCTGTGACTCATTACACACGACTAAAACGGTTAAATCTTTCAATATAACAATATAGCCAGTAGATATACCATTAAAGAGAGCATATACCATCAACTCCCACAGTATAACCAGTATACCACTAGAGTATACCATCAACTCCCACAGTATAACCAGTATATATACCATTAGAGTATACCATTAACTCCCACAGTATAACCAGTATATATACCACTAGAGTATACCATCAACTCCAACAGTATAACCAGTATATATACCACTAGAGTATACCATCAACTCTCACAGTATAACCAGTATATATACCACTAGAGTATACCATTAACTCCCACAGTATAACCAATATATATACCACTAGAGTATACCATCAACTCCCACAGTATAACCAGTATATATACCACTAGAGTATACCATCAACTCCAACAGTATAACCAGTATATATACCACTAGAGTATATATACCACTAGAGTATATATACCACTAGAGTATATATACCACTAGAGTATACCATTAACTCCCACAGTATAACCAGTAAATATACCACTAGAGTATACCATCAACTCCCACAGTATAACCAGTATATATACCACTAGAGTATACCATCAACTCCCACAGTATAACCAGTATATATACCACTAGAGTATACCATCAACTCCCACAGTATAACCAGTATATATACCACTAGAGTATACCATCAACTCCCACAGTATAAACCAGTATATATACCACTAGAGTATACCATCAACTCCCACAGTATAACCAGTATATATACCACTAGAGTATACCATCAACTCCCACAGTATAACCAGTATATATACCACTAGAGTATATCGTCAACTCCAACAGTATAACCAGTATAGATACCACTAGAGTATACCATCAACTCCCACAGTATAACAAGTATATATACCACTAGAGTATACCATCAACTCCCACAGTATAACCAGTATATATACCACTAGAGTATACCATTAACTCCCACAGTATAACCAGTATATATACCACTAGAGTATACCATTAACTCCAACAGTATAACCAGTATATATACCACTAGAGTATACCATCAACTCCAACAGTATAACCAGTATATATACCACTAGAGTATACCATCAACTCCCACAGTATAACCAGTATATATACCACTAGAGTATACCATTAACTCCAACAGTATAACCAGTATATATACCACTAGAGTATACCATCAACAACAGTATAACCAGTATATATACCACTAGAGTATACCATCAACTCCCACAGTATAACCAGTATATATACCACTAGAGTATACCATCAACTCCCACAGTATAACCAGTATATATACAACTAGAGTATACCATCAACTCCCACAGTATAACCATTATATATACCACTAGAGTATACCATTAACTCCCACAGTATAACCAGTATATATACCACTAGAGTATACCATCAACTCCCACAGTATAACCAGTATATATACCACTAGAGTATACCATCAACTCCCACAGTATAACCAGTATATATACCACTAGAGTATACTATCAACTCCCACAGTATAACCAGTATATATACCACTAGAGTATACCATTAACTCCAACAGTATAACCAGTATATATACCACTAGAGTATACCATTAACTCCCACAGTATAACCAGTATATATACCACTAGAGTATACCATCAACTCCCACAGTATAACCAGTATATATACCACTAGAGTATACTATCAACTCCCACAGTATAACCAGTATATATACCACTAGAGTATACCATCAACTCCCACAGTATAACCAGTATATATAACATTAAATATATACCCTCATCTGCCAGAGTATAATCACTGGCCTCCTAATCACCTAGTTTACACCTGTCACTGTTAATTAACTGGTAATTAAGTCCTTGGTAATTAGCAGTGTTTACGAGGTAATTATACTTTATTAACATGTTCAAAACTTGTTTTATTTCGCAACTAAAAAACCCAGGTTTTATTGACCTTGGTTAATTATTTTTGATGTTTATTGTATTGTCACTATATACATTGATACACAGTATATACACTTCTTAGTGTATATGCCATCATATACACTGATACACACTAAGTATATACACCAGTTAGTGTATATGCCATCATATACACTGATACACACTAAGTATATACACCAGTTAGTGTATATGCCATCATATACACTGATACACACTCAGTATATACACAACTTAGTGTATATACCATCATATACACTGATACACACTAAGTATATACACCAGTTAGTGTATATGCCATCATATACACTGATACACACTAAGTATATACACCAGTTAGTGTATATGCCATCATATACACTGATACACACTATATACATCACTTAGTGTATATACCATCATATACACTGATACACACTCAGTATATACACCACTTAGTGTATATGCCATCATATACACTGATACACACTCAGTATATACACAACTTAGTGTATATACCATCATATACACTGATACACACTCAGTATATACACACCTCTCGGTGTATATGCCCTCATATAAACTATTAAAATTTTCTCATACAAATAAAAATTACCGACGATTGAATCACACAACCAAATTTTGGGGAGACTAAATATATATAAATAAAATTCCCAAACTAGCCAGAAAAAAAAATAAATGTATATGTGTGTGTGTGTATGGAGGTATGAATGTATATACATGTGTGTATAGGTGATGTATATATGTTATGTACAGGGCTTGGAGCAGGAGTTATGTAGTGTCATGTATATTCCAATTCTGACATTTATAAACGGCACAAATTTATATATATAAACTATTTTTTAACATCACTTTATTCATAGTGTACTCACCTAGTTGTACTCACCTAGTTGAGGTTGCGGGGGTCGAGTCCGAGCTCCTGGCCCCGCCTCTTCACTGATCGCTACTAGGTCACTCTCCCCGAGCCGTGAGCTTTATCATACCTCTGCTTAAAGCTATGTATGGATCCTGCCTCCACTACATCGCTTCCCAAACTATTCCACTTACTGACTACTCTGTGGCTGAAGAAATACTTCCTAACATCCCTGTGATTCATCTGTGTCTTCAGCTTCCAACTGTGTCCCCTTGTTACTGTGTCCAATCTCTGGAACATCCTGTCTTTGTCCACCTTGTCAATTCCCCTCAGTATTTTGTATGTCGTTATCATGTCCCCCCTATCTCTCCTGTCCTCCAGTGTCGTCAGGTTGATTTCCCTTAACCTCTCCTCGTAGGACATACCTCTTAGCTCTGGGACTAGTCTTGTTGCAAACCTTTGCACTTTCTCTAGTTTCTTTACGTGCTTGGCTAGGTGTGGGTTCCAAACTGGTGCCGCATACTCCAATATGGGCCTAACGTATACGGTGTACAGGGTCCTGAACGATTCCTTATTAAGATGTCGGAATGCTGTTCTGAGGTTTGCTAGGCGCCCATATGCTGCAGCAGTTATTTGGTTGATGTGCGCTTCAGGAGATGTGCCTGGTGTTATACTCACCCCAAGATCTTTTTCCTTGAGTGAGGTTTGTAGTCTCTGACCCCCTAGACTGTACTCCGTCTGCGGCCTTCTTTGCCCTTCCCCAATCTTCATGACTTTGCACTTGGTGGGATTGAACTCCAGGAGCCAATTGCTGGACCAGGTCTGCAGCCTGTCCAGATCCCTTTGTAGTTCTGCCTGGTCTTCGATCGAGTGTATTCTTCTCATGAACTTCACGTCATCTGCAAACAGGGACACCTCAGAGTCTATTCCTTCCGTCATGTCGTTCACAAATACCAGAAACAGCACTGGTCCTAGGACTGACCCCTGCGGGACCCCGCTGGTCACAGGTGCCCACTCTGACACCTCGCCACGTACCATGACTCGCTGCTGTCTTCCTGACAAGTATTCCCTGATCCATTGTAGTGCCTTCCCTGTTATCCCTGCTTGGTCCTCCAGTTTTTGCACCAATCTCTTGTGTGGAACTGTGTCAAACGCCTTCTTGCAGTCCAAGAAAATGCAATCCACCCACCCCTCTCTCTCTTGTCTTACTGCTGTCACCATGTCATAGAACTCCAGTAGGTTTGTGACACAGGATTTCCCGTCCCTGAAACCATGCTGGCTGCTGTTGATGAGATCATTCCTTTCTAGGTGTTCCACCACTCTTCTCCTGATAATCTTCTCCATGATTTTGCATACTATACATGTCAGTGACACTGGTCTGTAGTTAGTGCTTCATGTCTGTCTCCTTTTTTAAAGATTGGGACTACATTTGCTGTCTTCCATGCCTCAGGCAATCTCCCTGTTTCGATAGATGTATTGAATATTGTTGTTAGGGGTACACATAGCGCCTCTGCTCCCTCTCTCAATACCCATGGGGAGATGTTATCTAGCCCCATTGCCTTTGAGGTATCTAGCTCACTCAGAAGCCTCTTCACTTCTTCCTCGGTTGTGTGCACTGTGTCCAGCACTTGGTGGTGTGCCCCACCTCTCCGTCTTTCTGGAGTCCCTTCTGTCTCCTCTATGAACACTTCTTTGAATCTCTTGTTGAGTTCTTCACATACTTCACGGTCATTTCCTGTTGTCTCTCCTCCTTCCTTCCTTAGCCTGATTACCTGGTCCTTGACTGTTGTTTTCCTCCTGATGTGTGTGTGTGTGTGTGTGTGTGTGTGTGTGTGTGTGTGTGTGTAGTGTGTGTAGTGTGTGTAGTGTGTGTAGTGTGTGTAGTGTGTGTAGTGTGTGTGTGTGTGTGTGTGTGTGTGTGTGTGTGTGTGTGTGTGTGTGTGTGTACTCACCTATTTGTGGTTGCAGGGGTCGAGTCACAGCTCCTGGCCCCGCCTCTTCGCTGATTGCTACTAGGTCCTCTCTCTCCCTGCCCCATGAGCTCTATCATACCTCGCCTTAAAACTATGTATGGTTCCTGCCTCCACTACATCCCTTTCTAGGCTATTCCACGGCCTGACTACTCTATGACTGAAGAAATACTTCCTAACATCCCTTTGATTCATCTGAGTCTTCAACTTCCAATTGTGACCTCTTGTGTCTGTGTCCCTTCTCTGGAACATCCCGTCTTTGTCCACCTTGTCTATTCCGTGCAGTATTTTATATGTCGTTATCATGTCTCTCCTGACCCTCCTGTCCTCCAGTGTCGTCAGGCCGATTTCCCTCAACCTTTCTTCGTAGGACAATCCCCGTAGCTCTGGGACTAGTCTTGTTGCAAACCTTTGCGCTTTCTCTAATTTCTTGACGTGCTTGACTAGGTGTGGATTCCAAACTGGTGCTGCATACTCCAGTATGGGCCTGACGTAAATGGTATACAGAGTCTTAAACGAATCCTTACTGAGGTATCGGAACGCTATCCGTAGGTTTGCCAGGCGCCCGTATGCTGCAGCAGTTATCTGATTGATGTGCGCATCAGGAGATATGCTCGGTGTTATATTCACCCCCAGATCTTTTCCTTGAGTGAGGTTTGCAGTCTTCGGCCATCTAAACTATATTGTGTCTGCGGTCTTCTTTGCCCTTCCCCAATCTTCATGACTTTGCATTTGGCAGGGTTAAATTCAAGGAGCCAGTTGCTGGACCAGGCTTGTAGCCTGTCCAGGTCTCTTTGTAGTCCTGCCTGATCCTAGCCCGATTTGATTCTTCTCATTAACTTCGCATCATCTGCAAACAAGGACACTTCTGAGTCTATCCCTTCCGTTATGTCGTTCACATATACCAAGAACAGAACAGGTCCTAGGACTGACCCCTGTGGAACCCCGCTTGTCACAGGCGCCCACTCTGACACCTCGTCGCGTACCATGACTCGTTGTTGCCTCCCTGTCAGATATTCTCTGATCCATTGCAGTGCCTTTCCTGTTATGTGTGCCTGATCCTCTAGCTTTTGCAGTAACCTCTTATGAGGAACTGTGTCGAAGGCCTTCTAGCAGTCCAAAAATATGCAGTCGATCCACCCCTCTCTCTCTTGTCTTACTTCTGTCACCTTGTCATAAAACTCTAGTAGGTTTGTGACACAGGATTTTCCTTCCTGAAACCGTGCTGGTTGTCAATTATACACTTGTTTCTTTCCAGGTGCCCCACCACTCTCCTCCTGATGATCTTCTCCATGACCTTGCATACTATACACGTTAGTGATACAGGTCTGTAGTTTAGTGCCTCATGTCTGTCTCCCTTTTTAAAAATTGGGACTACATTTGCCATTTTCCATACCTCTGGGAGTTGCCCAGTTTCAAATGATGTGTTGAAGATCTTTGTTAATGGCTCACACAATATCTCTGCTCCCTCTTTAAGGACCCATGGAGAGATGTTGTCTGGTCCCACCGCCTTTGAAGTGTCAAGTTCGCATAGCAGCTTCTTCACCTCCTCCTTGGTTATATGTACCTCATCCAGCACTTGCTGGTGTGCCCCCTTGTTCTGATTTCCTGGAGTCCTACTGGTTTCAACTGTAAATACCTCTTTAAATCTTGTGTTGAGCTCCTGACATACCTCTTGGTCGTTTCTTTAGAATTCCCCATCACCCTTCCTCAGTCTGATTACCTGGTCCTTGACTGTTGTTTTCCTCCTGATGTGGCTGTACAACAGCTTCGGGTCAGTCTTTACTTTTGATGCTATGTCATTTTCATATTGTCTCTGAGCCTCCCTTCTTATCTGTGCATATTCGTTTCTGGCTCTTCGGCTGATTTCTTTATTTTCCTGAGTTCTCTGTCTTCTGTACCTTTTCCATTCTCTAGTACACCTAGTTTTTGCCTCCCTACACCTTTGGGTGAACCAACGACTCGTTCTGTTCTTCCCATTATTTCTGTTTCCCTTGGGAACAAACCTCTCCTCTGCCTCCTTGCATTTTGTTGGCACATAGTCCATCATTTCTTGTACTGGTTTTCCTGTCAGTTCCCTCTCCCACTGAATGTCTTGAAGGAAGTTCCTCATGCCTGAGTAGTTCCCCCTATTGTAGTTTGTTTTTCCCAGCCTATTCCTGCTACTCTCTCCACTTGGAGCTCAACTATGTAGTCGAAGCACAGAACCACATGATCACTAGCTCCCAGGAGCCTTTCATACATGATACCCTCAATGTCCGAACTACTCAAGGTGAATACAAGGTCCAGCCTTGCTGGTTCATCCTCTCCTCTCTCTCTGGTAGTGTCTCTAACATGTTGATGATGAGGTTTTTTCCAGAAACCACATCCATCTTTCTTGGCTCTCCGTATTTCGGGCCCCCCCAGGGGGCCCCATTTTTCCCCCAGCCCAATTTTTCCTTTTTATTGAAATCCCCCCAAAATTATTTTAATTTTGCCCCCCCCAAGTGTGCTCCCCGGGCCCACTCGGCTATTTGTGTCAAATCCCCTGCTCTGTTGCTCTCATCGTTTCTTGTCTTGGCCCCCTGTTTTTTCTGGGGGGGGTTGTACATTACTGCAATTATCACCTTATGTCCCTAGGACGGGATTGTTCCTACAAAGTAGCCCCTTTTCGCCTGGGGCCATCCATTCCATTCTTTTCCTAAAAACCCCCAAACTGGTTTTTAATGAGCAGTGAAACTCCTCCCCCCTCTCCCCCCTCTGTCTTTCCTGGGATTTGATATCCGGATGGAAAGTTTTGAATCTTTATTATTCGGGGTGATTTTTGGGTTTCTGTGAGTGCTTTTTTGTCGGGGGATGCCCCCTTAAATTCTTTCGTGCCCCCCTATACTTGTTTTTTTTTCCATCTGCATTTGTATAAAAACCCCAACCCTTTTTTTTCTAAGACTGGGGTTTTCGGGGAAAGGTATTTTTGGGGTTGGGGAAGTGGGAGACCGGGTAATGAACTATGGGTTGTTGCTGGGGGGGTGGGGTTTTTAATGTGGGTGGGTGGGGGCATTGGATTTGGCATGGGTGTTTTTGTTTTAGAGTGTTTGGTTGCACGGGGGTTTAAACCGGGTTGGAGGCTTCATAGGAAATTGTGGGGAGGCTGTATTTGATCTTTTTCCCCCTGTGTCTGGGATTTTCCTGTTGTCTTCTCCATCCCCTCTCTTTCCCCCTTTCGCCTTTGTACCATCTCTCTCAGTTTCTCCCCCTTTTCCTTTCTTTTGGTTTTGTCGCGGTCAAGATACCCTTTCCCCTGTTTTCCCGGCATGTCCCTTAATCGTGCTTTCCCTGCAGGACCCTGGCCCGACCTTCTGCGTGAGGGGTGTGTGGTGTTTGTGTGTGTGTGTGTGTTTTGTGTTGGTTGTGTTTTGAGGTAGGTGACTTGAGGGTTTGTAATGTGGAGGGGGGGAGGGGGAGGGTTAAAAAAGGGGGAGGGGAGGGATCGGGGAAGGAGTGAGTTGTCGGGGGGGGAGTGTATGTTTGATCTGGATATGTTGTATGGTGTAGCCCTGGATGTGTGTGTGTGTGTGTGTGTGTGTGTGTGGTGGTGTGTGTGTGTGGGGTGTGTGTATTGGGGGTGTTTTGTGTTGTGTGTTTTTGGTGTTTTGTTGTGTGTGTATGTGTTTTGTGTGGGTGTGTGGGTGTTTGTTTTGGGTTTTGTGTGTTGTGTGTGTGGGTGGGGTGTGTGGGTTGTGGGGTGTGGGGTTTGTGTTTTGTGTTGTTTTTTATTGTGGTGTATGTGTGTGTGGTATTTTTGGTGTGTGTATGTGTGTAGGGATGTTTTGGGTTTTGTTTTGTGTGTACTCACCTTTTTGTACTCCCCTATTTGTGGTTGCAGGGGCCCGGCCCTTAGCTCCTGGCCCCCCCTCTTCCCCGGTTGCTACTAGCCCCTCTCTCCCCCCCTCCATGAGCTTTATCAAACCTCGTTTTTAAAAACTGTGTATGGTTCCTGCCTCCACTCGTCATTTTTTTGGCATTCCATCCCCTTTCAACTCAAAGGACGGGAAAGAAAATTTCCCTACTATCCTCGACTATTTGTGTTTTTCAATTTTCCCAATTGGGGGCCCTCTTTTTCTGTTTTCCCCTCCCGGGAAAAATCCTGTCCTTGTCCACCTTTCTTTTTCCACGCAGTATTTTTTTATGTTTTTTATCATGTCTCCCCTTTGACCCCCCTGTCCTCCAGTGTCGTCAGGCCTTTTTCCCCTTAATTTTCTTCTAGGAATTCCCCTTAGCTCGGGAAAACTAACCTTGTTTGAAACCTTTTTACTTTTTTCAAAGTTTCTTACGGGGCCCTTTTATCAAGTGGGGGTTTCCCAAAACAGGGTCTGCATACCCCCCAATATGGGCCTAAACTTCCCAGGTGAAAAGGTCTTGAATGTTTCCCTTACTAAGGTGTGGGAAATTTGCTGTTCTCAGGTTTGCCGGGCCCGCCCAAAAGCTGAAAGCAGTTTACCCCGGATTGATGTGGGCTTCCGGGAAAAGCTCGGTGTTATACTCCCCCCAAATCTTTTTTCCTTTGAGTGAGGTTTGCAGTTTTTGGCCACCTACCAAAACTCTGTTGGGGTTTCTTCTTTTCCCCCTTCCCCTATCTTCTTGACTTTGAATTTTGGCAGGTTTAAAATTCGAAAAGCCATTTGTTTAGACCGGGTGTCCAGTCTGTCCGGGTCCTTTGAAGTCCTCCCTGGTCCCCCATCAGATTTAATTCCCTATTAATTTCCCAATAATCGAAATCGGGGAAACCCTTCGAGTCAAACCCCTTTTCCGTCATGTCGTTCACTTTTACCAAAAAAATGCCCGGGTTCCTAGGACCGCCCCCTGTGGGCCCCGGCCCCCCGTCACAGGGCCCACTGGGGATACATCATTACGTACCATGACTCGTTTTTGGCCTCCCGGGCAGGTTTCTCTGATCCATTGCATCCCCTTTCCGGGAAATTGGGCCCCGGATGCTCTAGTTTTCCGGCACTAATCCTTGGGGGGAACTGGGGAAAAGGCCCTTCTTGCGGCCCAAGAAAAATGAAATAAACCCCACCCCTCCTCCCCTTGTTTACTTCTGTTTTTTTATCATAAAACTCCAAAAGGGTTTTGTGCCCAAGGATTTGCCCCCCGGAAATTTCCGTGGGGTTGGTTTTAAACTCCTGTTCCGTTCCAGGGGCCCCCCAAACCCCCTTTCTCCTCCTGAAATTTTTCCCTAATTTTGCTACTATACACGTCAATGAACAGGTCAAATAGTTTAGTGCCTCTTTTCTGTCCCTTTTTTTTGAAAAAGGGGGAACTACATTTGGGTTTTCCCAAATACCTCGGGTTTGTTGCCCATTTTTCCAGGGATGTGTTGAAGTTTTGGGGTAAGTGGTACCCAAAAACATATCTGCCCCCTCTCAAGGACCCAGGAGAGATGTTTGTCCGGTCCCATTGCCTTTGAGGTATCGATGCCCCTTCACGTTTCTTCACCTCCTCCCATCTGTATGTATGTCGTCCAACACTTGTTGGTGTTTTTCCCTTTTTGGTGCCCCCATTGGTTGTCCCCCAGAGCCCTTCCTGTCTCTCCCTGAAAATATTTCCCTTTAAAATTTTTCGTGTTGAGTCCTCACTACCTCTTGATCTTTTTTTTGTGTTTTTTCCCCAACCTTTCCCTTTTCACTTATCACCTGGGTCCTTACTGTTGTTTCTTCCAAATGTGGCTATACAGCAGTTTCGGGTCAGTTTTGATTTTCGATCTATGTTTTTCATATGTTCTGGGCCTCCCCTCCTTATCTGCGCAAAACCTCGTTTCTGGCTCTTCTATAATCTCCTTTTTTTCCCTGGGCCTATCCCTCCTGTACCTTTTCCTTCTCGTTGCCTTAGTTTTTTGGCCTCCCACCCCCCTTGGGGTAAACCAAGGACTCTTTTTGGGTTTTCCCTATTATTTCTTTTTTCCTTTGGGAAAAACCAAAACTTTCCTCGGGCCCCCCCTTTGGGGGACTTTTTTGGCCAAAAATTTTTCCCATCATCTCTTTTACTGTTTTTCCCTACCTTTTCTCTGTCCCACTAAACCCCCCTTTGCAGGAAGTTTCTCATACCTGTGTGGGCCCCCCCTTTTATATTTTGGGCCCTGTCCCCTTCATTTCCCCTGTTCCCTTTCCCCATTTGTAACTTACTTTTATAGTAAAAATCAAAACCACATATCGCGGGCCCCAAGGGGGCCCTCTCGAAAGTGATGTCCTCGTGTCTAAAACTTGCTGGGGTTAAACCCACAAAACCCAGTCTTCGGGTAAATCCCCCCCTCTCTCTTGGTTGTGTCCCTGACATTTTTGTGCAGGGAGGTTTTCAAGTACCAAAATCCTTCATCTTTGCTCTCCATGTTTGGGGGCCCCCCCATGTGGCTCCGGGTTTTTCCCCAAGTCGATCTCCCTGGGGTTAAAAATCCCCATTACCAGTAACTTTGCTCTGCTCGATTTGACTCTTCTTGCCACCTCGCCAGTGTGTTCCACCACCCCCCTTTTTTGTTTTTTGTACTCCTCTTTTTGGCCCCCTTTGCGGGTTCTGTGGGGGGCTTTTCCTCACCCCCAATATTACTTTATGTTCCCCGGGGATGAATTGTTCCTACAATGTAGTCTTTTTTCCCCAAATTCATGCCCTTTCCCTTTTCCATTTCCTCAAACCCCTTTGGGGGTTTTTATGAGCAGTGAAAACCCCTCCCCCCCCTTACTCTTCTATCTTTTTCCCCAGGATCTGGGTATCCTGTGGGAAGATTGTGTTTTGTTATTATCTCAGCGATTTTTTTTTCTGTACTGCTATGAAGTCGGGGGTTTTTACTGATTCTTTTCCCCTTTTCCCTCCTCATTTTTTTATTTATTATTCCATCCGCCTTTGTGTACCAAACCTTTAGTTTTTTTCTATCCTTTTTGGGGCATGCAAGTATAATTTGGGGTTGGGGGGGGAGAGCCTTGGGGGGGGCCTTTATGGGGCTGTGGTGTAGGTGGGGTATGTGTTGATGGGGAAGGGGGAAAAAATGCCCATAAGGGAAAACGTTTTGGGTGAGGGGTTTTTGATTTTGGGGGTTGGTGGCAGAGTGGGGAAAAGTGATGGTTGGAGTAAAAAGGTTCTTTGGTTTTCGTTGGGAATGTCCGGGGGGTGGGGTCTTTTGGGGGGAGATTCCCGGGGGGGGTTGTTTTTCCCTTCCCCCTGTGTCTGGGTCCTGCTCATTTTCATTGCTTTCGTTCCTCCCTTTCGTCTCTGTACCCTCTCTTTTGGGAAATCCTTTCTTCTTGTGTTCTGTCGCGGGGCGGGAAAAACTCTCTGGGGACCCCTCTTTGTCTCTCAGTCTTGCTTTCCCCCTTGCAGAATCCCGATTCGAACTGAAATTTTTCCTTTAAAATTACTCTGACGGCCCCTATTCCCTTCCCCCTCGCAAACCCCAAAAATCTGAAAATTTGTCACCCGGGTCATATTGCCCTCCCCTATTGTTTTCATGATGCCTTCAATCATTTTTTTTTTCCTCCTGTTTTTTTTTCTTCAAAGGGTTTGGGCCCCCCTTTGGTTTTTTTGGAGCCCGTACACAAAAAATGACCCGCCCTGTGGGGTGGTTTTGTGTGGTGTGGTGTGTGTGTTGTGTGTTGTGTGGTATGTGTTTTGTGTATATGGGTTTTGTTTTTTGTGTGGGTGTGTATGGTTTTGTGTATGGGTGTATTGTTTTGTGTGTGTTTTATGTGGGGGTGTATGTTGTGTAGTGGTGTTTTGTGTGGGGTAAAAGTGGGGTGTGGTGGTGGTGTGTGTGGTATGTGTTTTGTGTGTGTGTGTGTGGGGTGTTTGGTGTGTGTGTGTGTGTGTGTGTACTCACCTAGTGCACTCCTTACTTGGGTTGGCAGGGTCGAGTCCCCAAACTCCTGGCCCCGGCCCCTTCACTGGGCGCTACTAGGGGCACCCCCCCCCCTGGAACCGTGAGCTTTTTTCTTTCCTCTGCTTAAAACTATTATGGATCCTGCTCCACTTTCATCGCTTCCTAAACTATTCCACTTCCCGACTACTTGTGGCTGAAGGAAAAACTTCCTAACATACTGTAAACCCTCTGTGTTTCAACTTCCAACTCTGTCCCCTTGTTGCTGTGGGCCCATCTCTGGGAAAATCCTGTCTTTCTCCACCTTGTTTAATTCCTCCAGTTTTTTTCTAAGTCGTTATCATGTCCCCCCCCTCCCTCCTGTCCCCCAGTGGGGTCAGGTTGTTTCCCCTTTAACCCCTCCTCGAGGACATACCTCTTAGCTTGGGGCTAGTTTTGTTGCAAACCTTTGGGACTTTTTTATTTTTTTACGTGCTTGGTTTGGTGTGGGTTCCAAAATTTTGCTACATACTCCAAAATGGGCCCAACGTACCGGTGTACAGGGTCCTGAAAAATTCCTTAAATTTAAAAAATGTCGGGAAAGTGTTCTGAGGTTTGCTAGGCGCCCATTTGTGCAGCAGTTATTGGGGTTTAAGGGGCGCTTCAATTTGCCCGATGTTATAAATCCCCCAAAATTTTTTTTTCCCTTTGGGGAGGTTTGTATCTCTTCCCCCCCGGTAGACTGTATTCCCTCTGCGGTCCCTTTTTTGCCCTTCCCCAAACTTCATGAAATTTGGGCCCTTTGGGGGGATTGAACTCCCGGAGCCCAAATTTTTGGGCCAGGTTGCAAACCCCGTCCCGATCCCTTTGTAGTTCTGCCTGGTCTTGATCGAATGAATTCTTCTCATCCAAATTTACGTCATCTGCAAACCCGGGACACCTCGGAGTTTTTTTCCTTCCCCCAATTCGTTTTACAAATACCAGAAAACCCGCAATGATTTCCCAAGGGTGACCCCCGTGGGACCCCGGGTGGTCACAGGTGCCCAATCTGGGCACCTCGCCCGTACCATTACTCGTTTCTGCTTCCTGAAAGTATTCCCTTTAAACCTTGTAATGCCTTCCCCGTTATCCCCGCTTGGCCCCCCCAGTTTTTTATTTAAAACTTTGTGTGGTTTCGTGTGAAAAGCCTTCTTGCGTCCAAAAAGATGCAAACCACCCAAATCCTCTCTCTTTGGGCCCTTAAATGCTGTCACCCTTTTTCATAGGGAATCCAGTTTGGTTTGTGGGCACAGGATTTTCCCCTCCCCGAAAAACCCTGTTGGAGGGTGGGTTTATGAGTTTATTCCTTTTAGATGTTCCCCCACTCTTCTCCTGACAACTTCTCCATGACTTTGGGGATAATATACATGTCAAATGGGCCCCTGGTCTGTTGTTTAGTGCTTAAAAATCTGTCTCCCCCTTTTTTAAAAATTGGGACTACATTTTTCTGCTTCCATGCTCAGGCCTCCCTGTTTCGATAGATGTATTGAATATTGTTTTTTAGGGGTACACATGCGCCTCCTCCCTTTTTCCCGGACTCCCTGGGGGAGATGTTATCTGGGCCCCCTTGCCCTTTTAGGGTTTTCTGCTCCCCCTTTAGAAAACCTCTTCATTCTTTCCCCGGGTTTTGTGTATGTGTCCGTTTCTTGGTGGAGTGCCCCACCTCTCCGTTTTTTTTCTGGGGGCCCCTTTGGGCTCCCTGTGAAAAACTTCTTTGAATCTTTGTTGAGTTTCCCCACTACTTCACCCTCATTTTTTTGCTTTTCCTCCTCCTTCCTTCCTTTGCCTGAATTTTCCCCGGTCCTTGACTGTTGTTCTCCCTGATGTGGCTGTATAACGCTTTGGGGGCAGATTTCGCTTTCGTCTAGTCGTTTTTTTATTGGGCGTTGGGGGCCCCCCTTCTTATTGTGAAAATTTATTTCTTTCTCGACTGTTTTTCCTTTTCTCCCGGGTCCTTTGCCTTCTATATTTCTTCCCTTCCCCAGCACACTTGGTTTTTGCCCCCCTGCACCCTTTTGGGGGAAACCATGGGCTCTTTTCCCGGCTTTTTCATTATTCCCGTTTCCCTTGGGGAAAAAACCCCTTTCCCCAGCCCCCTTTGCACATTTTTTAATACGGATTCCCTCATCTCATTAACTGGCTTCCCCGCCTTTTTTTTTGTCCCACTGAACCTCGTTTAGGGAAGTTCCTCATTTCCCCTGTAGTCCCCTTTTTTTGTGTTTTGGGGTTTTATTTGGGCCCGACCCCCCCTGCTTTCCCCCCCCCTTGTAGCTTTACTGTTTTATTCGAAGCTCAAAACCACATGATCGCTGGGCCCCCCCGGGGTTTTCCCTATGTGTTCCCAAAATTGCAATAGTCAAAGGGGAAAACTAATCCCGTCTTCTTGGGTTTATCCTCTCCTTTTCTTGTAGTGTTCCCCTTTCGTGTTTGGGAAAGAAGTTTTTTCCCGTACCAAACCCCCATCATTTAGCCCTTATGTAAAACTTTGGCCCCCCTTTTGGCCCAAGTTCTCCCAGTCGTTTTTCTTTTTGGGTTAAAATACCAGGGTCAGGAGCTTTCCCTGCATGCATGAGGGCTCTTCTGGCCATGCAGCCCGGTTCCAAACCCTCGCTTATTGCTCTCGTCATTACTCTTGCCCCGGCCTCCTGCTTTTTGGGGTGGGTTATACATCCCCTGGGAATTTTAAAACCTTGGGACCCCCCACAGTTTAAGCGTTCCCGCTTGTAAAAACTTTCTTCTCCGCTGTCCCTCTTCCAGTCGTCAAAATTTTATCGGGTTTGGGTCCAGTGCCATCCCCCACCCCCCCGTTTTTCGTCTTTTCCCCAGGATCTGGGGATCCCGTTGGAAAGATGGGATTGTTTCATACCTGTAAGCTTGGTTTTTTGTGAGTGCTATGATGTCCGGTGATGCCTCTTTGACTCTTTGTGCCCTTTCCCCCCACTTGGGTTTTTTATTCCATCAGCGTTTGTGTACCCCTAACCCTTAGTTTCCTTTCCAACACTGGGGGTTTGGGGGCCCTTTGGGGGTGGAGACCTGTACATTGGGGATTCTAGGGTTTGGGGGGTTTGGGGTTGGGTGGAAGCTGGGGTATGGATTGTAGTGTGGTTGGGTGGTGTGATAGGTTGTGGGGTTTGGGGAGTTGTGGTGTGTTCCCCTTGCTGCTCGTTTGCTCTACTTCCTCGCTGGTTCCATCCTTATCTCCTTTCCTAGCTCCTTTCGCTTTTTTGTCCTCTCCCTCAGCTGCTGTCGCTCTGTTTGTGTCCTGTCTCTGCTAGGAACACCTTCCTGTGCTCTTCCGAGTATTTCAACCGTGGTTTCTCTTGGAGGATCCTGTTCCGCACTGTTTCTGTCCTGAGAATCTGCTTATCGGTCGGTTTCTCCCCTATTCTGAAAATTTACAATCTCGTCCATGTCTTCTCCCCCTATTTCCGTGATGATTTTCTCAATCTCCTTTCTTTCTTCCTGCCGTCTTTCAGTGTGTGTCCTTTCCTCTCTCTCCGAACCCCAATGGATAAACATGATTTTGCCCTTTCCTCCTCCCATTGCCTCTCCCTCAGTGACTCTGGTTCCTGTCTGTATGTGGTCATTTTCTCCCTTGATTTTTCCAGTGGCTCTTAGTAGCATGGTTGTGCCTCAGCGTTCGACCTATCTCCCTCCCCACTGCACCCGCTGCTCTCCCTTTCACTCCTTTGGGCCCTTCTTTGCGGGCTGATATGACCTTAGCTTTAATTCATATCTCCTTCCTTCCTGTTCCGCCTCTCAGTTTCCCATATGCTGTGTCTTCTCTGGTCACTGCCCCTGGAACTTGCTTCAGCCTGTTTACCTCAGATTCTAGGGCCCTTACCTTGGCTACTGAAAGTTTGACTTGTGCCTCCCATTCTTCGTCTCCCTTCTCCAACCTCTTTTCCCATTCACAGAGATCTCTCTCTGAAATTTTTTCAGAAAGCTCTCCTAATTTTCTCTCCCATTCTTGCTCCATCCTTTTCCACTGCTCCTCCATCCATTCCTCCCTACCAGTACCATTGTCATCTGATCCCTGATTCCTGTGTGTGTGTGTGTGTGTGTGTGTGTGTGTGTGTGTGTGTGTGTGTGTGTGTGTGTGTGTGTGTGTGTGTGTGTGTGTGTGTACTCCCTAGTTGTACTCACCTAGTTGAGGTTGCGGGGGTCGAGTCCGAGTCCTGGCCCCGCCTCTTCATGATCGCTACTAGGTCACTCTCCCTGAGCCGTGAGCTTTATCATACCTCTGCTTAAAGCTATGTATGGACCCTGCCTCCACTACATCGCTTCCCAAACTATTCCACTTACTGAAACTCTGTGGCTGAAGAAAACTTCCTAACATCCTGTGATTCATCTGTGTCTTTAGCTTCCAACTGTGTCCCCTTGTTACTGTGTCCAATCTCTGGAACATCCTGTCTTTGTCCACCTTGCAATTCCTCTCAGTATTTTGTATGTTGTTATATGTCCCCCCTATCTCTCCTGTCCTCCAGTGTCGTCAGGTTGATTTTTCCCCTTAACCTCTCCTCGTAGGACATACCTCTTAGCTCTGGGACTAGTCTTGTTGCAAACCTTTGCACTTTCTCTAGTTTCTTTACGTGCTTGGCTAGGTGTGGGTTCCAAAAATTTGGGGCCGCATACTCCAAATATGGCCTAACGTATACGGTGTACAGGGTCCTGAACGATTCCTTATTAAGATGTCGGAATGCTGTTCTGAGGTTTTGCTAGGCGCCCATATGCGCAGCAGTTATTTGGGTTTATGTGCGCCCTTTAGGAGAAAGTGCCTGGTGTTATACTCACCCCAAGATCTTTTTCCTTGAGTGAGGTTTGTAGTCTCTGACCCCTAGACTGTACTCCGTCTGCGGCCTTCTTTGCCCTTCCCCAATCTTCATGACTTTGCACTTGGTGGGATTGAACTCCCGGAGCCAATTGCTGGACCTCTGCAGCCTGTCCAGATTCCCTTTGTAGTTCTGCCTGGGCTCGATCGAGTGTATTCTTCTCATCAACTTCACGTCATCTGCAAACAGGGGCACCTCAGAGTCTATTCCTTCCGTCATGTCGTTCACAAATACCAGAAACAGCCCCTGGTCCTAGGACTGACCCCTGCGGGACCCCGCTGGTCCCCAGGTGCCCACTCTGACACCTCGCCACGTACCATGACTCGCTGCTGTCTTCCTGACAAGTATTCCCTGATCCATTGTAGTGCCTTCCCTGTTATCCCTGCTTGGTCCTCCAGTTTTTGCACCAATCTCTTGTGTGGAACTGTGTCAAACGCCTTTTGCAGTCCAAGAAATGCAATCCACCCACCCCTCTCTCTCTTGTCTTACTGCTGTCACCATGTCATAGAACTCCAGTAGGTTTGTGACACAGGATTTCCCGTCCCTGAAACCATGCTGGCTGCTGTTGATGAGATCATTCCTTTCTAGGTGTTCCACCACTCTTCTCCTGATAATCTTCTCCATGATTTTGCATACTATACATGTCAGTGACACTGGTCTGTAGTTTAATGCTTCATGTCTGTCTCCTTTTTTAAAGATTGGGACTACATTTGCTGTCTTCCATGCCTCAGGCAATCTCCCTGTGTGTGTGTGTGTGTGTGTGTACTCACCTATTTGTGGTTGCAGAGGTCGAGTCTTAGCTCCTGGCCCCGCCTCTTCACTGGTTCCTACTGGGTCCTCTCTCTCCCTGCTCCACGAGCTTTATCTTACCTCGTCTTAAAACTATGTATGGTTCCTGCCTTCACTACGTCACTTTCTAGACTATTCCACTGCCTAACAACTCTATGACTGAAGAAATACTTCCTAAACATCCCTTTGACTCATGTGAGTCTTCAGCTTCCAATTGTGACCCCTTGTTTGTGTGTCCCATCTCTGGATCATCCCGTCTCTGTCCACCTTGTCTATTCCACGCAGTATTTTGCACGTCGTTATCATGTTTCCCCTGACCCCCCTGTCCTCCAGTGTTGTCAGACCGATTTCCCTTAACCTTTCTTCATAGGACATTCCCCTTAGTTCTGGAACTAGCATTGTTGCAAACCTTTGCACTTTCTCTAATTTCTTACGTGTTTGACCAGATGTGGGTTCCAAATTGGTGCTGCGTACTCCAGTATGGGCCTGACGTACACAGTGCACAAAGTCTTGAACGATTCCTTACTGAGGTAACGGAACGCTATTCTCAGGTTTGCCAGGCGCCCATATGCCGCAGCAGTTATCTGGTTAATGTGCGCTTCTGACTATGTACTCGGTATTATACTCACTTCTAGGTCTTTCTCCTTGAGTGAGGATTGCAGCCTTTGGCCTCCTAGCCTATACTCTGTCGTCTTCTTTGCCCTCCTCCGACCTTCAAGACTTTGCATTCTAGGAGCCAGTTTCTGGACCACACATCCAGCCTGTCCAGGTCTCTTTGTAGACCTGTCTGGTCCGCGTCTGATTTAATTCTCCTCATTAACTTCACGTCATCTGCAAACAGGGACACTTCTGAGTCTATCCCTTCCGTCATGTCGTTCACATATATCAAGAATAGCACTGGTCCCAGGACTGACCCCTGTTTGACCCCGCTCGTCACTGGCACCCACTGTGATACCTCATCACGGACCATGACTCGCTGTTGCCTCCCTGTTAGGTATTCTCTGATTAATTGCAGTGCCCTTCCTGTTATACATGCCTGTTCCTCTAGCTTCTGTACTAATCTCTTGTGAGGAACTGTGTCGAAGGCCTTCTTGCAGTCCAAGAAAATGCAATCAACCCACACCTCTCTCTAATTTCTTACTTCAATTACCTTGTCATAAAACTCTAGTAGGTTTGTGACACAGGATTTGCCTTCCATGAATCCGTGCTGGCTGTCGTTTATAATCTTGTTCCGCTCCAGGTGCTCCACCACTCTCCTCCTGATAATCTTTTCCAAGACTTTGCATACTGTACATGTCAGTGACACTGGTCTATAATTTAGTGCTTCATTTCTGTCTCCCTTCTTAAAGATGGGGACTACATTTGCCTTCTTCCATACTTCAGGTAGTTGCCCAGTTTCAAGGGAAGTGTTGAAGATTTTGGTTAGTGGCACACGTAGTGTCTCTGCTCCCTCTCTGAGGACCCAAGGAGATGTTGTCCGGTCCCACCGCCGTTGAGGCATCAAGGTCACTTAGGAGCTTCTCCACCTCCTCAGTTGTGTGTAATTCATCCAACACTTGTTGGCATATTCCTTGATGTACCCCACTGTTTCGTCTTCCCGTTGTCCCTTCAGCCTCCACTGTGTGTGTGTGTGTGTGTGTGTGTGTGTGTGTGTGTGTGTGTGTGTGTGTGTGTGTGTGTGTGTGTGTGTGTGTGTGTGTGTGTGTGTGTGTACTGTGTACGTCTCTCACTATCTAACTCTCATTTTGTCATTCTCATTCTCTCACACTGTCACTCTCACACACTGCCTCTTTCACACACGCGCGCGCGCACACACGCCCGCCCGCCCGCACACACACACACACACACACAACTTAAGCTTCTCCCTGACACCAGACACAACACACACTCAGCTTAAGCTTCCCTGACACCAGACAACACACACACTCAGCTTAAGCTTCTCCCTGACAACAGACACAACACACACTCAGCTTAAGCTTCTCCCTAACACCAGACACAACACACACTCAGCTTAAGTTTCTCCCTAACACCAGATACAACATACACTCAGCTTAAGCTTCTCCCTGACATCAGACACAACACACACTCAGCTTAAGCTTCTCCCTAACACCAGACACAACACACACTCAGCTTAAGCTTCTCCCTAACACCAGATACAACATACACTCAGCTTAAGCTTCTCCCTGACATCAGACACAACAACACACTCAGCTTAAGCTTCTCCCTAACACCAGACACAACACACACTCAGCTTAAGCTTCTCCCTAACACCAGATACAACATACACTCAGCTTAAGCTTCTCCCTAACACCAGATACAACATACACTCAGCTTAAGCTTCTCCCTGACATCAGACACAACACACACTCAGCTTAAGCTTCTCCCTAACACCAGATACAACATACACTCAGCTTAAGCTTCTCCCTGACATCAGACACAACACACACTCAGCTTAAGCTTCTCCCTAACACCAGATACAACATACACTCAGCTTAAGCTTCTCCCTGACAACAGACACAACACACACTCAGCTTAAGCTTCTCCCTGACACCAGACACAACACACACTCAGCTTAAGCTTCTCCCTGACACCAGACACAACACACACTCAGCTTAAGCTTCTCCCTGACATCAGACACAACACACACTCAGCTTAAGCTTCTCCCTGACATCAGACACAACACACACTCAGCTTAAGCTTCTCCCTGACAGCAGACACAACACACACTCAGCTTAAGCTTCTCCCTGACATCAGACACAACACACACTCAGCTTAAGCTTCTCCCTGACACCAGACACAACAAACACTCAGCTTAAGCTTCTCCCTGACACCAGACACAACACACACTCAGCTTGAGCTTCTCCCTGACACCAGACACAACACACCCAGCTTAAGCTTCTCCCTAACACCAGACACAACACACCCAGCTTAAGCTTCTCCCTGACACCAGACACAACACACACTCAGCTTAAGCTTCTCCCTGACACCAGACAACACACCCAGCTTAAGCTTCTCCCTAACACCAGACACAACACACCCAGCTTAAGCTTCTCCCTGACACCAGACACAACACACACTCAGCTTAAGCTTCTCCCTGACACCAGACACAACACATTCAGCTTAAGCTTCTGACACCAGACACAACACACCCAGCTTAAGCTTAAGCTTCTCCCTGACACCAGACACAACACATTCAGCTTAAACTTCTGACACAAGACACAACACACCCAGCTTAAGCTTAAGCTTTTCCCTGACACCAGACACAACACATTCAGCTTAAGCTTCTAACACCAGACACAACACACCCAGCTTAAGCTTAAGCTTCTCCCTAACACCAGACACAACAAATCGTGCACAAAACCACACATTAAACACACACACAGTAATACATCAACATATAATGTATCTTAATGTAGCACCAGGATTTATATATACACACTCGTCTTCCCTCTTGTAATGGGAGGAGACCATCATAAATTTATAACTATATAAATCACTCATATAAACTCCAAGAAAATAATTGAAAAAAATAGACTAGAATAATGATAATTACCGTTAGTTCTGCTTTAATAATAATAATAATAATTATTATTAATGCAACTATTACTACTACTAGTACTACTACTATTAGACCTAACAGTACCACTAGTATTACTACTGCAACAATACTACTGTATCAAATGCTTCTTAACAATCCAAGAATATGCAGTCCACCCACCTCACTCTCTCTCTCTCTCTCTCTCTCTCTCTCTCTCTCTCTCTCTCTCTCGTAAAATACCATGTATATTATGTGTATGCAAAACAGCAATGGGAGTTGCAAGACAGCTCAAGGCCTTTCGAGTTGGAATCAAGACATCAGGAGCTTGCAATGTTGCAGAAATAAGTAGGAAGGCCAGGTAGAAGCACTCAAGTGAACGACTCTAGATACAGGTGGCCATCTCTCGCTACAGACGTGTGTACTCACTTAACTGTGGTTGCAGGGGTCGAGACTCAGCTCCTGGCCCCGCCTCTTCACTGATCGCTACTGGGTCCTCTCTCTCCCTGCTCCATGAACTTTATCATACCTCGTCTTAAAGCTATGTATGGTTCCAGCCTCCACTACATCACTTGCCAGACTATTCCACTTCCTAACAACTGTGACTGAAGAAATACTTCCTAACATCCCTTTGACTCAACTAAGTCTTCAACTTCCAATTGTGACCCCTTGTTTCTGTGTCCCATCTCTGGAACATCCTGTCTGTCCACCTTATCTATTCCACGCAGTATTTTGTATGTCGTTATGTCTCCCCTGACCCTCCTGTCCTCCAGTGTCGTCAGACCGATTTCCCTCAACCTTTCTTCGTAGGACAATCCCCGTAGCTCTGGGACTAGTTTTGTTGCAAACCTTTGCGCTTTCTCTAGTTTCTTGACGTGCTTGACTAAGTGTGGATTCCAAACTGGTGCTGCATACTCCAGTATGGGCCTGACGTAAATGGTATACAGAGTCTTAAACGAATCCTTGCTGAGGTATCGGAACGCTATCCGTAGGTTTGCCAGGCTCCCGTATGCTGCAGCAGTTATCTGATTGATGTGCGCCTCAGGAGATATGCTCGGTGTTATACTCACCCCCAGGTCTTTTTCCTTGAGTGAGGTTCACAGTCTTTGGCCATCTAAACTATATTGTGTCTGCGGTCTTCTTTGCCCTTCCCCAATCTTCATGACTTTGCATTTGGCAGGGTTAAACTCAAGGAGCCAGGTGCTGGACCAGGCTTGTAGCCTATCCAGGTCTCTTTGTAGTCCTGCCTGATCCTCATCCGATTTGATTCTTCTCATTAACTTCGCATCATCTGCAAACAAGGACACTTCTGAGTCTATCCCTTCCGTTATGTCGTTCACATATACCAAGAACAGCACAGGTCCTAGGACTGACCCCTGTGGAACCCGCTTGTCACAGGCGCCTACTCTGACACCCTCGTCAGTACCATGACTCGCTGTTGCCTCCCTGTAAAGGTATTCTCTGATCCTTGCAGGGCCTTTCTTGTTATGTGTGCCTGATCCTCTAGCTTTTGCAGTAACCTCTTGTGAGGAACTGTGTCGAAGGCCTTCTTGCAGTCCAAAAGAATGCAGTCGACCCACCCCTCTCTCTCTTGTCTTACTTCTGTCACCTTGTCATAAAACTCTAGTAGGTTTGTGACACAGGATTTTCCTTTCCCCTGAAACCGTGCTGGTTGTCAATTATACACTTGTTTCTTTCCAGGTGCTCCACCACTCTCCCCCTGATGATTTTCTCCATGACCTTGCATTACTATACACGTTAGTGACACAGGTCTGTAGTTTAGTGCCTCATGTCTGTCTCCCTTTTTAAAAATTGGGACTTACATTTGCCATTTTCCATACCTCAGGGAGTTGCCCAGTTTCAAATGATGTTTAAAGATCTTTGTTAAGGCTCACACAATATCTCTGCTCCCTCTTTAAGGACCCATGGAGAGATGTTGTCTGGTCCCACCGCCTTTGAGGTGTCAAGTTCGAAATAGCGTTTCTTCACCTTCTCCTTGGTTATATGTACCTCATCCAGCACTTGCTGGTGTGTCCCCCTGTTCTGATTTCCTGGAGTCCTACTGGTTTCCACTGTAAATACCTCTTTAAATCTCGTGTTGAGCTCCTGACATACCTCTCGGTCGTTTCTTTAGAATTCCCCATCACCCTTCCTCAGTCTGATTACCTGGTCCTTGACTGTTGTTTTCCTCCTGATGTGGCTGTACAACAGCTTCGGGTCAGTCTTTCCTTTTGATGCTATGTCATTTTCATATTGTCTCTGAGTACTCACCTATTTGTGGTTGCAGGGGTCGAGTCCCAGCTCCTGGCCCCGCCTCTTCACCGGTTGCTACTAGGCCCTCTCTCTCCCCGCTCCATGAGCTTTATCAAACCTCGTCTTAAAACTGTGTATGGTTCCTGCCTCCACTACGTCACTTTCTAGGCTATTCCACTGCCTTACAACTCTATGACTGAAGAAATACTTCCTACTATCTCTCTGACTCATTTGTGTCTTCAACTTCCAATTGTGGCCTCTTGTTTCTGTGTCCCCTCCCTGGAACATCCTGTCCTTGTCCACCTTGTCTATTCCCCGCAGTATTTTATGTGTCGTTATCATGTCTCCCCTGACCCTCCTGTCCTCCAGTGTCGTCAGGCCGATTTCCCTTAATCTTTCTTCATAGGACATTCCCCTTAGCTCTGGAACTAACCTTGTTGCAAACCTTTGTACTTTCTCTTTGTTTCTTGACGTGCTTTATCAAGTGCGGGTTCCAAACAGGTGCTTTCATACTCCAGTATGGGCCCCCGACATACACGGTGTACAGGTCTTTAATGATTCCTTACTAAGGTATCGGAATGTGTTCTCAGGTTTGCCAGGCGCCCATATGCTGCAGCAGTTATCTGATTGATGTGTGCTTCCGGAGACATGCTCGGTGTTATACTCACCCCCAAAATCTTTCTCCTTGAGTGAGGTTTGCAGTCTTTGGCCACCTAGCCTATACTCTGTCTGTGGTCTTCTGTGCCCCTCCCCCATCTTCATGACTTTGCATTTGGCAGGATTAAATTCGAAGAAGCCATTTGTGGACCAGGTGTCCAGTCTGTCCAGGTCTCTTTGAAGTCCTGCCTGGTCCTCATCGATTTAATTCTCCTCATTAACTTCACATCATCTGCAAAACAGGGACCTTCTGAGTCTAACCCCCTTTCCCTCATGTCGTTCACATATACCAAAATAGCACTGGTCCTGGACCGACCCTGTGGGACCCCGCTCGTCACAGGTGCCCACTGTGATACATCATTACGTACCATGACTCGTTGTTGCCTCCTGAGTGTGAGTGTGTGTGTGTGTATCACCTAGTTGAGGTTGCGGGGGTCGAGTCCGAGCTCCTGGCCCGCCTCTTCACTGACGCTACTAGGTCACTCTCCCTTTAGCCGTGAGCTTTTCATACCTCTGCTTAAAGCTATTTTATGGATCCCCGCCCCCACTACCATTCCCAAACTATCCACTTACTGACTACTCTGTGGCTGAAGAAATACTTCCTAACATCCCTGTGATTATCTGTGTCTTCAGCTTCCAACTGTGTCCCTTGTTTACTGTGTCCAATCTCTGGAACATCCTGTCTTTGTCCACCTTGTCAATTCCTCTCAGTATTTTGTATGTCGTTATCATGTCCCCCCTATCTCTCCTGTCCTCCAGTGTCGTCAGGTTGATTTCCCTTAACCTCTCCTCGTAGGACATACCTCTTACTCTGGGACTAGTCTTGTTGAAAACCCCTTTGCACTTTCTCTAGTTTCTTTACGTGCTTGGCTAGTGTGGGGTTCCAAACTGGTGCCGCATACTCCAATATGGGTCTAACGTACACGGTGTACAGGGTCCTGAATGTTTCCTTATTAAAGATGTTCGGAATGCTGTTCTGGGGTTTTTGCTAGGCGCCCATATGCTGCAGCAGTTATTTGGTTGATGTGCACTTCAGGAGATGTCCTGGTGTTATACTCCCCCCAAGATCTTTTTCCTTGAGTGAGGTTTGTAGTCTCTGGCCCCCTAGACTGTACTCCGTCTGCGGTCTTCTTTGCCCTTCCCCAATCTTCATGACTTTGCACTTGGTGGGATTGAACTCCAGGAGCCAATTGCTGAACCAGGTCTGCAGCCTGTCCAGATCCCTTTTTTGTTCTGCTGGTCTTCGATCGAGTGAATTCTTCTCATCAACTTCACTCATCTGCAACAGGGGACACCTCAGGGGTCTATTCCTTTCCCGTCTTTGTCGTTCACAAATACCAGAAACAGCACTGGTCCTAGGACTGACCCCTGTGGGACCCCGCTGGTCACAGGTGCCCACTCTGACACCTCGCCACGTACCATGACTCGCTGCTGTCTTCCTGTCAAGTATTCCCTGATCCATTGTAGTGCCTTCCCTGTTATCCCTGCTTGCTCCTCCAATTTTTGCACCAATCTCTTGTGTGGAACTGTGTCAAACGCCTTCTTGCAGTCCAAGAAAATGCAATCCACCCACCCCTCTCTCTCTTGTCTTACTGCTGTCACCATGTCATAGAACTCCAGTAGGTTTGTGACACAGGATTTCCCGTCCCTGAAACCATGTTGGCTGCTGTTGATGAGATCGTTCCTTTCTAGGTGTTCCACCACTCTTCCCTTCTCCCAAGATCTTTCTCCTTGAGTGAGGTTTGCAGTCTTTGGCCACCTAGCCTATACTCTGTCTGTGGTCTTCTGTGCCCCTCCCCCATCTTCATGACTTTGCATTTGGCAGGATTAAATTCGAGAAGCCATTTGCTGGACCAGGTGTCCAGTCTGTCCAGGTCTCTTTGAAGTCCTGCCTGGTCCTCATCAGATTTAATTCTCCTCATTAACTTCACATCATCTGCAAACAGGGACACTTCTGAGTCTAACCCTTCCGTCATGTCGTTCACATATACCAAAAATAGCACTGGTCCTAGGACCGACCCCTGTGGGACCCCGCTCGTCACAGGTGCCCACTGTGATACATCATTACGTACCATGACTCGTTGTTGCCTCCCTGTCAGGTATTCTCTGATCTTGTGAGGAACTGTGTCAAAGGCCTTCTTGCAGTCCAAGAAGATGCAATCAACCCACCCCTCTCTCTCTTGTCTTACTTCTGTTATTTTATTTTATGTGTAGGGATGGTTGTAGATGTGTAGGAGATGATTGTGTGTGTGTGTGTGTGTGTGTGTGTGTGTGTGTACTCACCTAGTTGTAATCACTCAGTTGTGATTGCAGGGTCGTCACAGCTCCTGGCCCCGCCTCTTCACCTGGCCGCTACCCGGTCACTCTTCCCGCTCCGTGAGCTTCATCATACCTCTTCTTAAAGCTATGTATGATGTGTATGTACTCACACAAGGTCTGGCAGTACGGTAACCAAACATAATAAGAGACCAGAGAGTGACGAGCACATAAAGACTAAATCCGCATTACACAGCATGCTATTCTCAGCCTTACGAGCCTCAGATGACGCCACTGAGTCTGACACAAACTGCCAGTATACGCAGAAATGGAAGCAAAATAAGCGTCAACAACGCAGAAATGGAGGCAAAATAATCATAAACAACGCAGAAATGGAGACAAAATAAGCGTAAACAACGCAGAAATGGAGACAAAATAAGCGTAAACAACGCAGAAATGGAGACAAAATAAGCGTAAACAACGCAGAAATGGAGGCAAAATAAGCATAAACAACGCAGAAATGGAGACAAAATAAGCGTAAACAACGCAGAAATGGAGAAAAAAATAAGCGTAAACAACGCAGAAATGGAGGCAAAATAAGCATAAACAACGCAGAAATGGAGACAAAATAAGCGTAAACAACGCAGAAATGGAGACAAAATAAGCGTAAACAACGCAGAAATGGAGGCAAAATAAGCATAAACAACGCAGAAATGGAGACAAAATAAGCGTAAACAACGCAGAAATGGAAACAAAATAAGCGTAAACAACGCAGAAATGGAGACAAAATAAGCGTAAACAACGCAGAAATGGAAGCAAAATAAGCATAAACAATGCAGAAATGGAGGCAAAATAAGCGTAAACAACGCAGAAATGGAGGCAAAATAAGCATAAACAACGCAGAAATGGAGACAAAATAAGCGTAAACAACGCAGAAATGGAGGCAAAATAAGCGTAAAGACAGAAATGGCCACAAAAAAAAGTCTAGGAGAATACCCAGATTTATTGATTTTTGACTCGATTTGTGGCCCAATTTCCTGATTTGTGGTTCAAATGCGCAATTTGCGACCGAAAATTCTGATCTGTAGCCCGAAATTCTGATTCGTAAGCCCAAAAATCCTGATTTGTAGCCAAGATTTCCTGATTTATAACCCAGATTACCTGATTTGTAGTCCAGGTGCTCGATTTATGGCCCAGATTTAATTTGAAGCCCCGATTTTCTAATTTATGTCCCAATGTCCTAATTTGTGACCAAGATTTTCTAATTTCTGGCCCCCAACTCACAGAAATCGGTGAGAAACACACACAAGCCCAAGAGCTGGAGTTTAACAAGCATAAAATATGCTAGGTGGGTACTCAACGACGCTAACGACATTACGTTGTCTAGTAGAGGTAATTACACTGTAATTACACTGTAATTGTCTTATTAACTATCTTAACAACCCTTAATATTATCACAGTGACAAAATTGTTTAGGAAATATCAACCCATCTCCTACACATCTACAATCATCCCTACACATCTACAATCATCTCCTACACATCTACAATCATCTCCTACACATCTACAATCATCTCCTACACATCTACAATCATCCCTACACATCTACAATCATCCCTACACATCTACAATCATCTCCTACACATCTACAATCATCCCTACACATCTACAATCATCTCCTACACATCTACAATCATCCCTACACATCTACAATCATCTCCTACACATCTACAATCATCTCCTACACATCTACAATCATCCCTACACATCTACAATCATCTCCTACACATCTACAATCATCTCCTACACATCTACAATCATCCCTACACATCTACAATCACCCTTTCAATCTACAATCATCCCTACACATCTACAATCATCTCCTACACATCTACAATCATCCCTACACATCTACAATCATCTACACATCTACAATCATCCCTACACATCTACAATCATCTCCTACACATCTACAATCATCTACACATCTACAATCATCTCCTACACATCTACAATCATCTCCTACAAACTACAATATCTCTACACATCTACAATCATCTCCTACACATCTACAATTATCTCCTACACATCTACAATCATCCCTACACATCTACAATCATCTCCTACACATCTACAATTTATCTCCTACACATCTAAAATCATCTCCTACACATCTACAATCCATCTCCTACAACATCTACAATCATCCCTACACATCTACAATCATCTCCTACACATCTACAATCATCTACACATCTACAATCATCTCCTACACATCTACAATCATCCCTACACATCTACAATCATCTACACATCTACAATCATCTCCTACACATCTACAATCATCTCCTACACATCTACAACATCCCTACACATCTACAATCTCCTTTCACTCTACATTTATCCCTACACATCTACAATCATCCCCCTACACATCTACAATCATCTCCTACACATCTACAATCATCTCCTACACATCTACAATCATCTCCTACACATCTACAATCATCCCTACACATCTACAATCATCTCCTACACATCTACAATCATCTACACATCTACAATCATCTCCTACACATCTACAATCATCTCCTACACATCTACAATCATCCCTACACATCTACGATCTCCTACACATCTACAATCATCCCTACACATCTACAAATCATCTACACATCTACAATCATCTCCTACACATCTACAAAACATCCCAAAACATCTACAATCATCTACACATCTACAATCATCTCCTACACATCTACAATCATCTCCTACACATCTACAATCATCTCCTACACATCTACAACCATCCCTACACATCTACAATCATCTCCTACACACATCTACAATCATCCCTACACATCTACAATCATCTCCTACACATCTACAATCATCTCCTACACATCTACAATCATCTCCTACACATCTACAATCAACCCTAACATCTACAATCATCTACAATCATCCCTACACATTTACAATCATCCCCACACATCTACAATCATCTACACATCTACAATCAACCCTACACATCTACAATCATCTGCACATCTACAATCAACCCTACACATCTACAATCATCCCTACACATCTACAATCATCTACAATCAACCCTACACATCTACAATCATCTACACATCTACAATCATCTACACATCTACAATCATCCCTACACATCTACAATCATCTACACATCTACAATCTACACATCTACAATCAACCCTACAAATCTACAATCATCTCCTACACATCTACAATCATCTCCTACACATCTACAATCATCTCCTACACATCTACAATCATCTCCTACACATCTACAATCATCCCTACACATCTACAATCTCCTACACATCTACAATCATCCCTACACATCTACAATCATCTACACATCTACAATCATCCCTACACATCTACAATCATCCTACACATTCTACAATCATCCCTACACATCTACAATATCTACACATCTACAAAACATCCCTACACACACACATCACAAAAAACACACACACACACACAAACACACACACATGGGGCAGGGAGAGAGAGGACCTAGTAGCAATCAGCGAAGAGGCGGGGCCAGGAGCTGTGACTCGACCCCTGCAACCACAAATAGGGGAGTACAAATAGGTGGGGTACACACACACACACACACACACACACACACACACACACACACACACACACACAACAAAATCTGGTAGACGAACCAGTGAGGAAAGACTGGAGTTAGAGCTCCAAAAAGGGAGGAAAAGTGGGGAAGGAAGATAGTAGAGCTTGGTAAGAAAATGGAGGAGCGGATAGCTGAAGAGTGCAGGAAGTGGGAAGTACAGGTCTTAGCAGCAGAAGCTAGGATACAGTGCTTAGAAGAGAAACTGCAAAGCCTGAAACAGATTAGAGAGACAAATGACAATTCAGATGTGACATCAGGAAATTCAAAGTCAGCGCAGACAAGGGGACAGTAAGCAACAAGGGAGACATGCCGTACACGAAGGCCCTATCAGACCCACGGGGGGCCAGGGAAAAAAACGAGAGCACACTAAGATCAAAGGACAGGTCCGAAGACAATGAAGGTATGCTATATGCAGAGATTCTAACAGCCAACTGCAGTAGAAAGGGGAAACAGCTGGTCAGGAAAGACAGTTCACTGAGAATAGAAGTTTCAGATATGACAGGGACTGAAGGCAGAACATTCAAGGGGAAGGGAAAATAAAATGCCTCAGAGGAAGCAGATGGAGACTCATGGGGAGGAAAGGGCGAGGTCAGTTTTTGTGTACGGGCTCCAAGAAGCCAAGGGGCCAACTTTGAAGAAATAAAACAGGAGAAAAAAATGATTGAAGGCATCATGAAAACAATAGGGGAGGGCAATATGACCCAGGTGACAAATTTTCAGAGAATTGGGTGGTTTGCGAGTGAAAGGATACGGCCTGTCAGAGTAACTTTCAAGGAAGAATCAGTTCAAACCAGGATTCTGCAAGAGAAAGCAAGACTGAGGGACAAAGAGGGGTACCAGAGAGTATACCTCGACCGCGACAGAACACAAGAAGAAAGGACTACACTGAAAGAGAGGGTACAGAGACGCAAGGAGGAATGAGAAGCAATGAAAATGAGCAGAACCCAGACACAGGAGGAAGGGCAAACACACCCCACAGAATCTCCCACCAAAAGACTCCACCCACGACATTCCCAACGCAACTGAGCAACCTATACTACAACCCACTCACTGTTCCCTCTGCCACCAACCCCCATATCACAAACCTCACCCCAACAGCTGTCCCTTATGGGCATTCTGACCCCACCTACACCACAGCCCCATATAGGCCCCCACCAAGGCTCTCGCTCCCCTAACCCCAATATTCTTGCATGACCACAATGATAGAAAAGAAACTAAAGGTTTGGTACACAAACGCGGATGGAATAACGAATAAACATGAGGAGTGGAACGAAAGAATCAGTGAAAAATCCCCAGACATCATAGCAGTCACAGAAACAAAACTCGCTGAGACAATAACAGACACAATCTTCCCAACAGGATATCAGATCCTGAGGAAAAAATAGAAGGAGTAGGGGGGAGGAGGGGTTTGCACTGCTCATAAAACACCGATGGGGATTTGAGGAAATGGAAGGGATGGACATGATGGAGAAAGAGACTACATTGTAGGTACAATTCAGTCGAGAACATAAAGTAGTCATTGGAGTGATGTATAAACCCACCACAGAACTGCAGGAGGCCAAGAGAGGAGTACGAAGAAAAAAAACAGGGTGATGGTGGACACACTGGCTGAGGTGGCAAGAAGACTCACTCGAGCAGAGCAAAGTTACTGGGAATGGGCGATTTCAACCACAGGGAGATCGACTGGGAAAACCTGGAGCCACATGGGGTCCCGAAACATGGAGAGCCAAGATGATGGATGTGGTACTTGAAAACCTCATGCATCAACATGTCAGGGACACAACCAGAGAGAGAGGGGGAGGGATGAGCCACAAGACTGGATCTTGTGTTCACCCTGAGCAGTTCAAAACATTTAGGACATCACTTACGAGAGGCCCCTTGGGGCTAGCGATCATGTGGTTCCCGAGTTTTTGACTATATAGTAGAGTTACAAGTGGAGAAGGGAACAGAACTGAAGGGGACAGGCCAAACTATAAAAGGGGGACTACACAGGTATGAGAAACTTCCTGCAGGAGGTTCAGTGGGGCAGAGAAAAAGGTAGGGAAAATCAGTAAACGAGATGATGGAATATGTGGCAACAAAGTGCAAGGGAGCAGAGGAAAGTTTTTTCCCAAGGAAACAGAAATAATAGAAGACCAAAACGAGTCCTTGGTTTACCCGAAGGTGTAGGGAGGCAAAAACTAAGTGCAACAGAGAATGGAAAAGGTACAGGAGGCATAGGACCCAGGAAAACAAGGAGATTAGTAGAAGAGCCAGAAACGAGTATGCACAGATAAGGAGGGAGGCCCAGCGACAGTATGAAAACGACATAGCATCGAAAGTCAAATCTGACCCGAAACTGCTGTATAGCCACATTAGGAAGAAGACAACAGTCAAGGACCAGGTGATAAGGCTGAGGAAAGAAGGTGGAGAACTCACAAGAAACGATCAAGAGGTATGTGAGGAGCTCAACACGAGATTTAAGGAAGTATTTACAGTAGAGACAGGAAGGACTCTGGGGGGACAGACCAGATGGGGACACCAGCAAGGAATACACCAACAAGTGTTGGACGACATACATACAGATGAGGAGGAGGTAAAGAAACTGCTAAGGGACATCGATACCTCAAAAGCAATGGGACCGGACATCTCCCCGTGGGTCCTTAGAGAGGGAGCAGATATGTTGTGCATGCCACTTACCACAATCTTCAACACATCCCTGGAAACTGGGCAACTACCTGAGGTATGGAAGAGGGCCCAAATGTAGTTCCCATTTTTAAAAAAGGAGACAGAAAAGAGGCACTAAACTATAGACCTGTGTCATTGACGTGTATAGTATGCAAAATTATGGAGAAGATTATCAGGAGGAGAGTGGTGGAGCACCTGGAACGGAACAAGAGTATAAATGCCAACCAGCACGGATTCACGGAAGGCAAATCCTGTGTCACAAACCTTCTGGAGTTTTATGATAAAATAACAGAAGTAAAACACGAGAGAGAGGGGTGGGTTGATTGCATCTTCTTGGACTGCAAGAAGGCCTTTGACACAGTTCCTCACAAGAGATTAGTGCAGAAGCTAGAGCATCAGGCGCATATAACAGGAAGGGCACTGCAATGGATCATAGAATACCTGACAGGGAGGCAACAACGAGTCATGGTACGTAATGATGTATCACAGTGGGCACCTGTGACGAGCGGGTCCCACAGGGGTCGGTCCTAGGACCAGTTTCTATTTTTGGTATATGTGAACGACATGACGGAAGGGTTAGACTCAGAAGTGTCCCTGTTTGCAGATGATGTGAAGTTAATGAGGAGAATTAAATCTGATGAGGACCAGGTAGGACTTCAAAGAGACCTGGACAGACTGGACACATGGTCCAGCAAATGGCTTCTCGAATTTAATCCTGCCAAATGCAAAGTCATGAAGATAGGGGAAGGGCACAGAAGACCACAGACAGAGAATAGGCTAGGTGGCCAAAGACTGCAAACCTCACTCAAGGAGAAAGATCTTGGGGTGAGTATAACACCGAGCATGTCTCCGGGGGCACACATCAATCAGATAACTGCTGCAGCATATGGGCGCCTGGCAAACCTGAGAACAGCATTCCGATACCTTAGTAAGGAATCATTCAAGACACTGTACACCGTGTATGTCAGGCCCATACTGGAGTATGCAGCACCTGTTTGGAGCCCGCACTTGATAAAGCACATCAAGAAACTAGAGAAAGTACAAAGGTTTGCGACAAGGTTAGTTCCAGAGCTAAGGGGAATGTCCTATGAAGAAAGATTAAGGGAAATCGGCCTGACGACACTGGAGGACAGGAGGGTCCGGGGAGACATGATAACGACATATAAAATACTGCATGGAATAGACAAGGTGGACAAAGACAGGATGTTCCAGGGAGGGGACACAGAAACAAGAGGCCACAATTGGAAGTTGAAGACACAAATGAGTCAGAGAGATAGTAGGAAGTATTTCTTCAGTCATAGAGTTGTAAGGCAGTGGAATAGCCTAGAAAATGACGTAGTGGAGGCAGGAACCATACACAGTTTTAAGACGAGGTTTGATAAAGCTCATGGAGCGGGGAGAGAGAGGGCCCAGTAGCAACCGGTGAAGAGGCGGGGCCAGGAGCTAAGACTCGACCCCTGCAACCACAAATAGGTGAGTACAAATTGGTGAGTACACACACACACACACCACATACACACATACACACATACACACAAACACACCACACACACACACACACACACACACACACAGCTAGGCTTCTCTCTTAACAAACATTTAAAACGAAGACCCGTGTTTTTTCCCTCTGTGTGAAAGATTAATTCGGAATTTAGCGCCGTGGAAGAGATTGAACTCGACAAAACACGCGGAGTTAAGCCGTAAAATTAGTAGCCCTGTTTTTTGTGTTTCTTCCAAAGTTGATTTTAAAATAGTTTATCCTTGGCGATGCTCGACTTCCCGTTTTCTGCGACCTTCCTCACTTCCCGTTTTCTGCAATTTCTCTCACTTAACGTTTTCTGCGACCTCCCTCACTTCCCGTTTTCTGCAATTTCTCTCACTTAACGTTTTCTGCGACCTCCCTCACTTCCCGTTTTCTGCTACCTCCCTCACTTCCCGTTTTCTGCAATCTCTCTCCACCTTTTCTGCAGCCTCTCTCACTTCCCGTTTTCTGCAACCTCTCTCCCTGTTTTCTTCAAGTTAGGTTGGAAAAAACTGGATATCAGATTGAAGGGTAAACTATGGAAGAAGTGAATGTGTTGAGATACATAGTTTTACCACAGGTTTAGTAAGTTTGGGAGGAAGGAGGATATGTAAGGATGGAATGTGGAAAAGGATGAGTGGGGAGGAGGGGGTAATAAAGTGGCTTAACCACTTTGGTGCACTTTAATAAGGGTTACCTGGAGGTTATTCCGGGGATCAACGCCCCCGCGGCCCGGTCCATGACCAGGCCTCCCGATGGATCAGGGCCTGATCAACTAGGCTGTTACTGCTGGCCGCACGCAGTCCGACGTACGAGCCACAGCCCGGCTGATCTGGCACTGACTTTAGGTATCTGTCCAGCTCTCTCTTGAAGGCAGCCAGGGGTTTATTGGCAATTCCCCTAATGCTTGATGGGAGGCTGTTGAACAGTTTTGGGCCCCGGACACTTATGGTGTTTTCTCTTAGTGTACCAATGGCGCCCCTACTTTTTATTGGCGGGTGTGTGTACTGTGTTATTTATAATAATGTTGGTAGAATTACCCACAATATGTAAAGTAAAAGAACCCAAGTGCAACTAATGTGACGTTTTTATCGTGGCAACGTTTCGCTCTACAGGAGCTTTGTCAAGCTGGAGAGCGAAACGTTGCCACAATAAAAAGTCACATTAGTTGCACTTGTGTCATTTTTACTTTACAGATGTTAGTTATGGTCACAGGATGCTGTATACCACACTACCCATCAGTGGTACACGTATACAACTTGTACACATGCATGGCACTCAACTGGTAGTAGGTATAGCTTTATTCCTCAGCAAGGAGGTTGCAAAAGTTGGTTGCAGGGTGCCTGCTGGAGCTGGTGGTTACTGGAACTGGTGGTTGCAGGGTGCCTGCTGGAGATGGTGGTTGCAGGGTGTCTGCTGGAGCTAGTGGTTGCAGGGTGCCTGCTGGAGCTGGTGGTTGCAGGGTGTCTGCTGGAGCTGGTGGTTGCAGGGTGCCTGCTGGAGATGGTGGTTGCAGGGTGCCTGCTGGAGCTGGTGTTGCAGGGTGTCTGCTGGAGCTGGTGTTGCAGGGTGCCTGCTGGAACTGGTGTTGCAGGGTGCCTGCTGGAGCTGGTGGTTGCAGGGTGCCTGCTGGAGCTGGTGTTGCAGGGTGCCTGCTGGAGATGGTATTGCAGGGTGCCTGCTGGAGATGGTGGTTGCAGGGTGCCTGCTGGAGCTGGTGTTGCAGGGTGCCTGCTGGAACTGGTGTTGCAGGGTGCCTGCTGGAGCTGGTGGTTGCAGGGTGCCCGCTGGAGCTGGTGGTTGCAGGGTGCCTGCTGGAGCTGGTGGTTACTGGAACTGGTGGTTGCAGGGTGCCTGCTAGAGATGGTGGTTGCAGGGTGTCTGCTGGAGCTGGTGGTTGCAGGGTGCCTGCTGGAGATGGTATTGCAGGGTGCCTGCTGGAGATGGTGGTTGCAGGGTGCCTGTTGGAGCTGGTGTTGCAGGGTGCCTGCTGGAGCTGGTGTTGCAGGGTGCCTGCTGGAACTGGTGTTGCAGGGTGCCTGCTGGAGCTGGTGGTTGCAGGGTGCCCGCTGGAGCTGGTGGTTGCAGGGTGCCTGCTGGAGCTGGTGGTTACTGGAACTGGTGGTTGCAGGGTGCCTGCTGGAGATGGTGGTTGCAGGGTGTCTGCTGGAACTGGTGTTGCAGGGTGCCTGCTGGAGCTGGTGGTTGCAGGGTGCCTGCTGGAGTTGGTGGTTGCAGGGTGCCTGCTGGAGCTGGTGTTGCAGGGTGCCTGCTGGAGCTGGTGTTGCAGGGTGCCTGCTGGAGCTGGTGTTGCAGGGTGCCTGCTGGAGCTGGTGTTGCAGGGTGCCTGCTGGAGTTGGTGGTTGCAGGGTGCCTGCTGGAGCTGGTGTTGCAGGGTGCCTGCTGGAGCTGGTGTTGCAGGGTGCCTGCTGGAGCTGGTGTTGCAGGGTGCCTGCTGGAGCTGGTGTTGCAGGGTGCCTGCTGGAGCTGGTGGTTGCAGGGTGCCTGCTGGAGCTGGTGTTGCAGGGTGCCTGCTGGAGCTGGTGGTTGCAGGGTGCCTGCTGGAGCTGGTGTTGCAGGGTGCCTGCTGGAGCTGGTGTTGCAGGGTGCCTGCTGGAGCTGGTGTTGCAGGGTGCCTGCTGGAGCTTGGTGTTGCAGGGTTGCCTGCTGGAGCTTGTG
>NC_069452.1:17880013-17899907 GCF_026875155.1 Cherax quadricarinatus | reverse complement strand
TCCTCTACATAAATTTGCGGGAAACGGGTTTCCACTTCCGAAAATTCAATGCCCTTAAAAGAAAAAATTCCTAACACCCCTTTTGGCTCTTTCTGAGTCTTAAATTTTTTCAAAATTTGGGTGCCCCCTTTATTTTCCTTTTGGCCCCTTTCTCGGGAAAACAATTTCCTTCCTGTCCACCTTGTCTATTCCCCGCAGAAATTTTAATTTTCTTTATCTTTTTTTCCCTGCCCCTCCTTTTTCCCTATGCCGCCCAGGCCGTTTCCCCCTTAAAAACCTTTCTCCGTAGGGCTTTTCCCTTTTAGCCCGAAACTAATTTTGTCGCAAACCTTTGCATTTTTTTCCAAATTTTCTTGACGTGTTTTACAGAAAAGGTTTTTCCCATATTTGCCATTTAAACCGGAATAAAGAAATGCCCCGGGTGTACTCTTTTCTTTAATCGTGGGCAGCAACGTTATGCTAGGGTGTCCCGCCCCTGGGAGTTTGTAATCACAGAAGCAGAGTTGTGCTTGAAAATTTTTAAAAGGGTCGATTCACTGTATTAAAAAAAGCAAAGCCATGCTCGGGGTGTCTGTCTCAGTATCTTATTTAAAGAAAACTGTTTCCCAAACAATTCCTAAGATAAATTAGACCCCATGTGCAACTTTTTTGGGTTTGCCGTTATTATCTTCAATAAAGTTTACCAAATGTTGCACATGTGTCTTTTAAATCCAATTTTTTCGGTCTCTGAACCATTTATCTAACCAAATTTTCCCCTCGTCCAAAATCCTTCCACGCTCAAGAAATCTCAAAACAAAAAATTTTTTTTTTCCCCCAGACGTCTATTTTGGTTTTCCATTTTTGTCCATTTGTTTCCCAAATCAATGTTCCTTCATCCTGGGTCTCCTTCGCCCCGGCTTTTTTACCCCTTTTTAAAAAAGTCTTTAAGAATCAAAAAAACTTGTGATCAAGTTTAGCATTGGAGGGGCAATTTTTATTTTATATAGCGATCTCTGGGGTTTCGCAAATTTTTTAAACAAAATTTTTACAAGGATCTTTTTGCTGATGCAAAATCCAAGATTTTTTTTTTCCTTTAAAATTTGTTTTTACTACCCCATTTTTGAAGTATGAAATATTGAAATTTCTAAAAAAATTTCGGGTTAACATATTTTGGGTTTAATTTTCTGACGTAAAATTTATAAAAGATTTTGAATTTTTTTTTAAAGTCCATAAAAGGCCCATACGCTGTCATGTTTTTTCATTTTAAAGTAACCTTCAAATTTTGGGTAAACATGGTCCTAGAAAAAAAATTTTTTTTCCCGGAGATTTGTAACCTCTGCCCGCCCAGTTTGAAATTTCGGCCATCCGGCCACCCTTTCTCACCCCCGATTTAAAAAAAAACCTTACACATTTTTGGGGTGGAAAGTTTCAACAACCAGCTGTCCAAACCTTTCCCTTTCATTTCTTTTCAAGGGCCCTTGATTTTCTTATTAGCCGGGCCTTTTTTTATTCTGCTCATTAGTTTTCAAAAGGAAACGTCACTGGAACATCATCAGCAAACGGGGAAAGCTAACCCCCTATCCAAAAGTAGGGGGTCCCATTTACATATATTTTCGAAGAAAACCGGTCCCTGGACGCATGCCTTGTCCCCTCTCGCTCACTTCCGTTTCCTCTTCGCAACCCAACCACTCATTTTTCCTTCTACTTAGATATTCGCAGCCCAACCCGAAGTCCCTTTTACCGCCATTCCCGGGGCGTCTCTTTCCCCTCTGTGAGCCCTTTTTGTGGGGGTAAAAAGTGTCAAGTACCTTTCAAAACAGCCCCGGGAAAAAGCAATACACCAGAACCCTTTTTTTTTCGCCAAAAGGGTTTTTGTTTCGATTTTTTTAGAACTCGTGTGTGTGGTTGTGTGGTGTGTGTGTGTGGTGTGTTGTGTTGTGGGTTGTGTGAAAACATTCTTTTAAAAATTTGGTACTCACCAAAAAATTGGTTTTGGTTGTAGGGGTCGAGTCTTTTCTACTAGTCCCACCACTTTCCCTTTCTTAAACGGGCTGTTTGCTGATTTCCCTTTCTCAACTGGATTCGGGGCTCTCGTACCTCCTCTTTAAACAAATTTAAAGGAACCTGCCTTTTCCCTTGGGCCCATTTGCCCAATCCCCTCCATTTTCCTAACTACTCTAAGACTGTGAAATGTTTCCCTTTAACTTTCCCTGTGACCCCTATGAAATTTTCAACTTTAAGAGGGGGCCCCCCGAGGAAACCTGTTTTCCCCTCCTCGGAAGAACGTTTTTTTTTGCCCATTCTACCCACTTCCTCTCAAGAAAGATGTACGTCGTTATCATACCCAACTTCATACCAAAAACCCCTCGAATTTTTTCCTCAATTTTGAATTCCCCTAAAGCCTCTCATAGCTCTTTTCCCTTTTTTTCCAGTGTAAGGGGTTTTAGTTTTAAATCCGCTCGTGTGTACTCGCCCTATTTATGGTTAAGGGGTCAAATTCAAAAAACCCTTTTGGGAAACCCGGGCCTCTTCGTAAAACGTTTTTTAAGGTCCCACCCTTTTCCTTCCCTTTCTCGAAAAAGATTTATCGCATCTCTTCCCTAAAGCTATATATGGACCCTCCGCCCTCCACTACATCACTCTCCAGAATGTTTTCCCTTTCCAAAAATCTTTGACAAAAGAAATATTTTCCCAATACCAATGACTCTTTTCGGATTTTCAACTTCCAGTTGTAAACCCTTTTTTGTGGGGTATGAACTCCCCTTTTTTTGGGTGGTTGAGGGGTCGGTTTACAGCTCCTCCCCCGCACCCTTAAATTGATCGCTACTGGGTTTCCTCTCCTTCCGGTTTTCCCATGAGCATTATAAAACCCTCGTCTTAAAAGTATTTATTTTTCCCTCCCTCGACAACGTCACTTGCCAGACTTGCCAGTCATAGACAAGTCTATGCCCTGAAGAAAACACTTCCTTACTTCTGGGGGGGACCACAAGCCCCCAATTTCCCAAATTTGCCCCCTTTTCCTGATCCCATCTCTGAAACACTTGCTTCTGTCCACCCTGCAGTTCCTCGCAAAATTTTGTATGTCGTTATCATGCCCTCTTTCCTAACCCCCCCAGCCTCCAGTAAACGTTGGGGGGGCCGAGTTTCCCTTAACTTTTCTTCGTACAGCATATCCCTTAGCTCTGGAAAGGGGAAAAACTTTTTGTATTTTTTCTAATTTCTTGCCCTTTAAAGGTGGGGGTTCCAACGGGTCGCACCCCTCCAAAATGAGCCGACTTGCACGGTGTACTAAATTTTTGGGAACTTTTCCATACTGAGGTATGGGAAAACCACAATTCTCAGGTTTGCCAGGCGCCCATGTCCCGGGCCGGGCAGTTATCGGGTTGATGGCCCCCCAAGGATGAATTGGGGTTTATTTTCCACCCCCAAAGTCCCTTTTCCTTGATGAATTTTGCAGCCTTTGGCCACCAAACCGTACTCTGTCTGGGGATCTTTTTTTTGTTTTTTCCGGGGGGGATTTTTCGTGACTTTGCATTTGGCATTTTTAAAATTTAAGGACCAAATTTTGAGAACGGGTTTTCTTAAATTTAACCGGGTTACTTTGTAACCCTGCCTGATCCTCATCCATTTTAATTCTCCTCATTAACTTCACATCACCCTAAAAGAGGGACACTTCGAGTCAACCTTTTCCCAAATCATGTCATTCACAATACCAAAAACCCCCATTCTGCCCCCCACCGCCCACGTCCCAAAGCCTTTTTTTTGCTTGTCTCAGGTACTTCCCTGATATATTGCATTCCCTTCCGGGTTTATGCATTTTCGGGTTTCCTCTAGCATTTGTACAAAAGAAAATCAATCTACCCCCCCCGTCTTTCTTTTGCCTTTACTTCCGTTACCTTGTCGTAAAACTCCAGTGGGTTTTGTAACACGGATTTTCCCTTTTCCCCTTAAACCCGTGCGGGTTTAAACGTTTATAATCTTTTTTCCAAATTTCTATGTGTTTCCAACCATTTACCCCTTTCCTGATTTTCTTCCCCATGACTTTTTGCATACTAAACACGTCAGTGCCCAAGGTCTGAAAGTTTGTGCCCAGGTCTGTCTCCTTTTCTTAAAAATGGGGAGGGGGCTTTTTCCCACTTCCATCCCCCAAAGGTTTTTTTGCCCAAAATTTAAATTGGTTTGGGGTCGAAAACTTTTTTTAGTGGAAACGCTGGGGCCGGGGCCACTAACACCCAAAAAGGACCCACGGGGGAAACCCACTAGTGACCCAGGGGGAACCCCATTAAGGACCCACGGAGAGAGGGGGTTGCCCCGGTTCCCCAAAACCCCCTTAGGTATCAATTTTACTTTTTTCAGCTTCTTTACCTCCCGACTTTTGTGAATTTCTTTCCAGCAATTTTTTGGGGAAAATTCCCTTTTTTGGTGACTAAAAAACAGCTCTAAATTTAAACAGATTAAATTTCTGTTTTCCAAAACTGAAAATATTTCCCCTTTTAAATCTAAATGTTGACTCCTCACTTAATTTCTGGTCTTTCTTTTGAGCTCTCCCCCTTTTCTTCCTCAGCCTGATTACCTTTTCTTTGACTTTTTGCTTTTCTCTTGATGGGTTATACAACACTTTGGACCCAGACTTGTTTTTTCGATGCAATGTCGTTTTCCTTACTGCCGCAGGCCCTCTCCCTTATCTTGCCTACTCGTTTAAAGGCTTTTCAACAAATTTCCTTTATTTTCCTGGGCCCCTTTGTTTTCTTATTTTTTTCCCATTCTCTAGCGCACTTATTTTTTTGTCCCCTTTTGGTCCCTGACCTTTGAGAAAAACCAAAGGGGGCTCGTTCTGGTCTTCCCTTTAAATTTCCTTTCCCCTTTTGGGGAAAAAAAACTCCCTCAGCCTCCTTGTATTTTGTTGTCACAAATCCATCTTTTCGTTTACTAAAATTTTCCCTCCCAAATTTCCCACTTTCCCACTAAAACCTTTTCAAAAAAATTCCCATACCCCCCCGGGTTAAGTCCCCTTGTGTATTTTTTGGCCCTTTTCCCCCTTCCTATTTCCTGTTCCCCCCCTCCCCCTTTTGAAACTTTTACCTATCCCATTAAAAAAGCTCAAAACCACGTTCACTAATTTGAGGGGCCCTTTTTCAAAATTTTTATGCCTTTTAATTCCGAGCACCCAAAAAGGTAAATTACAATACATTTTGCGGGTTCATCCTCTCCTCTCTCCCTCGGTAGTACCCCTTTAACGGGCTGTTTCATGAAAGTTTGCCAGTCCCATCCATAAACTTGGCTCTCCAAGTTTCGGGGCCCCTATGTGGTTCCCTTTTTTCCCAGTCAATTCCTTGGATTGAAATAAAACCAAAAAACTAGTAATTTTGGGACCCTCCCTATTTTGACCCTTTTTCGGGCCCCACCTCACTAGTTGTCCACCACTGCTTTTTTTTGTTCTCTTCATATTCTTCCCCTGGTATCCTGCATTTCGTGGGGGGTTTTCCCCACACACGGGGGGCAATGACTACTTTATGTCCCCCAGACTAAAATTGTACTTACTATGTAGCCCCCTCTCCCCCCATTGGGTTCCCTTTCCCAAATTTTTTTCCCTAAAAATCCCCCTTGGTTTTTGATAGCAGGGGCAACCCTTTCCTCCCCCTCTGTTTTCCAAAAAAATTTTTCCACGGGATCTGAAATCCGGATGAGAAGATTTCATCTTTAAAACCCCCTGTAAATTTTGGGTTTTTCTGTGAGGCAAAAAAGGGGGTTTTTGGGGGGGGTCTAAATTTTTTTTTTTCGGCCACTCCTTATATTATTCGTTTTTTTCCAAATCAGCATTTCATTTTTTAAAAACTTTCAATTTTTTTTCCAAAAATGTGGTCTGGGGGGAACTTTGGGGGTTTTTGGGAAGGGGGGCCCCTGATGGGAACTAGGGTTTAAATAGCTGTGGGGCTGCATTTTGGAAAGAGAGTGGGGGGCAGGGGTAGGGTGTGATTTTTGGGGGGTTAATTTTTTGGGGTTTTTGCTTTGGGGTTTTTCGTGGAGAGCCCCTTTTCTGGTGTACTCACCATTTGTCCCACCTTTTTGGGGGTTGCGGGGGTAAAGTCATAGCTCCTCCCTTTCCTCTTCACTGATTTTTATTAAGGTTCCTCTCTCTTCCCCCCCATGATTTTTAAATATACCTCGCCTTAAAACTATGAAAGGTTTTCCCCCCCTCCACAAAACCCCTTCATTTTCCCTGGCCTTTCCCAAGGGCCTGACCTGTGTGTGCATGTGTGTGTGTGTATGTGTGGGGGTTTTTAAATGTTTTGACTCACCTAATTGTGGGGGGGCAGGGGCGAACTCAGCCCGGCCCCCGCCCCCTTCCCTCGGGACCCCCCTACGGGTTTGCGTGTGTGTGTGTGTGTGTGTGTGTGTTTGTTTGTTTATTGTACTCTTTTCCCCAAATTTTTTGGTTGAAAGGAGCGAGTCAAAAAGCTCCGGGCCCCCCTTTTTCGCAGTCGCTACTTTTTTGGGCCCCCTCTCTTCCTCCCTCCCTGTGTGTGTGTGGTGTGTTGTGTGTGTGTGTGTGTTGTGTGTGTGGTGTGGTGTGTGTGGGGTGTCTTTGTGTTGTGTGGTGTGTGGTGGTGTGTGTTTTTTGGGGTTTTGGGGGGGTGTGTGTGTGGTGTGGTGTATTCACCAAATTGTACTCCCCCAAATTGTGGTTGCGGGGGTCGAAAACTCAGCTCCGGGCCCCGCCTCTTCACTGATCGATACTAGACCCCTCCCCCTTTCCCTCTGTTTTTCCCTTTGAGTTTTGCCCAAAACCTTTTTTTTTAAAAACTATGTATGGTCCCCCTCCCTCCACAAACTTCCTTGCGGGCTATTCCATTTCCTGACGACTCTATGACTAAAGGAAATACTTCCAAACGCCCCCTGTGACTCGCCCCTGAGTTTTTCACCCTTCCAGTTGTGCCCCCCTTGTTCTTTTTCCCCCCTCTCGGGAAAACATCCTATCTTTTCCCCACCTTGTCTTTTTCCCCTCAGATTTTGTATTCTTTATCAAAACTACCCTAAACCCTTTTTTGTCCTCCATTGGTCGTAGCCCAAATTTTTCCATCAACCTTTCCTCGTACGCATTCCCCTGACTCGGGACTAGCCTTTTTTCAAACCTTTGTACTTTCTCAAAACCTTCTTGACGCACTTCCCCGGGTGGGGGTTTCCAGACTGGGGGCGCAAAACCCCAGTTTTGGGCCTAACAAAACACAGTGTACAGAGTCTTGAACGATTTTTTTAAATAAAATATCGGAACGCTATTCCCCGGGTTTTCCCCGGGCGCCCCGTATCTGCGGGCAGTTTTTTGGGGTTGATGTGTGCCTCCGGTGCCCGTCTGGGTTTTTTAGGGGAAACCCCCCGAGGTTTTTTTTTTTCCCCCGGGAGCAGGTCTGAAAAATTTTTGGGTCCACCAAAGCCTATGGCCCCCCTTTGCCCCCCCCCCCAATCTTCATGACTTTGCTTTTGGGGCGGGATTGAATTCGAGAAGCCAGTTTCGGGACCAAAAGTCCCCTTCCAAGTCTCTTGCAGTCCTGCCTCATCCTCATCCAAAATTTAATTTCCCTTCTCATCAATTTCACATCATCTGCGAATAGGGGACACTTCAGAGCCCTATTTTTTTCCCATCATGTCGTTCGAAATAAATCAAAAATACCCGGGATCCTAAACTGCCCCCTGTGGGCCCCCCCGCTTGTCACAGGGCGCCCCAGTGATCCCCTTTTTCCCACATACCAGACTCTTTACTGCCCCCCCGGGTTGTGTGGGGGTTTTGTGGGGTGTGTGTGTGGGGTTTTTTGCGTTGGAGGAACAGCGCCAAGCATTCACACAACTAAAAAGTTACAGCTACGGGTAATTGGAGGACCGAAAAGAGCAACAGTGAAATTTCGGAAATAAATTCCCAAAGAAACACAGAAGTTTGCTTTAAATTTCCGTTGGCTTTCTCCGCATTTATTAAATTTCTAAACTGTAAAAATAAGATAATATAAGAAATTTTTTGGGGTTTTTTAAAACCCCGGGGGGGGGTTACCCCCCCAGGGAATTCAAAAACTCAGTGCTTTATTGAGGGCTGCTGTCGTCTTTTTTTCACTGGGGCCCTTTTCCCTTTTCCCCCCAGGGGGGCGACACACGCCGGTCCCAAAAAAACACCCAGTACTTTCTACCAGGTCAGTGGTAATTTACTGCGCGGGGATGCAAGCCGCTGGCGGCTCGCGAAAAGAAATCAAATTCACGGGGGCTCGAAAAATTATAAATTAAATTTAAAAAGAAAATAAAAATATAAAAATAATTTTTAATTTTGATCCCTATTTTTCCCTGAGGTGAGATGAAGCGAAGTCACAGTGAGATAACATTCTAACATCCCTACCCTAGCGTAAAAGAAATCAAAACGTGTCCACTTTCGGGAAACTGAACCGGGAACTTTTAGCTCGGGGGGTCGGGGGGGGTCTCCCCTGAAAACAGTTAAGTTCAAGCTTTCGGGGGGACTGGAACCCCTAATTTTGTTAAATTTGGTGTTTGAAAATAGGCAACAGAAAATTTGAGACTTTCGGCAACATGTATGAAAGTAAAAAGACTTAACTTTTCTGCTTTTGGAAGCTAGCTGGGAAGGGCCCATTTTTAAATTGAAACCAAAAATGCAGTCCCAAATAGTGGGCCGTTATGATGGGTCGAAATTTTTGGTTTAAACAAAAACGCAATAGGATGAACAAGCCATCCCAGAAACCCCAAAACCCGTAGAAAAGGAGCCTTAAAAAAAAGTTTGGGCTTTATTTTGCAAATTTAAAAAAAGAATGCAGGCAAAAAATACCAATTTTTAATTTTTCTCAATTACTTTTATTGCACTACCCGCTCAGTACAAATTAACTTATTTTGGGTTTCGCAAAATTGCAGTAGCTGCGGCTCTCTCAATCAAAAGTGTTTAAAACCCAAGGGCTCTCTTTCAAAAATTTTGTGAGTAACCCGTACTAGGGGAAACAGCGGGCAACAATTTTAAAAGAAACATAGCCAACGTTTCTACCGTGAAGGGGGAAAAAAGAACCACGGACACCTGTTTTTGAGGGGGGGATTGCGTTGCCAAACCCCAGCTACGGGAAAACATGTGGGTTTTCGCAGTTCACTGCCCCGAAACACCCCAAAATTTTTAAAATCGCAGTTTTTCGTGGGTCTCTAACACTGATTCCTACTTTTAAACCGGGACTAAGCCCCCTTGTTTTTTATTGTATCACTAGGTACAGTAATTTCAACCTGTTTCACAAATTTTTCAAGTTTATCCAAAAAACCCCTAACATTAAAGAAACGGTCACCCCACCCAAACCAAACCTAGTTTCCCCAAATGAGTCCTTCCCCTGATGCTTCTAGGAAGTGGAAAACGCCGTTAACCCGTTAACTAAACCCCCTTTGTTTTGGCCACTGGGAAACCTTTGCCTGCCTTTTTCTTGTCCCTCCCTAAATTTTGAAAAACCCTCTCCCAGTTCCCCGGGGATTGGCTAATTATGGTGCCTTAAAACAGCCAATCACCCGGGAAAATTTCCCACCCCCGTTTTTAGATTTGGGCAAAGGTCCCAGTGAGCAACAAAATTTTAACTGACAAAATTTCCCGGGGCCCATAAACGTTTCCTTAATTAAAATATCCCTTCATATTCCTTTTTAAAAAAGGAACCCGGGGGACAAAGTTTCCCAAAAAAAAAATTATAAAGAAAAAAAGCTTCTTTAAATAAAACCATGTAAAAAAGTTTTTGGGAGAATTAATGATAAAAGTTAAGAGTCAAACTTTAAGGGAAAAATTGCAGAGTAACAAGGGGGAATTTTGGAAAGGAAGAGATTGTGAAAAACTATTCTTTTCCAAAAAAAGTACAAGTGAAAAGTACCAATAAAAGTAAGAAATTTTTATTGCAATTTTAAAGGGAAATTTGAAAAAAATATATCTAAGTGAATTGATCAATAAATCAAACCTTTTAAAAAGTATGGAACAGGTTTCAAAACAAAGTTATTAAAAGCAGTTTAAAAGTTTTTTTGTAAAATAGGAGGCTCAGGGTTTGGGTGTGTAGGAGAGGTGGGGCTTTTTCACAGAAAGCTCTTTGCTGATGACTCTTTTCTTTTTGGGAAAATTCTGGGAGGTTGCAAAGGTTTTTTTTGGGGGAATTTTTAACTAAAGTGAATGAAGGAAATTAAAAAATAGACGTAGGAAAAAAATGGGATGAGAGCAACATATGAATCCCAAAAATTTACATTTTTTAATATCATATAAAGAGGAAGGGAGAAAGGGGGGAAATAAAAGTTTTTTAGAAATTTGAAGGGAGACTAATTGGGGGATGGGTCCCCTGAAAGAAACCCGTAAACCATAAATAAAGAAGGGAAAAAGTAGAGGTCCATTTTAGGCATCGTGTAAAAAAACAACTTTAACTATGAATGCAAAAAGGGAAAGGTAACCCGATAAAGTGGTACCAACATGGTTAAATTTATAAAAACCTGGGCTTTAAAAGTTGCAGAAGAGAAAAAAACGTACTTCAAGGAAAAAAACCCAAAATTCCCCCCCGGAGCTTTTTTAAAAAATTTTCTTCCCGCTAAACCCCTGCAAAATTTTAATTTTGGAAATTCATTTATAAACAAAATACATTTAAAAAAACTAATGGGAAGGAGAAAAAACTTAAAAAAACATTTCAGAGCCTACATCTCATTTACTTCCCAAATTTTCCCTGGCGGGGGGACCCCGGGGGTGCCCAGAATTTCTTTAAACGCCAAATTTTTCCCCCTGGGGCTTTAACACTGAGCTTTTAAAAGAGGAAGCCCCGGCCGCAGTGGGTCCTTGGGTTTCTTTGATGAGTTTTTCACCTAAGCCTTTTTAGGAATTTCAGATCACCCTTTTCCCCCCTACCCAAAGGTCTTTCCCACAAAAGACTGGGGGGGGGCCCCAAGGTTTTTTAGCCCAAGGGTGGCAGCCCTCTGTTTTCTTTTGGGCTCTCTAAAAAAAAGGCGGGGAAAGACTTTCCCTTTAGCTTCAGAATGGGCCAAAAAAATATCCCGTGAACGTAGAGGCCCCAAAAAAAGGGGTAGCCCCCAAAGCAATCTGCTTAAACCCTCCTTCCAGGGTAACATTGGGGGTCATAAAACCCCTTCCCGAAACCCAAAGGTACTTGAGATTCCCATTCAGCCCGGGCAACGGGCTGCGGGGAGGCTTCTCTTTAAAGAAGTTAATCTTCCCCAAAAAGTCCCATAATTAAATTTCCTTTTGAGTATGATTGACGAGAACATGTAGTCAGCTGACGTCCTGCCGCCAAAAAGCAAATAGGTTCGATGAGCATGGGGCGTCTAAAACAAGAGCTACAAAACCCAAACCGAAAAACCTGTAGAAACGATTTGGTCTATTGGTAAAAATAAAAAAATATATATATATATATAATATAAATATAATATAAATTTAAAAAAAACTATATAAAAAAATAAATAAAAAAAATTTTAAAAATATATATAATAAAGTGGGGTGTTTTCGCCCGGGCTTTAACATGAAAAAAATTATTTTTTTTTCCCCTTTTTGGAGCTTCAAAATTCCCCTTTAAGTGGGCCCCATCTTTTTTTTTAAAGCTGCCCAAGGTAATGCTTCATTAATTTTTTACCTTTTAATTTTTTCCAAACTTAACTGCAATTCCCAACGGCCCAAAAACAGTTTTTTGCCCATAACCCTCCCAAAATAAAAAATTTTAAACAAATTCACCAATCTGCCTTTTTTTTAAAAAGAAAAGAAGAAGGGATTCTCAAAGAAAACAAAATATCATAGAAAAAAACAAAATTACAGAGGGTTTTTTGAAAAAATGCAAGGGAAAAAGAGAACCCTTTTCCCAAACCACTAGAACAAAACGTTTTCCCAAAATACCCGTACAGAGTTCTCAAATCACCAGACAAAGGGGTTCTCCAAAACCCCCGAGTACAAGTTTTTCAAACCACCATCAGCGTTTCCAAAAACCCTAAAAAAAGGGGTTTTTTCAAACCACCAGTTTCAGCGTTCTCAAGCCTCGGTACAGCGTTTTCAAAACCCCGAGTACAGCGTTCTCAAACCCCCAGTAAAAAGCGTTGGGTTTAAACCCCCCAGTAAAAGTGTTTCTCAAACTACCAGTACATCGTTTCTCAAACCACCATACAAAACGTTTTCAAAAACCCCCATTAAAAGCGTTCTCAAACCACTCCGTACAGCGTTTTTCAAACCAACCCGTACAGCTTTCCCCAAAAAACCAAACAAACGTTCTCCCAAACCCCCCCGTAAAAGCGTTTTTCAAAAAACCCCCAGTACGCGTTCCCAAAACCACCAAAGGGTTCCAAAACCAAAACCCTCGGTTTTTTTAAACAAACCCCCGGGGTTCCTCAAACCACCAGTAAAACGTTCCAGACCCCCCATACAGTGGTTTTTCAAAAACCTCGATAAAAGCGTTTTCAAACCACCAGTAAAAGCGTTCCCCAAAAACCCCCATTTAAACGTTTTTCAAAAACCCCCATTACAGCGTTCTCCCAACCCCACCAGTACAGGGTTCCCCAGACCCCCAGTAAAAGCGTTCTCAAACCCCCAGTACAGCGTTCTCCAAAACCCCCAGTACCCGCGTTTCTCAAACCAAACCCTTTCAGCGTTTCCAAAACCCCCATACAACGTTCTCAAGCCACCAGTACAACGTTCTCAAACCTCCAGTACAGCGTTCTTTAAAACCCCCATACAGGTTCTCAAACCCCCCGTACAGCGTTATCAAACCCAAACCCGAACCCGCGTTTCTCAAACCCCAGTAAAAGCGTTCTCCAAAAACCAGTAAGCGTTTTCCCAAACCTCCAGTACAGCGTTCCCCAACCCAAACCCTTTCAAGCGTTTTTCAAACCTCCAGTACAAACGTTTTTCAAACCACCATTTCAGCGTTTCCAAACCTTCCCCCTACAGCGTTTTCAAACCACCAGTACAGGTTTCTCCAAACCAAACCCTACAAACGTTTTTCAAACCACCATTAAAAAGCTTTTTCAACCCCCGTACCAAAACGTTCCTTTAAGCCCCAGTAAAAGCTTTCTCCCCGACCCCCCCAGTTTAAAAGCGTTCCCCAAAACCCTTTATTTCAGCGTTTTTCAAACCTCCATACAGCGTTCTCCCAAAACCCCCAAGAAAAGCGTTTTTCAAACCCCCAGTAAAAGCGTTCTCAAAAACCCCCAGTCCCGCGTTCTTAAAAAATTAGTGGGGGTTTTTCTCAAAAAAGTTTTGAATTTTAGAATTCCAAAGGGTTCTTTACTTTTTAGTTTTAAAAGAAACAAAAAAAAAAATCTCAACAAGGAAACTCCGGGGCGCTGCCATTTTTTTTTTTTACAAGTAAAGTTTTTGATTCTCAAGGGACCCCGTGTATTATTGCTTGTTTCCTTTTTATGTACCCTCCACAATTTTTAAATTTTTTAATAATTTTTATTATTATTAAATATTTGTACTTTTTTAATTTTTACACAAAAATTAATAACTTTTTTATATTTTTTTAACATTTTAAATTTTTTTTATTTTTATTATTATTATTATTATTATTATTATTATTTTTGTAAAATGAATGGTTCACAGAAACCCACAAGTTGGTAAAAATTTGACACCTATGGCCCCCCCACTTTGGGGATCTTTATTTTAAAGGGAAAAGTTTCGCCACACAGTAAATTCCCCCATTTTCCCTACAAAGGAGAAAAAGGTTAAGAAAAAGGGGGAGTTTTTAGGGGAACCGTTTCCCTCAACCCTTTAAATCCATTTGGTAAAATTCCATCAATCTTGAAAAAAATACAGCAAAATGGGGCAAGAAAACAGCTTAATACCGAAGGGAAAAAGAGGTCAGCAAAGTTTTGGGGGTGTCACCATTCCCAACCCACTTCCTGCCCGACACAGCAACTCTTTTGGGGTCTTAGGGACAAAGGGGAAAAACCCTCACCAAATTCTACATCAAAAAAATTACACCACCTAAAGTCTCTTTCACCCTCCGCCCCACGGGATAATTTAAATTTCTTCTTTTGCACATATGCGTTTCTTTTCATGATTGATGGACTTAAAACCCCCATCGACTCAAGGTTTTAGGGGGCTGATTAAACCCCAAACTCCTCCGTTTTCACCTTTCCCCCTTTTTTGGGCTGATGAATTACTGTTTTTGGCCCAAACGTTTCCCCCAATAAAGATACCCAAGTGTTGCCCTAGGTGGGCTAAATTTTTTATTATTATTTTTTATTTTTATTATTATTATTATTATTTTTATTAAAAATTTTAATTTTTAAATTTTAAATTTTTATTATAATCGTCAAATTTTCAACACATCTTCAAATATTACAAAAATATTCCCTCATTATCTGTTCTCCACCCGCCCTTCCCCCAAAAAACATCACATCCTTCCAAACCCAAAAACATCATTATTTCCCCCCCTGACAAAACTCGTTTATCATATCCTGTCCCTCACTATCTTATCGCTAATCGTCAGTGATACCCCCTCACCTTGAACCAAACAAAATCTGGGAAACACACCGTCTCAAAATCGTCCCCACATGGCCCCAAACCCAAAATGATCTTTTCCCATTTAAAAACTTAAAAAGGGGAACCCCAAAAGTAAAGCCCCCCCAAATTTTATTTTTTCCCACTTTTGTACAAAAAACCCCAAAAGGGAAGACAACCCCGAGAAATTTAAAAAAACGTAAAATCACAACAGTATCGATAAAACCAAAAAAATTTTAATACCCCGTAAATCCCACAACCACTTTACAAAGTGGAATAGCAAACACTCTGAAACCAAAAAAAAATGACGCCTTACAAACAAACCCTTTAAATCTGCCTTTTATCAGTATCTCAGACAAATTTTTAAAGGAGAACAACAAAAAAGCTACAACGAAAAATTACCAAAGCTCGAGAATCCCAAAGGGAACGTCAAACCCCAAACCCCTTTTCACTATTTAACTGCAAACCTTTTTTGTCCGGGGTTTATCTGTTTGGGACTTTTAAAAACCCACTGGGGGGTGAAATGCCGGGAATTTTTAAATATTTAACGTGAGTTTCACTTTTTTTCTCTTTAAACATCCTCGTCCCCCCTCCCTATTTAATTTTTAAAAATGATAAAATATATTCATAAAAAACAAATTTTGAGTAAATTAAAAACTTTACATACAAACCCTCAGTCAAACAGAATTATAAAAGTCAAATTTTTCCATAAGCCAACTGAAGCGTTTGAGAAAATAATCCCACAGTGAATAATTAAAAATTCTATTTGAAAGCCACTGTTATTCCTGTCGTCAAACAATTAACGCATCACGCATGTATTACGTATAACGCTCTTATTTCTCACATATTAGGCACGTATTAAGTATAATACACGTAAAAATGAGCATATTATACGTTACGCATTATATTAGGTAAATGGACACAGAGCAACTAGTGCGACACTTTATTGTAGCAACTATTTCCCCTCTCCAGGAGATTTATCAAACCTTATTTGGGTTGACATTAAACCACTTGACACCTCTGTAGTACTGAGCGCAGGGCACATGTTCCCATGGGTTTACGGGCCTCAAATCGAGTCTCGGGAGTTCATTTATACATATAAAATATATATTACAAATTAAAATATAATATACATAATATATAATATATATATATATAATATGAATATATATAATATAATATATATATAAATATATATATAAAAAAAATAACAGAATACATATATATATAATATATAATATACATATAAATATATAAAATAAATATATATATATATATATATATATATTAAAATACAAAATATAATAAAATAATATATATAATATATATATTAAATTAATAAAATATATAAATATAAATATATATGAAATATATATATATAATATAAATATATAAAATCTATAATATAAAATATATATAATATATATATAAATAATAAAACAGTATACATATATATAATTATATATATAAATATATATATATATAATATATATAAAAATAATATATATATATATATATATATAATATATATAATATATAATATATATATATACATATATATATATTAAAAATATATATATATATATATATAGAAAATATATATATATATATATAAAAATAAAATATATATATATATATATAAATATATATATATAATATATATATAAATATAAAAATATATATATATATATATAAATATATATATATAATATATAATATATATATAATATATATAATATAAATATATATATATATATATATATAATATAAATAACTACTGCGACTAGCCGGAGATTCGAACCCATTTCGTTTTGGGGCCCCCCTCATGGTGAGCGAAAATCACAAGACGCTTACCATGAGGCGGTGAGCGTCATAAGTATGTATATATATATAATATAAATATATATATATATATATATATATATAAATATATATATAAATATATATATATATAATATAATATATATATAAATATATAATATATATATATATAATATATATATATATATATATATATATATATATATATATAATATATATATATTGTCGTGCCGAATATGTAAAACTGGTCAATTAGCAAGAACTCATTTAAAATTAAGTTCTTTCTAAAATTTTCTCTTATACATTTAAAGATATATTTTTTTCATTAATGTTAATGTAAAAAATTTTAATTTTGCACCAAAAGAAACTTAGAAAACTTACCTAACCTTATTATAACAAGAACAATTTATTTTAGCCTAACCTAACTAAATATATTTTAGATTTGTTTACAATAATTTAATACTATACAAACACAATGAAATATACTTTTTTCGTTAGGTTCAGAGTGATTTTGGCGAAATTATTGCATACACAAATTTTCACTTGTCCTATATGGCAAGATGAGCGTTGCTATTTAAGCCAAGATCGCAAGTTCTGCCTATTCGGCACGACATATATATACAGACACGCACATGCATATATATATATACATACATCTAGGTTTTTCTCCTTTTTCTAAATAGCTCTTGTTCTTCTTTATTTCTTCTATTGTCCATGGGGAAGTGGAAAAGAATCTTTCCTCCGTAAGCCATGCGTGTCGTACGAGGCGACTAAAATGCCGGGAGCATTGGGCTAGTAACCCCTTCTCCTGTAGACATTTACTAAAAAAGAGAAGAAGAAAAACTTTATAAAACTGGGATGCTTGAATGTGCGAGGATGTAGTGCGGATGGCAAGAAACAGATGATTGCTGATGTTATGAATGAAAAGAAGTTGGATGTCCTGGCCCTAAGCGAAACAAAGCTGAAGGGGGTAGGGAGTTTCGGTGGGGGAAATAAATGGAATTAAATCTGGAGTATCTGAGAGAGTTAGAGCAAAGGAAGGGGTAGCAGTAATGTTGAATGATCAGTTATGGAAGGAGAAAAGAGAATATGAATGTGTAAATTCAAGAATTATGTGGATTAAAGTAAAGGTTGGATGTGAGAAGTGGGTCATAATAAGCATGTATGCACCTGGAGAAGAGAGGAATGCAGAGGAGAGAGAGAGATTTTGGGAGATGTTAAGTGAATGTATAGGAGCCTTTGAACCAATTTAGAGAGTAATTGTGGTAGGGGGCGTGAATGCAAAAGTAGGAGAAACTTTTAGAGAGGGTGTGGTAGGTAAGTTGGGGTGCCAGGTGTAAATGATAAGGGGACCCTTTGTTTGAACTTTGTATAGAAAGGGGGTTTAGTTATAGGTAATGCATATTTTAAGAAAAAAAGAGGATAAATAAGTATAACAGATATAAATGTAGGGCGAAATTCAGTATTTGTTGGATTATGTTTGGTAGATAGGAAGACTGTTGAGTAGACTTCAGGATGTACATGTTTATAGAGGGGCCACAGATATATCAATCACTTTCTATTGTAGCTACACTGAAGTAAAAGGTAGATGGGGTACAAGGAGAATAGAAGCATCAGGAAGAGAGAAGTGAAAAGGGTTTATAAACTAAAAGAGGAGGCAGTTATGGTAAGATATAAACAGCTATTGGGGGATAGATGGGCTAATGAGAGCATAGGGAATGGGGTCGAAGAGGTATGGGGTAGGTTAAAAATGTAGTTGTTAGAGTTTTCACAGAAGTTTGTGGGTTTCAGGAAAGTGGGTGCGGGAGGAAGAGGAGCGATTGGGGGAACGATGATTAAAGAGAGTAGTAAGGGAGAAAAAGTTAGCATATGAGAATTTTTACAAAGTAGAAGTGAAAGCAAGGAGGGAAGAGTATATGGAAAAAAGAGAGAGGTTAAGAGAGGGGAAGCAATGTAAAAAGAGCAAAAGAGAGTGGGGTGAATGTTATCAACAAATTTTTTGAAAATAAGAAAAAGTTTTGAGTGAGATAACAAGTTAAGAAAGCCTAGAGAACAAATGATTTGTCAGTTAAAAATAGGAGAGGAGAGTTTATTAAATGGAGAGTTAGAGGTATTGGAAATGGGGAATATTTTGAGGAATTGTTAAATGTTGTGAAGATAGGGAAGCTGTGATTTCGTGTATAGGGCAAGGGGGAATAACATCTTGTAGAGTGAGGAAGAGCCATTTGAGTGTGGGGGGAAATTCGTGAGCAGTAGGTAAAATGAAAGGGGTAAGGCAGCCGGGATTTATGGATAAAGATAGAAATTTTTAAAAGCAGGTGGGGAATAGTTTTGGAGTGGTTGGTGCAATTTTTTAATAAATGTATGGAATAGGGTAAGGTACCTAGGATTGGCAGAGAGCATGCATAGTTCCTTTGTATAAAGGCAAGGGGATAAAAGAGAGTGCAAAAATTATAGAGGGATAAGTCTGTTGAGTATACCTGGTAAAGTGTATGGGAGAGTTATTATTGAAAGAATTAAGATAAGACGGAGAATAGGATAGCAGATGAACAAGGAGGGTTTAGGAAAGGTAGGGGGTGTGTGGACCAGGTGTTTACAGTGAAACATATAAGTGAACAGTATTTAGATAAGGCTAAAGAGGTCTTTTTGGCATTTATGGATTTGGAAAAGGCGTATGAATGGGTGGATAGGGGGCAATGTGGCAGATGTTGCAGTGTATGGTGTAGGAGGTAGGTTACTGAAAGCAGTGAAGAGTTTTACGAGGATAGTGAGGCTCAAGTTAGAGTATGTAGGAAAGAGGAAATTATTTCCCAAAAAGTAGGCCTTAGACAAGGATGTGTGATGTCACCGTGGTTGTTTAATAATTTATAGATGGGGTTTGTAAGAGAAGTAGATGCGAGGTCTTGGCAAGAGGCGTGGAGTTAAAAGATAAAGAATCACACATAAAGTGGAGTTGCCACAGTTGCTCTTTGCTGATGAACACTGTGCTCTTGGGAGATTCTGAAGAGAATGTTGCAGAGATTGGTGGATGAATTTGGTAGGGTGTGCAAAAGAAGAAAATTGAAAGTGAATACAGGAAAGAGTAAGGTTAATGAGGATAACAAAAAGATTAGGTGATGAAAGATTGGATATCAGATTGGAGGGAGAGAGTATGGAGGAGGTGAATGTATTCAGATATTTGGGAGTGGACGTGTCAGCGGATGGGTCTATGAAAGGTGAGTGAATCATAGAATTGATGAGGGAAAAGGGTGAGTGTGCACTTAGGAGTCTGTGGAGACAAAGAACTTTGTCCTTGGAGGCAAAGAGGGGAATGTATGAGAGTATAGTTTTACCAACGCTCTTATATGGGTGTGAAGCATGGGCGATGAATGTTGCAGCGAGGAGAAGGCTGGAGCAGTGGAGATGTCATGTCTGAGGGCAATGTGTGGTGTGAATATAATGCAGAGAATTCGAGTTTGGAATTAGGAGGAGTGCGGGATTACCAAAACTGTTTTTCCAAGGCTGAGGATGGGTTGTTGAGGTGGTTCGGACATGTAGGAATGGAGCGAAACAAAGACTTCAAGAGTGTACAGTCCGTAGTGGGAAAGGGAAGGGGAGTAGGGTCGCCTAGGA
>NC_069452.1:17844039-17879513 GCF_026875155.1 Cherax quadricarinatus | reverse complement strand
TAATTTTATCCTTCAAATTTATAACAGCAATATGTACACTATGTACAGTGATAAGTATAGTGCACTCCACGGTAAGCAAGGCAGAAATAGAAGCCACAAGATAGCAGACCGTGCTTCAACCAGCTCTAGAATGGGAATGACAAGGGCAGACAGGAGAGCGGTACCCACATAACCTCTGCGATTGCCAAAACCATCTTCTTATTGGCTAGAACCTGGTCACTAGTTGAACGACGGGGCCCCATCATTAACTCTTAGCAACCTGGTTCGATACAACCTGGTTCGCTGGTTGGGGTGATAGCCTGTAAATGAGGGTGTGTACATGCGCCGAATAAAGGTTACGTACTCTTTGCATGCCACAACCACCAACACTACAACCAACACTACCACCAACACTACCACCAATACCACTACCACTGTGGCATGCAGAGAGTACGTAACCTTTATTCGGCGCATGTACACACCCTCATTTACAGGCTATCTCCCCAACCAGCGAACCAGGTTGCTAAGAGTTGATGATGGGCCCATCGTTCAACTAGTGACCAGGTTCTTAGCCAATAAGAAGATGGTTTTGGCAATCGCAGAGGTTATGTGGGTACCGCTCTCCTGTCTGCCCTTGTCATTCCCATTCTAGAGCTGGTTGAAGCACGGTCTGCTATCTTGTGGCTTCTATTTCTGCCTTGCTTACCGTGGAGTGCACTATACTTATCACTGTACATAGTGTACATATTGCTGTTCTAAATTGGTGAAGGATAATATAAGTCTAAACTTTTTCTGCTGTGTTTATTTTGCTCCCATTACTCCCGGGATAACAGGCCATTTGGAAAAGTGGGTTGTAATATGGGTAGCCTGTCCGAGAGCTGGAGCTGGACTTAGAGAAACGGTTGAGCTTAGGGTGAAGCTCGTAGCAGGAACATTGTGGAGCTTGCTGTCTGGCATTGCTTTACAAATTTTGCGTGTCAGTTGCTTTATGGTCAGCCTTGCTATTGTGTGATCTTCAACAGCTCGCTACTAGCTTGTTCGGTGTGCTCGCTTCGCTACGGTCAATCTTCTAGAACAGTGTAGATGTCTGGCATTGCTTTACAAATTTTGCGTGTCAGTTGTTACTAGCCTGTTCGGTGTGGAGAATTTTGCAGTCTGCTTTGCTTGTATGAGTATTCTGCAATTATACTGTGCATAGCTAAGCGTGTTCTGCAAATTAACGTGTTACGTTGGGGAATTCTGCAATCGTACTGTGCATAGCGAATAACTTATGCCACCTAGACGAGTCAGACGTTCTGGTGTCGGCATATACTTTGCATAACCTACCTAAATTGTCCCTACAGCGTTGTTGGCAAATTGCTCGTTCCATTGGCATTAAATACAAACGCACTCTCACAACTGCGCACTGCGTTCACTGATTGCTGACAAACTTTATAGAAGAAGAGATGGCACATCAGACTCCTCCCTCTACGGGAGCTAGGGCCAAAATCTACTATTCTCGCAGGAGGAAGATGATACACCTACGGAAAAATGGTCAGTATAGTGCAGCTGGGTTGTCTCAAGGTGAATCAGCGTCGTTGGCACTTGAGCTGGCAAAAATCAATCTTGAGCAAACAAGGGAACAGAGAGCATTCGCAAGGGAAGAATTTTATAGGTGTTACAAAACTCGTCTTCTTAACCTTCTCCAATGGTATTGCAGAGTGTTAAGGTAGCATTCTTGTTGAACATATGGCCTGTTTACGTTCTGCAACAATAACTTTTAATAAGTAATTCAGGATTACAAAACAAATAAGTACAATTTAGAATCTTTACTAGTAGAGTTTTGGCTTAATGCATGATTATAATGTTAGGATTAACATAAAATAAGGAGTTTAACTCTTACATTTCTCTTGGTACGTACTAGTACATTGATGTGAATAAATGAACCTCTTGAGGTTGAGCTTTGCACTAAAATCACCAATAATATGCATCTATAATGGTTATTAAGACCTAGCCACAAAGTAACTTACAATGGTTATAAAGACTTATCTGAACTATCAATTCAGAGTATACAGGAACTCGTAAGTGACGGACTTAGTCTCATTTTCATCCAACATGACTAAGAATAGCTTAGACCACAAATTAACATCAAAAGGCCAACAAGGCTTGTCCATTCAAATTAACATCAAAAGGCCAACAAGGCTTCTCCTTTCAAATTAACATCAAAAGGCCAACAAGGCTTGTCCATTCAACTGAAAGATTAAATTCTTTAGAGTATAAATAACTCGAAAGTGACAAGCTTAAGAAAGGAAGTCAGTCATGAAAGAAAAACGACCACAAGAGAGAACTTGACATGTCTCTTATGAGAGGTCAATGAGTGAGGTATGCTCCCTTGGCTATGCAAGCCCAAACTAGAAGTGGAATGCTAGTCAGAGTGTGAAGGACATACTCTCAGCGAGTGCTGTAAAACTACTCAGAGCAAGGGTTGTGAACCTTCTTGAGCGGTGCTGTAAACCTACTGACGGTACACTGAGTGTAAGCCAATGTCAGGTTGGTCACGTGATGAGGGAGATCAGCACCTTGCATGCTAACCGGCCACTTAATATAAAGCGTAACAAAAACAAATAATATAATACCTCAATATTAGCAATAATATTTGCCTTAACATATTATACATGTATTTATAAAATATAGGGGCTTATCCAATTATAAAAAAAACGGGTATGGCCTACTCGTAACAATAGGGAAAAGAGGGAAAGGAGGGGGGGGGTCAGTTTTCGCATTTTGTAAATGATTTTAGTTTACAAAAGCAGTACAGCTTGTTCCCGCTTCAATGAAGCCGAACCACGAACTTATTCGAAAGCTTCGAAAATCAGGCTCTAGCTGAGGTGGCGGAACAGCATTTGGGCATCGTTGGTTTTCATACAGCATTATTGGGGTAAGGCACAGGGATTTCCGTCAGTATTAATGACATTGAAATTTTCTGATTATAAGTAGTGAGACCACCAGTGTTGGGAGCATATACATGTATCCCAGCAAATATAGAAAAAGATTTTAAATTAAGCGGGCGGCAGTTAGTTCAATCCCTAGTGGACTTGTGAGACAGCAAACCAAAGCTTTTACCAGCTAACCTGGTATAAGAGTAGTGGTTGTCTCTAACTTTGAGGAGCTGGTGCAGCTTATTCTGATTGATAACCTGCTGGAGTCTGGGGCCAGAGGTTTCATGTTTTCTGCAGGATCGTGACTTAACCACTGCCATTGGGAGGCAGCCAGGTTGGCTGATAACATTCGAAACTAACGCTCCTTGTCCGAGCGGTCCCGTCTCTCTTTTCAACTGTTTGGCATGAGCAGAGATCGTCAACCGTGAGAATGAGAATGAAGTGCCAGCGGAGGTGGAACGTCTTCGTCAGCCACTAAGTTCACCCTGTGAGCCACGCTTGTCAAAACTTTTGGTCCACCTGCGGAGAGGCAACTACTCATGGTGCTCTCGCAACAGTTATCCAGAGAGACCACTAGCCAGAACGACACCATTTGCAACGTTCAGCAGGGAGTAAAGGGCAAAGCCTGTCGTCTGCTCCCCTGCAACAAAGTATGTCACATCCGTCCAACTGCCCCCATTAAAACCAAACCCATGGGAAAATCTCTAATATCCCTAGAAACATGTCCCCTAGAGAAGTCAGAAAAAGGTTATATTTGTGGCCCCTTATTATTGCAAGAGTCTTATTGCCTTCAGGAAAACTCAGACACTATGGAAGTAAAGACCTTCTAGAGATACTGAGAGCATATGCTACTTGTAAGAGAAGGAAATTTACCCCTTTCAGGAACACTCCTTGAATTCCTTGTTTTATTGGAAGCATTTGGAGGATCTATATATTTGTTCCTTTGCATAAAATTTATGTACAGTGCAAATTTACATGGGTACTTGACGTAGGTGTCTCAAAAAGGATTTCCCATGAAAATGCCATATTATTACGGGTTTTAATAACATTCTCTGTTAGTGGGTCCTGAACTATAATGATTAATTTTCTCCGGTTTTGGGCCATAATTGGGCAACACCCCAAGGGTTGTCTGGAGGAATGTTGACCTTTTCCTTGGACGACTCCGATTCGGAATACCCAGTTGTTTTATGACCACGGCCGGAGCTCGTAAATCAAGTGAACAGACCCCGATAAAGCCTTCCTATTCCAGATTCAGGTTTGCAGATGTCTCTGTTTCCTGCCCGGGATACCCTTTCCCGGGGGGAAAAAGAAAGGACCTTTTTTAAAAAATTCGCTTTTCAGGCAGCCATGGGCAAACCCCTTTTTGGGTATTGTCAGTATGATTAAAAAAAAATTATTTGATCTGCCTGGATGGAAGGAGATAGAGGGCCAAAATTGGATACAGGTTAGGGGTTCCCAACCAATTTTTTGACCTCAAATATTAATTAGCTATAATACTTCATTAGGGGGGTCATTAGGAATTAAAAAAAACCTTGTATAGAATCACAAAAGAATTTTATTGGCCCAAAAATTTAAAGAAGATGTGAAGAATATATTGGGTTCCGAAATGTCAGCAAGTAGGGAAACCGGGGAAATTTCCTTAACCTGCACCTCTCCAACCTATCCTGTGTGGAGAAAAGTTTTGAGATTTAATTAAGATTGTGTAGGTCCATACGTAGGGCAAAGTCTGGAAAAACAAAATTTATTTCGATTATGGATAAAGAACCCGATATCCGAAGCAATTCCATGGTAGTATTAATACAAAGATTTTTCAAAGCTTTAACAAAATTCATTTTGTTTTGGCATTCCTAAAAAAAATTCAAAAAGATCAAGGTACTAACTTCACTCCAAAGCTTTTGGGGGAAATATTAACTAGGGGTTTGGGATAATCCCCCAAATTACCACTGCCATCATCCTCGTCCCAAGGGGCTTTGGGAAAAATTCCTCAGACATTTAAAAAAAAAAGTAAAACTTTTTGAGCACTTTCCTACAGACTGGGTGAAAAATTCCCCTTTTTTGTGTTCTCAACGAGAGACGGTGCAAAAGCTACAGGGTATATTCCGTTTGAATTTTTTTGGGCCCCAATGTACAGGTCCTCTTGGGTGCTCAAAGAAAGGAGGAGGGAGAAGACGTTGCTCAAAATTACAACCCGTCTTCAAGGTTGCGGTCACGTTATTAGCCCAAAGGGTAACCTAAAGACAACTAAAAATAAGATGAAAAAAGGGGTTTACAAAGTGAACAATTCTGCTCCTTCCATCCAGGGCAAGTGTTTCAAAGTAAACTTTGTGCAGAGTCTTTTATACAGCCCCACATAGGCTTCTAATGATGCATTATCTTGCAATAGGGATCATCATTAGGGGGAGTACATTTCTCTTAATAAAAGAGAGAAAAATTTCCAGGTTTGAAAATAATTATCTCAAAGGACTCAATCTACTTTACCCCTCGAAAAATAAGGACCCATTGCGGGCGCTCTTTTTCGTAGATATCTTTCTGACGCTATATCTATCCCGAGTAATATTATCTAAAAGTAGGGTCAGAGGATTACTTGGGTTTTGGTGCCTTTGTTTCCAGAAGAGGATACGACTTGTGAGGGTGCACCGCCAAAAGACTGCTTTTTGTATCTCTTTTAAATTATAGCAATACTCTCTAGCATTCCTTTTCTGTTCAATAGGGCATTTAACTTTTTTCTTTGTTTCGACTTTGTTAGCCCAGAGACAGATTCAGGGTTGTGAGTTTTCCCGGTAAAGGTACTAGAAGTTACAGTAGCAGGTACATCAGGCCGGCAATGAGCAGCCGATTTAGGTTGCCAGCTTCTAGGACAATTTTTAGTTATCTTGTTTCTCTGTGTTTGTGAGAAATCTCGTAATTGTCTGCTAATGCTGCAGTTTCCAGAATATCCGAGGTAGTATGATCGATTAGATATTCTTGTATGTCCACAGACATACAGTTGTTAAACTCTTCGTGAAGTAACAATTGAACAAGGCTGTCGTAGTTATTTATATTCGCAGATCTACTCCATCTCTAAAATGCAACTTTTTTTCTCACGAGAAAACTCTACACAAGTTTGATCTTGTCGTCGTTGTAACGTACGAAATACACATTGATAACTTACAGGCAACAAGTTATATGCCTCTAGAATAGTTTGCTTGACAGCGTCATAACTAATGTACTTGGCAAATGGTAAAGCAGCAGTACAAGTTTGTGCTCTTCCTGTCAAAGTTGTGTGCAACAAGGTAGCCCAGTGCTTATGTGGCCGGTTCATAGCATGTGCCTGGTTCTCAAACACATCAAAATAGGTGTCTAAGTCACTTTCAAAAAACTTAGGAACCATGGATGCAGCTTTCTGCACATTAAATGTGTCCTGTGGTCTATCAGTCTGTTGTCTTCCGAGGCGAACATTTTTCTCTCTGGAAATCTTCTTCGTTCAGTGTCCTCTGTGCCTCTATTTGTGCAGTCTGCAACATAATGAGGCGTTCCAACCTCTCAAATTGTTCCTCAGGGATAGGACCAGTGGGTAACGGAGGAGTAAGTAATCTAACGAATGAGACTGGACGGTCTTTAGGTCTGACACCTCGTCCAGCTGTCCCTAGAGAGTCTAGATCTGGTCTAGGATAAGTAGATACAGGTGTAGCATACATGGTACTAGTATGAGGCTGAGTCATACTACCAGCTACACTCTGTACTATTGTGTCAGCGAGGCGGGAAGGTGTGAGCGAGAACAAAATTTCATTAGGCTCAGACACTTCTGCCATAGTTGCTCTTTCTTCTAAGTCATCAAATAGAGTCATACTTCCTAATTGTGACACTAGGCTTTCTGTATCTGAATCATAATCAGACATCTCTGTAAGAGCAGGAAACAGTATATCTTTAATTAACGCTCAGACAGTTTCTCTGGTGTAATTCCTATTATACGTCACACCGAGATATTTGGCTACTTGTCAACACGTCTGAAGTTTTAATGTACTTCAACTCAGACAAAGTCAGAGTATCAATTAATTGTTTCACTTTGGCATACATCACGAAAATAAATGTCTATGAGAGAGTGATTATGGGAAACTATAATCCTAATAGGAATTTTAGTGTTGGTTGTCTTAGAGCTAGAGCTCATAAACAGTATTTCCATCGCCTTGGATCAAGAGACTCAGTCAGGTACATACATCCACCTAGAATGTTGTACAAGACAAAACTCAAAGTCTTCAGATTAGGAAAGTACTCAAAGTGTTTGAATAACTATGGTCAAACTGGACAATTTATCCAACACCTTGGATCAAGAGCATCCCGGACGGGCCCCATTTGATACAAAAAACGCGATTTCTAAAAAGCTTAGAGATCTCCAGTAACAGGATCCATCCTGTTACTGGGTTTTCGTAACAATTAGAATTCAATAAGAATTAATAGTGCTTCAGGATTACAACTGGTAGGCTACTAACTAGAGAAATTAAAATTTAATAAATTTATTAATAATTAAGTTGTCTAGGCATACATCAAATTAAATTAAATCAATATCAACTATAAGAATAAGAATAATCACTTCTCTCGTGTACAGTATTATTGTGCTGAAAGCACATATCACATTTATAATTCTTAAGTACCGTCTGGTACATAAACATTTAATAATACAATATACAAATAAGTTTATGTGTATGCGTGTAAGTGCTCTAAGTAGTTCGCTATGTCTCACGACTCAACTAGACTTAAACAAGTGACTGACAAAGTCCTCAAATAAACTAACTTCTTGACTAACTGGCAGTCAGAACAGTCTGCTTGAACAATAAAAAGAATGCTAAGCCCAATAGCAATATAACAAGCAACTGCGACACAATCAGGATCAAGGAGATAATATAACGACAGCTAGTAGGGACCATCTGCAGATTCTCCCAAAAGTCACAAAACTCCCATACTACTGAATCTAAGTTCAGCATAAGAAAATCCCTGACTGTGACAGTATACAGATACCAGTACAAGTTAGGTCAGAAGCTACAGCTCAGGACCTGAGTTGCTCAGAGTGTCTAAGAGACACACAACCTCAGTACAACGTCGAAAATCACTAAGTCTATACAATATTCTGTGAACAGAGCTCTACAGAACCAACAAGAAAGCTACAGAGACATTCTTCCAACAAGGGCCAATAAGGGAGATTTAGGCTCGTCTTGTCTAGAATACGTCCAACCACCAAGCGAGTCTAGACCAGACTGAATACTTCAGGCAAGGTGTGATACACCCCCCTCTATCACGTGTATAGCTCCATGGACAGTTGCTGCTCAACAACAATGAGAAGCCGGCAGAGTAACGAGCCACAAGCAATAATTACAGTAGTTAGACAGTCAAAACTTGAACTATGAGTACATAATAATATGTTACACCCTATATAACAAAAGTAACTAAGTCAAATAATAATATAAAGCAATATATTTATGATTTAGCTATTATCCAAATATAAGCAATATAAAATTATATGAAAAGGTAATATACATTATATATATATATATACATATACATCATTTACATTGTAACCCATTCAGGGGTTGCAACAGGATTCTAACTAAACCTCATGAAACACCACTGCATCACCCTGATACAGCTAAAAAGATAAACGACTTCTTCTCAGACATAGGATCTAATCTCACCAGTAAAATCCCATGTACCAATGCCCGTGCCAGGGACTACCTAGATGGGAATTTCCCAAATTCCTTCTGTCTTGTACCAACTGAGCCCACGGAAGTCACCGCAATCATAAAGTCACTTAAAAATAACTTGGGGAATCTGTCTCACGTCCCACCATTATTGTACAAGCGAGCAGCCCATGTCCTTTCGCATGCTATTACATTACTTTTTAACGAGTCACTAGAAACTAGCACTTTCCTGACACTACTCAAAACAGCAAGGGTTACACCAATACATAAAGGTGGTGACCCTATAGACGTAAACAACTATAGGCCAATATCAAACTTACCATTGCTATCCAAAATCTTCGAGAAACTTGTGCACAGGAGACTGTTCATTTATAACGTCACAAAACATATTCAACCCCTGCCAATTTGGATTCAGGAAAAAAAAGCACTAGTGATGCATTATAAATATGGTAGACCTGCTTTAACACAGCATTGGAAAATAAGGAATATCCGCTAGGAATTTTTATTGACTAAGAAAAGCGCTTGACAAAGTAGACCACGGCATCCTACTCCACAAAACTTGACCACTATGGTATAAAGGCCATGCACTTGCATATATTTTAAATCCTACCTTTCTAATAGGTATCAGTATGTCACCATTAAAGACACAGCCTCATCAATACGGCCACTTGATACTGGAGTTCCACAGGGAAGTGTCCTTGGACCCCTGCTCTTCCTCATTTACATCAGGATCTTTCCAAACATATCCCAACGCCTGAAACCCATTCTCTTTGCTGACGACACGACTTATGTCATCTCCCACCCTAATCTTGCCACCCTCAACACCATTGTTAACGAGGAGCTGCTCAAATATCAACTTGGATGACAGCCAATAAACTTACACTTAACACTGGCAAAACCTACTATATTATGTTTGGTAGCAGAGCAGGTGTTGCGCAACTTAACATTAAGATTGACAACACTCTAATTGCCAACATAATGAGGCAAATTCCTTGGCCTATACCTCGACAACAACCTAAATTTCAGCACCCATATCCAACTCATATCAAAAAAAGTATCCAAAACGGTTGGGATCCTCTCCAAGATACGATACTACGTGTCGCAAACTGCCCTTCTCACACTATACCATTCACTTATATATCCATACCTCACTTATTGCTATCTGTGCTTTGGGGTTCAACTGCAGCAACACACCTAAAGCCAATAAGAACACCAACAAAAAGCTACAGTAAAATAATCCACTAAATCCCATCCCTGGCAACACAACCCTCACTCTTCATATATCTAAACTTACTCCCTGTTCAGAACATCCACACTTACTACTGTGCTATCTATATCTACAGGACCTTAAATTCCAATATTAACCTTGACCTAAAACACTTTCTTGATAGTTGTGACAGGATCCACAGGCATAACACCAGACACAAACATCTCTACGACATTCCCCGTGTTCGACTAAACCTTTACAAAAATTCAATGTATTTCAAAGGACCTAAAATCTGGAGCACCCTACCTGAAAACTCTAGAACTGCAGACACATTCATCACTTTCAAAACTACAGTTAGAAAACATCTTATCACCCTGAACACCCCGATAACTAACTACATGATAACCACCTGGTGGTTCACAATTACACTCACTCACCCACTGACTATAAACCCAGAAATACTAATCTTAATCTTAAAATAATAAATCCTAACTAGTCGTAAGTTTGCCTATGATACTCCAATATATACACTTTGTATTGTGCCAAAACAAAAGCATTCACATTGCTAAACTCACAAATTATGATGTAGTCACTTAGCCTTAATATCATAATCTGTAAGGATTTAATGTTAAGAATTAATCTAAGTCTGCCCGAAATGACTAGCCATGCTAGGTGTCCTAGTGGCCCCCCTCTGTAATTAGTATCTTATAACATGTAAACCACACAATACCCAAAACCTGTAAACCCCACATTGTAACCCTACAGAGAATAAACTTGAATTGAATGAAATGAATTCAAAGGGTGCTTTACACTACAGTTTTTAAACTGCAACATTAACACCCCTCCTTCAGAGTGCAGGCACTGTACTTCCCATCTCCAGGACTCAAGTCCGCCTGCCGGTTTCCCTGAATCCCTTCATAAATGTACTTTGCTCACACTCCAACAGCACGTTAAGTATTAGAAACTATTTGTCTCCATTCACTCCTATCAAACATGCTCACATATGCCCGCTGGAAGTCCAAGCCCCTCGCACACAAAACCTCCTTTACCCCCTCCCTCCAACCTTTCCTAGGCCGACTCCTACCCCACCTTCCTTCCGCTACGGATTGACACACTCTTGAAGTCATTCTGTTTCGCTCCATTCTCTCTACATGTCCGAACCACCTCAACAACCCTTCCTCAGCTCTCTGGACAACAGTTTCGGCAATCCCTCACCTCCTCTTAACTTCCAAACTACGAATTCTCTGCATTATATTCACACCACACATTGCCCTCAGACATGACATCTCCACTGCCTCCAGCCTTCTCCTCGCTGCAACATTCATCACCCATGCTTCACACCCATATAAGAGCGTTGGTAAAACTATACTCTCATACATTCCCCTCTTTGCCTCCAAGGACAAAGTTCTTTGTCTCCACAGACTCCTAAGTGCACTGCTCACCCTTTTCCCCTCATCAATTCTATGATTCACCTCATCTTTCATAGACCCATCCGCGGGACATGTCCACTCCCAAATATCTGAATACATTCACCTCCTCCATACTTTCTCCCTCCAATCTGATATCCAATCTTTCATCACCTAATCTTTTTGTTATCCTCATAACCTTACTCTTTCCTGTATTCACTTTCAATTTTCTTCTTTAACATACCCTACTAAATTCATCCACCAACCTCTGCAACTTCTCTTCAGAATCACCCAAGAGCACAGTGTCATCAGCAAAGAGCAACTGTGACAACTCCCACTTTATGTGTGATTCTTTATCTTTTAACTCCACGCCTATTGCCAAGACCCTCGCATTTACTTCTCTTACAACCCCATCTATAAATATATTGAACAACCACGGTGACATCACACATCCTTGTCTAAGGCCTACTTTTACTGGGAAATAATTTCCCTCTTTCCTTCATACTCTAACTTGAACCTCACTATCCTCGTAAAAACTCTTCACTGCTTTCAGTAACCTACCTCCTACACCATACACCTGCAACATCTGCCACATTGCCCCCCTATCCACCCTGTCATACGCCTTTTCCAAATCCATAAATGTCAGTAAAACCTCTTTAGCCTTATCTAAATACTGTTCACTTATATGTTTCATTGTAAACACAATGGCAGGAGATATTCCAGAGTACCGAACACAAGGGAAGGAGACATACCAGAGTACCAAACACAAGGGAAGGAGACATACCAGAGTACCAAACACGAGGACAGGAGACAAACCAGAGTACCAATCACAAGGGAAGGAGACATACCAGAGTACCAAACACAAGGGCAAAAGATATACCAGAGTACCAAACACAAGGGAAGGAGACATACCAGAGTACCAAACACAATGGCAGGAGGCAAACCAGAGTACCAAACACAAGGGAAGGAGACATACCAGAGTACCAAACACAAGGGCAGGAGACATACCAGAGTAGCAAACACAAGGGCAGGAGACATACCAGAGTACCAAACACAAGGGCATGAGACATACCAAAGTACCAAACACAAGGGCAGGAGACATGCCACAGTCCGGCTGGTCAGATACTGCCTTTAGGTGCCTGTCCAGTGCCTTCTTGAAGACAACCAAAGGTCTTGAAGACAGCCAGGGGTCTTGAAGACAGCCAGGGGTCTTGAAGACAGCCAGAGGTCTTGAAGATAGCCAGGGGTCTTGAAGACAGCCAGGGGTCTTGAAGACAGCCAGGGTCTTGAAGACAGCCAGAGGTCTTGAAGGCAGCCAGGGGTCTTAAAGACAGTCAGGGGTCTTGAAGGCAGCCAGGGGTCTTGAAGGCAGCCAGGGGTCTTGAAGGCAGCCAGGGGCCTTGAAGACAGCCAGGGGTCTTGAAGACAGCCAGGGGTCTTGAAGACAACCAGGGGTCTTGAAGGCAGCCAGGGGTCTTGAAGAGAGCCAGGGGTCTTGAAGGCAGCCAGGGGTCTTGAAGGCAGCCAGGGGTTTTGAAGGCAGCCAGGGGTCTTGAAGATAGTCAGGGGTCTTGAAGGCAGCCAGGGGTCTTGAAGGCAGCCAGGGGTCTTGAAGGCAGCCAAGGGTCTTGAAGACAGCCAGGGGTCTTGAAGACAGCCAGGAGTCTTGAAGACAGCCAGGTGTCTTGAAGACATCCAGGGGTCTTGAAGGCAGCCAGGGGTCTTGAAGGCAGCCAGGGGTCTTGAAGGCAGTCAGGTGTCTTGAAGACAGCCAGGGGTATTGAAGACAGCCAGGGGTCTTGAAGACAGCCAGGGGTCTTGAAGACAGCCAGGTGTCTTGAAGACAGCCAGGGGTCTTGAAGGCAGCCAGGGGTCTTGAAGGCAGCCAGGGGTCTTGAAGGCAGTCAGGGGTCTCGAAGACAGCCAGGGGTCTTGAAGGCAGCCAGGGGTCTTGAAGGCAGCCAGGGGTCTTGAAGGCAGCCAGGGGCCTTGAAGAGAGCCAGGGGGTCTTGAAGAGAGCCAGGGATCTTGAAGGCAGCCATAGGTCTTGAAGGCAGCCAGGGGTCTTGAAGACAGCCAGGGGTCTTGAAGGCAGCCAGGAGTCTTGAAGAGAGCCAGGGGTCTTGAAGAGAGCCAGGGATCTTGAAGGCAGCCATAGGTCTTGAAGGCAGCCAGGGGTCTTGAAGACAGCCAGGGGTCTTGAAGGCAGCCAGGAGTCTTGAAGAGAGCCAGGGGTCTTGAAGAGAGCCAGGGGTCTTGGAGAGAGCAGGGGTCTTGAAGGCAGCCAGGGGTCTATCGGTAATCCCCCTTATGCTTGTAATAAGATATTTCAACAAATCCTGCCACAAGCGGTAAACTTCGAAAGAGATTTTGAAATGCTTAGCCTTTCGCAAACACGCAAAATTATTTAATTATATTATCTTTTAGTCCACAGAAGTATTTTAGCCACATAGAAAGACCCCATTTGCGAAATGTCAACCTTTCCAAAATCTTTATCAATGTCCATTGCATGTGGCAGTACTTGATAACATGACTGGTGCATGTCGGTCTTATACAGTCATCTATTCCCACTTATGTAATTGACTTTCCTGTTTTAATACTATCGTAGGTAATAGCTTTAATGACGCTACTTGGTAATTCCGGTCATCTTTACTGTGTTGCCAAACTAATGCATTCATATACTCTTTCTAAACATAAATTTAAGGCAGTACGGAGTTTTGAGCTTGGAGACTACTTTTGTCACTTGTGTTCCCCTGTTATTTCTGCAGAAATGTATAATGAAAGATGCTAGCTCAGTGTGTGTAATCACAGCCACCCACACACTATGATGGAACACACACACACACAGTGCTTTATTACAATGACACACAGTCAGTGTGAGAACACGCTTACACGGTGTGTTCACAAGGATTCACACACTCGGAGAAAGGTGTCCAGTGATCATTATTTCGATGCAGGTGATATTTGTAGCAGCCAGAGAACATACGTACGTGTCTGGTTTTCATTCTTAATTCAGAGTATATTTCTGAGGCAGTTTTGATGATACTGATGCCAGTAATGGGTGTAGGGACGTCTTCGGTGAAGGGTTATGGGTCCCCTCCTGTGACTGATGTCAGTAATGGGTGTAGGGATGTCTTCAGTGAAGGGTTATGGGTCCCCTCCTGTGATTGATGCCAGTAATGGGTGTAGGGACGTCTTCGATGAAGGGTTATAGGTCCCTCCTGTGATTGATGCCAGTAATGGGTGTAGGGACGTCTTCGATGAAGGGTTATGGGTCCCCTCATGTGATTGATGCCAGTAATGGGTGTAGGGACGTCTTCGATGAAGGGTTATGGGTCCCCTCCTGTGATTGATGCCAGTAATGGGTGTAGGGACGTCTTCGATGAAGGGTTATGGGTCCCCTCATGTGATTGATGCCAGTAATGAGTGTTGGGACCTTCTCGGTGAAGGGTTATGGGTCCCCTCCTGTGACTGATGCTAGTAATGGGTGTAGGGACTTCCTCGGTGAAGGGTTATGGATCCCTCCTATGACTGATGCCAGTAATGGGTGCACATTAACATTTCTGTTCAAAGCAGGTGAAATTGCAGATCTAGAGAGTGTCCAGAGAACCTTCATTGTACGTATAAATTCTGTCAAGCACCTTAACTACTGGAAACGCTTGGAAGCACTTGACTTGTACTCGTTGGAACGCAGGAGGGAGAGATATATCATAATCTACACTTGGAAAATCCTGGAAGGAATGGTCCCGAATCTGCACACAGAAATCACTCCCTACGAAAGTAAGAGACTGGGCAGGCGATGCAAAATACCCCCAGTTAAAAGTAGGGGCGTCATTGGTACACTAAGAGAAAACACATAAGTGTCCGGGGCCCAAGACTGTTCAACAGCCTCCCACCAAGCATAAGAGGAATTGCCAATAAACCCCTGGCTGCCTTCAAGAGAGAGCTGGACAGATACCTAAAGTCAGTGCCGGATCAGACGGGCTGTGGTTCGTACGTTGGACTGCGTGCAGCCAGCAGTAACAGCCTGGTTGGTCAAGCCCTGATCCACCAGGAAGCCTGATCGTGGACCGGGCCGCGGGGGCGTTAGTCCCCGGAATAACCTCCAGGAAACCTCCAGGTAGGGACGTCTTCGGTGAAGGGTTATGGGTCTCCTCCTGTGATTGATGCCAGTAATGGGTGTAGGGACGTCCTCGGTGAAGGGTTATGGGTCCCCTCAAGTGATTGATGCCAGTAATGGGTGTAGGGACCTCCTCGGTGAAGGGTTATGGGTCCCATCCTGTGATTGATGCCAGTAATGGGTGTAGAGACATCTTCGGTGAAGGGTTATAGGTCCCTCCTGTGATTGATGCCAGTAATGGATGTAGAGACATCTTCGGTGAAGGGTTATAGGTCCCTCCTGTGATTGATGCCAGTAATGGGTGTAGAGACATCTTCGGTGAAGGGTTATAGGTCCCATCCTGTGATTGATGCCAGTAATGGGTGTAGAGACATCTTCGGTGAAGGGTTATAGGTCCCTCCTGTGATTGATGCCAGTAATGGGTGTAGGGACGTCTTCAGTGAAGGGTTATGGGTCCCCTCCAGTGATTGTTGCTAGTAATGGGTGAAGGGACGTCTTCGGTGAAGGGTTATGGGTCCCCTCCAGTGATTGTTGCTAGTAATGGGTGAAGGGACGTCTTCGGTGAAGGGTTATGGGTCCCCTCCTGTGACTGATGCCAGTAATGGGTGTAGGGACGTCTTCGGTGAAGGGTTATAGGTCCCTCCTGTGACTGATGCCAGTAATGGGTGTAGGGACGTCTTCGGTGAAGGGTTATAGGTCCCTCCTGTGACTGATGCCAGTAATGGGTGTAGGGACGTCTTCGGTGAAGGGTTATAGGTCCCTCCTGTGACTGATGCCAGTAATGGGTGTAGGGACGTCTTCGGTGAAGGGTTATGGGTCTCCTCCTGTGACTGATGCCAGTAATGGCTGTAGAGACATCTTCGGTGAAGGGTTATGGGTCTCCTCCTGTGAAGAGCAAGCGTCTTACCTGTTCCTATAATATTGCTGATGTATATGGGTAATAGGCCCTCCTGTTACTATAATACTAAATTCCGTGAAGGAGGAGTTCTACGCTACATATGTTTGAGCAACAGTAAACAGGTAAACGGGTGTAAATGCCCTTACATTTTCCGCTCCTCCTTAACTAGCAGTAAATAAGTCAGCGTAAGTTTTCTTACAGCTGGTGCCCAGGTTCAGCTAGCAGTACATTACTGTTACTCATCTTACTCTACACCTGCCCATGTCCACGTAACAATAAATGGACACCTGGGTGTTAGCCCCATTATATTTGTTGTCTGTGTTCACCTAGTAGCAAATAGATGGCTGGTGTGTAGCATCCTTACGACTGCTTCACCTAGCAGCAAATAGATAGCTGGTTCCTAGCATCCTTACACCTGCTTCACCTAGCAGCAAATAGATGGCTGGTTCCTAGCATCCTTACGACTGCTTCACCTAGCAGCAAATAGATAGCTGGTTCCTAGCATCCTTACACCTGCTTCACCTAGCAGCAAATAGATAGCTGCTTCCTAGAATCCTTACACCTGCTTCACCTAGCAGCAAATAGATAGCTGGTTCCTAGCATCCTTACACCTGCTTCACCTAGCAGCAAATAGATAGCTGGTTCCTAGCATCCTTACACCTGCTTCACCTAGCAGCAAATAGATAGCTGGTTCCTAGCATCCTTACACCTGCTTCATCTGTTACTTGTAGAAAATTCTAGGACCCCCTAGCCCTGATCAGTCAGGCTGTTTGTGCTAGAAGCACACAGTCCAACAAAGGTGCCACAGCCACATTGATCAGGTACTGGCATGAAGAACTTACCAAGTTCCCTAAAGACGTCACATAAAGTTCGTTGGTAATTCATCTCTTAATAATAATCTTTATTTTTAAAAATACATGATACAACTTATACAGACCATAGCTGACATCAGTGACAGATTACATAGAAAGTCCCTGGTGATGCAGAGCATTTCTGGCAACTTAGGTAAATTTTATCCCCAGGATGCGACCCACAGCAATTGGCTAACACCCAGGTACCTACTTGCTGCTAGGTGAACAGGGACAGCAGGTGTATTAAGGAAACACGCCCAGTGTTCACCTGTACTGGGGATCGAACCTCTACACTTACTGAATCATCTCTTACTGCATTCACCTGCTAGTATATATGTTTCTCTTACTATATTCACCTGCTAGTATATAAGTTTTTCTTACTGTATTCACCTGCTAGTATATATGTTTTTCTTACTGTATTCACCTGCTAGTATATAAGTTTTTCTTACTATATTCACCTGCTAGTATATATGTTTTTCTTACTATATTCACCTGCTAGTATATATGTTTTTCTTACTATAGTCACCTGCTAGTATATATGTTTTTCTTACTATATTCACCTGCTAGTATATATGTTTTTCTTACTATATTCACCTGCTAGTATATATGTTTTCTTACTATATTCACCTGCTAGTATATATGTTTTTCTTACTATATTCACCTGCTAGTAAGGTTACCTGGAGGTTACCTGGAGGTTATTCCGGGGATCAACGCCCCCGCGGCCCGGTCCATGACCAGGCCTCCCGATGGATCAGGGCCTGATCAACTAGGCTGTTACTGCTGGCCGCACGCAGTCCGACGTACGAGCCACAGCCCGGCTGATCCGGCACTGACTTTAGGTATCTGTCCAGCTGTCTCTTGAAGGCAGCCAGGGGTTTATTGGCAACTCCCCTAATGCATGATGGGAGGCTGTTGAACAGTTTTGGGCCCCGGACACTTATGGTGTTTTCTCTTAGTGTACCAATGGCGCCCCTACTTTTTATTGGCGGCATTTTGCATCGCCTGCCCAGTCTTCTACTTTCGTAGGGAGTGATTTCTGTGTGCAGATTTGGGACCATTCCTTCCAAGATTTTCCAAGTGTAGATTATGATATATCTCTCCCTCCTGCGTTCCAACGAGTACAAGTCAAGTGCTTCCAAGCGTTCCCAGTAGTTAAGGTGCTTGACAGAACTTATACGTGCAGTAAAGGATCTCTGTACACTCTCTAGATCTGCGATTTCACCTGCTTTGTATGGAGATGTTAATGTACAGCAGTATTCCAGCCTAGAGAGAACAAGTATATATGTTTTTCTTACTATATTCACCTGCTAGTATATATGTTTTTCTTACTATATTCACCTGCTAGTATATATGTTTTTCTTACTATATTCACCTGCTAGTACATATGTTTTTCTTACTATATTCACCTGCTAGTATATATGTTTTTCTTACTATATTCACTTGCTAGTATATATGTTTTTCTTACTATATTCACCTGCTAGTATATATATTTTTCTTACTATATTCACCTGCTAGTATATATGTTTTTCTTACTATATTCACTTGCTAGTATATATGTTTTTCTTACTATATTCACCTGCTAGTACATATGTTTTTCGTACTATATTCACCTGCTAGTACATATGTTTTTCTTACTATATTCACCTGCTAGTACATATGTTTTTCGTACTATATTCACCTGCTAGTATATATGTTTTTCTTACTATATTCACCTGCTAGTATATATGTTTTTCTTACTATATTCACCTGCTAGTATATATGTTTTTCTTACTATATTCACCTGCTAGTATATATGTTTTTCTTACTATATTCACCTGCTAGTACATATGTTTTTCTTACTATATTCACCTGCTAGTTATATGTTTTTCTTACTATATTCACCTGCTAGTATATATGTTTTTCTTACTATATTCACCTGCTAGTATATAAGTTTTTCTTACTATATTCACCTGCTAGTACATATGTTTTTCTTTACTATATTCACCTGCTAGTACATAAGTTTTTCTTACTATATTCACCTGCTAGTACATATGTTTTTCTTACTATATTCACCTGCTAGTACATAAGTTTTTCTTACTATATTCACCTGCTAGTATATATGTTTTTCTTACTATATTCACCTGCTAGTACATATGTTTTTCTTACTATATTCACCTGCTAGTATATATGTTTTTCTTACTATATTCACCTGCTAGATATATGTTTTTCTTACTATATTCACCTGCTAGTACATATGTTTTTCTTACTATATTCACCTGCTAGTATATATGTTTTTCTTACTATATTCACCTGCTAGTATATATGTTTTTCTTACTATATTCACCTGCTAGTATATAAGTTTTTCTTACTATATTCACCTGCTAGTACATATGTTTTTCTTACTATATTCACCTGCTAGTACATAAGTTTTTCTTACTATATTCACCTGCTAGTACATATGTTTTTCTTACTATATTCACCTGCTAGTACATAAGTTTTTCTTACTATATTCACCTGCTAGTATATATGTTTTTCTTACTATATTCACCTGCTAGTACATATGTTTTTCTTACTATATTCACCTGCTAGTACATAAGTTTTTCTTACTATATTCACCTGCTAGTATATATGTCTCTAAGTGTTAGTCGACTGTTGTCTGGTTCATCCTATGGAAGAAAAACCTTCAGATCCCAGTGGAAATAAACCGCACTGTTTAGCATGGAATATTAACCCAGCGGGTTAATATTCTGGAGAATGCTGCTGTTCTTTTTCTTGCTCATGAAACACAACACAAAATACCGTTACAGACAGCAGCATACTACAGGGAAGTATACTTGTACTGTCTACTCAGACCCCAATGGAAATAAGTCACTCTGTCTGACTTTTTTGGGTTATCCCAGGTTCTCTACACATATGCTGCTATGTATGATAATTCTATGTAACTGTATTGTGTATACCTGAATAAATTTACTTACTTACTTACTTATTCGTTGGTGAAAATACTCCAACTTAACCAGGGAAGGTGAGACAACGAAGGTTAGAAGAGAGTAAACACGTCACTCTTCAGCTCTCACTTCAACAGTAATCACTTCAACAGTAATCACTTCAATAGTAATCACTTCAACAGTAATCACTTCAACAGTAATCACTTCAACAGTAAACACGAGGCTGTCAACGCTTTAATGTACATACCAATGGAAAGAATTACGTAAATAAGTCACAATATGCGATATCGGGAATAAACGCAGAAGACGTTTAATAAGTTCAGTTCATCTCAATAAAACGCTATAAACTGCATATTGTATCTTATTCAAAAAGTTTTCAGGGTACGATGCTTTGTAGGCTCTTAGACTTTATTGGACGTTTAGGTAATTTAATATTTGTAGATTAATATGCAAACATTGCTTTATTTTGATTTACATAATAAAAAATTAAAACCATATTTTTCGATAAATTTTGGAAAGGCTGAAATAAACGAAATTATATACGTACGATGAAGAATAATTAGTGGCAATACGTGAATGGGGAAGACAATGAGGTTCTGGACAATAACAGGCAGTGATCTGCAAGCAAATAGTTAATATATGTGGTACTAACACCTACACTGATCTTGTATGCAGATTGCTAAAATTCTACGATGTTATATATGAGGCAGAAGTTTGCAGGTTCCATTTGCTTCTGTGAAAACGCAAATAATGATGGTCTCTAGGCACCATGATGGAGAGTTGGAGCCCGGGGATGAGGTTGATGTTCTTGGGATGAAATTTGATTCAAGACTGACTATGAAGAACCACGTAGTAAATCTTGCAAGGAAAGCAGCCAGGAAGCTTACAGAACATTTGCTCGACAGTAGAGGTTGCAAGACTGTACAAGGCACAAATGTGCTCACTGAGTAGGCTCCACTTGGATTGACTTCCTTTCCCCCATCGTATTATCTACGACTTCCTGACAGAATAGAGAACAGAGCAAGCCGACTCATCTCTCGTCTGGACTCAGCCTGAACAGATCTGCCATTTCAGCAAAGTTTCCAGTACGTGAGGGATGTAGGTGGTCTTACTTTTATGTACAAGGCTGATGTTGTCAAGGTACTACACTTGGCTCTACTTCATGGGCATCAAAAACTAAGCTACACAACAAGACGGGCAGCAGACGACAACTACACTCTGGATGTAACCTGCAGAACATCACTTTGTCTGAGATCATTTATTCCCAGGATGACTCGAGTGTACAAAATGTTCGAATATAATAATGGCATTGATACAGTAAAGTCGGCTGACCAAAGGAAATTGTTAGTTTGTGGGAGGGGGGGGGATTTCGTAATTCCCGAGAAACGTTATGCCCCCCCCAGGTGGGGGAATGTAGGGAAGAGGGGGACGACACCTAGTGAGGTGTCGTTTCTGTATATACTTAATTACTAAGGATTAGCCTTGTAACACCTAGGCTAATTATACGCTACACTTGCTACGTTACTACTACATATATTTAATTGAAGTTAGAGATAATCGTTTAGCTTAAGGCAGTAGTTACACTTCCCATTAACAATAATGCCTTAGGCACCTGCTTTCCCGCCGGCACCTGGGGAAAGGCTGAGCCGCGGCTGGGAGCCGGCAGTCATAATTCAGCTGTGAGAAGGGTGTCTTTCCCTGTGGGGTCGTTGAGCGGTGAATACATTCGTACGTGACACGATCACGCAGGCAAGTGTCTCACTACCTGGACCAGGCAGTGCGTGACATCACACGCAAGCTCTAACCCCCACCCCCAGCACTACCACGTTAGTATGGTGAATACATTCAGGTGTACACATGTGTAAGAGTGGACACCCACAACCAGACATTAACCATCGCAGCTGCCTATATACACTCCCAACTGTGGAGAATAAAGGTTAGTACACATTGAGTTACCCTGAAGTGTTGTGGTTGACTTCAGACTGAATTTATGACTTCATAAACAGAGGCCAGCAACCCTTCCCTGTCGTGGCCACACATACACAGCCTTAATTCCTCACAGCCTGCTGATGCTCCAATTTCATCCTATTCCCTATTGTTTGTCTATTAACAATAAAATGGAATCTTATCATATCTGGTTCAGAGACCAGAACCCTGTAAAACCCTTGTGTAAATAAAGAGAGGGAGAAGAGAGAGAGAGAGAGAGGGAGAGAGAGAGAGAGAGAAAGGAGAGAGAGAGAGAGAGAGAGAGAGAGAGGAGAGAGAGAGAGAGAGAGAGAGCAGAGTCCTGACCGATGTTATCTGGTGTGAACTCTCTACGTCTGTGTAAATTAAGGTCTATTGTGTAATATCAAGACGTTTGAAGCAGAGTTAATACTACAGAAAGCTTTCGCCCTCCCCTCCCTCCCTTCCTTCCTCCCTACTCTCCCTCCCTCCTTACCCTCCCTCCCTTCCCCCCAACCCTCCCTCCCTTCCTACCCCCCTTTCCCCTTCCTCTGGCCACTACCGGCATGAAAACGAAGGGCCAGGTAGGGTACACCATATTTGATAAATGACAAAGATTTTACAGGAGAGACAAGTGTTGGTTGGTCAGCGTCGACCACAGTTAACTTCACCAAATTATTCTTGTTAAGACTAGCAACTACATCTAATACTATTATCTTGGTGTTCCTTGATGCTGATGAGGGGGGCTCTTGATCTAAAGCACTGGACCTGTGCTCGCCTTCATTCGATTGAACCTGGACGCCTGTCGTTGCTCCAGGCGCTGTATGACTCACATGGGTTTAGCGCTCCCAGAGAATGAATTGATAATATGGTTGGCTTGTCGTCAGGTGGTCGTTCTGATATATAGTCGCTGAATTAACATCAGAAATACGTTGGTTTCAGTTTGACACAGTGCAGCGTCTAGTTATATCCTATACTAACAATCTGCTTTTTCCGGTTAATACTTAAATGACTATTAATTTGTCCAAATCCTCCTGGAGTTCACTGGTATCCTCCTCAGAATGAATCATACGGTTTATTTTTGTATCACCAGGAAATTTGCTCATGTCACTTGTAATTCCTTCATCAAGGTCATTATTGGAAATTATGAGAAACAATGGGCCTAAAACTGATCCTTGTGGAACACCGCTAGTGACCAGTCCCCACTCAGATTTGACCCCATTAATGGAAACTGCTTTCTATTGGTAAGCCATGCCTCTATCCATGCTAGAACTATTCCTCCTATACCATGAGCTGCCACTTTTCTTAAGAATCTCTTGTGAGGTACTATATCGGAGGCTTTACTAAAATCCAAATAAACAATATATTCTTTATTACTGTCTACTGCCTCAAATATTCTACTGAAGAACGTCAGCAAGTTTGTCAGGCAGGAACGACCTCTCGTGAACCCATGCTCAGATTCATTAATCAAATTATGCTCTTCAAGGTGACTTCTAATATCAGCTATAATTGACTCTAATAACTTGCCTACTATAGACGTCAGGCTGATTGGACGGTAATTGATGGAATGGACTTATCCTTTGATTTGAATATAGGAACTACATTAGCTATCTTCCACATCTCTGGCACATCAGTAAGGATGGACGCATTAAACACACTCGTTAATGGTTGACTAAGGTCCAACTTGCATTCCTTAAGTTCCCTTAAACATCGGGTCCGGGGACTTATTTTGCTTTAGTTTATCTACCTGTTTTATAACCATTTCCCTCGTGACAGTAATATTACTTAACTTGTTTTCTTCGGAAACTGAGTAACTGTTACTCTCTTGGATATCATTTAAGTCTTCCTGTGTAAAGGCTGACAAAAAGTAACTATTAAATAGAGAACATATTTCCTGTTTATTATCAGTCAGCTGTTCATCCCCAGTTTTTCACCAGTCCCACCTTTTTCTCTGACTTTTGTAGCGAAATTCCAGAAATAATAGATTATGTAGAAAAGGATGATAATAAACTATGTACGATTGCGGTAACTAGTGACATGGTCCTCAGACAAATAGAGAAACTAAAACCTAACAAATCCCCAGGTCCTGATGAACTGTTTGCAAGGGTGTTAAAGGAATATAAAGAGGAACTTAGCATACCTTTGGCTAATCTTTTTAACATATCACTACAAACTGGCATAGTGCCTGATAAGTGGAAAATGGCAAATGTAATACCTATTTACAAGGCAGGTGACAGGTCCTTGGCTTCGACCTATAGATCAATAAGCCTTACCTCCATAGTGGGAAAATTTATGGAATCAATAATTGCCGAAGCAATTCGTAGCCATCTTGACAGGCATAAATTGATTAATGAATTTCAGCACGGATTTACAAAGGGGCGTTCCTGTCTTATGAATTTACTTTTTTCACTAAGGTGTTTGAGGAGATAGATCATGGTAATGAATATGATATTGTGTATATGGACTTCAGTAAGGTTTCGACAGAATTCCACATCAGAGGCTATTGAGGAAACTTAAGGCACACGGAATAGGAGGAGAAATTTTTTCCTTGGTAGAGGCATGGCTGACAAATAGACAGCAGAGAATCTGCATAAATGGGGAGAAATCAGAATGGGGGCACGTCACAAGCGGGGTTCCTCAGGGGTCAGTGTTGGGCCCGTTGTTGTTCACAATTTACATAAACGACATAGACGAGGGAATAAATAGCGACATAAGCAAATTTGCTGATGACACCAAAATAGGCCGTCCAATTCATTCTAATGAGGACACTAGAGCACTCCAGGATGATTTGAATAGACTGATGCAATGGTCGGAGAAGTGGCAGATGCAGCTTAATATAGATAAATTCAAAGTTCTAAATGTTGGACAGGAAAATAACCATGCCACTATCATGTGGGAGTTCGATACGTGGATTAGGGAAGAAATACTCACGTAGGCTGTTATTACGTATATTGCTGTTATGTGGACAGAGCCCTTGCCAGCCGTACCTATCTCCTTGGATACACTCGTAATACTGACTAGCCGGCTGCAGTACCCTATGTGAGGGGGGCTTTGAATACTCCTGAGGTCAGCACAATATGAAAGACCGTGACTCAGGCAGAGACGGTTGATCGTTGAGTCAATGGACGGTTACTGGTAACTGGTTACTACTACTGAGACTGGTAACTGGTTACTACTACTGAGAGTCATGTGGGAGTTCGACTCGTGGATTAGGGAAGAAATACTCACGTAGGCTGTTATTACGTATATTGCTGTTATGTGGACAGAGCCCTTGCCAGCCGTACCTATCTCCTTGGATACACTCGTAATACTGACTAGCCGGCTGCAGTACCCTATGTGAGGGGGGCTTTGAATACTCCTGAGGTCAGCACAATATGAAAGACCGTGACTCAGGCAGAGACGGTTGATCGTTGAGTCAACGGACGGTTACTGGTAACTGGTTACTACTACTGAGACTGGTAACTGGTTACTACTACTGAGACCACATATAAACTAAATAATGTAGATCTTAACATTACGGATTTCAAAAAGGATTTAGAAGTTCTGGTTAGCAGTAATCTGAAACCAAGACAGCAGTTCATAAGTGTTCACAATAAAGCTAACAGAATTTTTGGCTTCATAGCAAGAAGAATAAATAATAGAAGTCCTCAGGTTGTTCTTCAACTCCATATATCCTTGGTTAGGCCTCATTTAGACTATGCTGCTCAGTTCTGGTCACTGTATTACAGAATGGATATAAATGCTCTGGAAAACGTACAGAGGAGGATGACAAAGATGATCCCATGTATTAGAAATCTTCCCAATGAGGATAGACTGAGGGTCCTGAATCTGTGGATGTAAATAGCATGCTAAAAATATCTAACATAGACAGGACTCGCAGCAATGGTTTTAAATTGAAAAAATTCGAGTTCAGGAAGGATATAGGAAAGCACTGGTTTGGTAATAGAGTTGTGGATGAGTGAACAAACTCCCGAGTACCGTCATAGAAGCTAAGACGTAGTGTAGTTTTAAAAATAGGCTGGATAAATACGTAAGTGTATGTGGGTAGGTGTGAATTTGACCTAACTAGCTTGTGCTACTAGGTCGGATGCCGTGCTCCTCCTATAAGTGACGTGTCTGACCTCACTAGGTCAAGACATTGGCTTAAGCCAGTGGGAGAATTGGAGCTGCCTCACATAGGCCAGTAGGCCTGTTGCAGTGTTCCTTCTTTCTTATGTTCCCATCTTCATTACTCAAGTCCGGCCTGCGGGTTTCCCGGAATAGGGAGATTGACACAAGTCAGTCCATCTATCATCATTCCATCATGCAGGAGGAGCCACATGTCTATGGTGCATCCAACAAAATAAGCAGACTCTTGGATGTCACTACCGCCCGGCTCCGGCTGGGTTACAAGTATCTTTGGCAGGTTAAATCACCACCACCAGATGTAGACCAAACGAAATGTAAACTTTGCCAGATGGACTATTGTCACACCCTGCGTCATTATGTACTGGAGTGCGATGAAATTAATGAATTTAGAAACAACTCACTCAGAAGTGTTCAAGAAATGGCTAAGTATTTTATCCACAGTGGTATATTACAGACCATTCTGGAGAAATACCCTGACTTTGCTAGCTGTAAATAAAGCATTACCACATGTGTGCATTGTGTGTGTGTGTGTGTGTGTGTGTGTGTGTGTGTGTGTGTGTGTGTGTGTGTGTGTGTGTGTGTGTGTGTGTGTGTGTGTGTGTGTGTGTTTGTGTGTATGTGTATGAGTGTGTGAGTGAGTGTGTGTGTGAGTGTGTGTGTGTGTGTGTGTGTGTGTGTGTGTGTGTGTGTGTTGTGTGTGTGTGGTGTGTGTGTGTGTGTGTGTGTGTGTGTGACTCAACAATCAATATTTGCACCAATAACTCACTACAGTTGTGACCGGGTGTGGAAGTGTGAATTGCTCATTACTCTAAAATTTGTTCATGATTGTGTAGCCATGTATAAACGTAAGTAACCATTCTTACAGTATTCATTACCTTTGTAACTTGTGAGTTCATTACCTTTGTAACTTGTGAGTTCATTACCTTGTACCTAGTTCAGCCATCAAAACTTTGGAGCCCGGTCCCTGGACCCATTGTGTACCCCTGTAATCTGTAAATACCTTTGTAACTTGTCATGATTGTGACTAGACCTACCTGGAGTTCATTACCTTTGTAAATTGTGAGTTCATTACCTTTGTAAATTGTGAATTCATTACCTCTGTAACTTGCTCAGCTATCAAAACTTTGAGGCCCAGTCCCTGGACCCATTATGTACTTCTGTAATCTTTTGACTACCGCCCACAGGATGGATATGGGGTGCATAATAAACATGCTAAATAAACCTAACTGTTGCATATGTGTCTTACCTAACAATCTGTCGGTATTTTATACCATTTTAGTGTTCAATCTGTCAGACACTGCAACACAAGGGTATCTTGGTACAGACCTGGAATCACTTCGACTACCTCCTCTACTAGTGAGAACGGCTGGATTTGAGAGGCACCTGACCTCCCAACATCTGCGTTCTACTAGTGACCTGTCTCACCTCCTGGCGCTATATAAGGCTCCATCCTGTCACTTCAACTCCATATTGTTTCAAACTTTGGAACAATGCTCTTCTCCAGACTGAGGGACTGACCACCTCAAAACTTTAAGGGTGATGGACTGATTACATCGTCTTCAAGTCTCTTCTGCTTCTGTCAACTTTTCTGTACTCGACTGAAGAAGCCTATTGTGTAGGCGAAACGTTTCGAAATAAAGATACCTAACTGTTGCATATGTGTCTTACCTAACACATAATAAACATATTAAACTTAACTAACAGGTGTATAGAACAAAAGTTAGAGATAAGATAGGTCCCCTTAAAAATAACTCCGGGCATCTCACTGACAAGGAGAATGAAATGTGCTCGATTCTTAATAATTATTTTCTCTCGGTTTTCACTCAGGAAGACACTGACAATATCCCAGTAATTAATTTTTACAGTGGGCTTGAAGATGATAAATTATGCAGTATCACAATCACTAGCGAAATGGTTATCAAACACATAGACCGGTTAAAGCAAAATAAATCCCCTGGCCTTGATGAACTTTTTTCAAGGGTTCTTAAAGAGTGTAAAGTGGAACTCTGTGAACCTTTAACTAATATTTTTAATTTATCTCTTCAAACAGGTGTAGTGTCTGATATGTGGAAGATGGCTAATGTAATTCCTATTTTTAAAACAGGGGACAAGTCGTTGCCGTCAAATTACCGCCCAATAAGCCTGACCTCAATTGTAGGCAAATTACTAGTCAATTACAGCTGATATTATAAGAAGCCATCTCGATAGGCATAATTTGATTAATGATACTCAACATGGTTTCACCAGGGGCCGTTCCTGCCTGACTAATTTATTAACCTTCTTCAGCAAAGCTTTTGAGGCCGTTGATCAGGATAAAGAATTCGATATTGTATATTTAGATTTTAGTAAGGCTTTTGATAGAGTACCACATCAGAGACTGTTGAAGAAAGTGGCTGCTCATGTCATTTGGGGGAAAATGCTGTCATGGATCGAGTCATGGCTCACTAATAGGAAGCAGAGAGTGTGCATAAATGGGGTTAAATCTGAGTGGGGATCTGTAACAAGTGGCGTTCCGCAGGGATCAGTTTTAGGCCCATTGTTGTTTATTATATATATAAACGACCTTGACGAGGGAATTACTAGTGACATAAGCACATTTGCTGATGACACGAAGAGAGGATAATCGATTCAGACGTTGATGTCTCACAACTTCAGGAGGATTTAGAAAAACTCAATTTGTGGTCAGAAAAGTGGCAGATGCAGTTCATTGTAGATAAATGTAAAGTTCAAAAGCTCGGAAATGTCCATAACCCTAGCACCTACCAGCTTAATAATGTTGAACTTAGCCATACAGATTGCGAAAAGGACTTGGGGGTTATGGTGAGCAGCAACCTTAAACCAAGACAGCAATGCCTAAGCGTACGTAATAAGGCAAATAGGTTGCTGGGATTTATATCAAGAAGTGTAAGCAACAGAAGTCCAGAGGTCATACTGCAGCTTTATACATCATTAGTAAGGCCTCACCTAGATTATGCAGCTCAATTCTGGTCTCCATATTACAGAATGGACATAAATTCGTTAGAAAACATTCAGCGTAGGATGACTAAATTAATACATAGCATTAGAAATCTTCCTTATGAAGAAAGATTGAAGACTCTTAAGTTACATTCACTTGTTAGACGAAGAATGAGGGGAGACCTGATCGAAGTGTATAAGTGGAAGATAGGTATTAATAAGGGGGATATTAGCTAGGTCTTGAGGATGTCTCTCCAGGAGAGAACCCGCAGTAATGGATTCAAGTTGGACAAGTTTAGATTTAGAAGGGATGTAGGAAAGTATTGGTTTGGAAATAGGGTAGTTGATGAGTGGAACAGTCTACCTAGTTGGGTTATTGAGGCTAAAACCTTGAGTAGTTTCAAATATAGGTTGGATAAATACATGAGTGAGGGGTTGGATTTGAGTCGGAGTTGCATATGAGATTGGATAGAGTAATCAGAGCTTATTTCTTGGGTGGCATTGAAAATTGGGTTGGGCAAATGTTTTGTTAGTGGGATGGATTCTAAAGGACCTGCCAAGTATGGGCCAACAGGCCTGCTGCAGTGATCCTCCTTTCTTATGTTCTTATACCTCTAATTAATCCAGTTTAAAGTCTTAACAACATCCTCAACTGTACTAGTGAGAAAACCCACACCTGCCCTGGCATGCATGTTATTTAGGTTATAGAAGTGGTTCCAGTTGTCAATGAATGGTACTGCATTTTTCTTACAGTGTTTATCCAGCCAACAATTTATACTAATCACTCTGGACAACCATTCATTTCCAACATCTCTTCTTGGCAAAATGCCCCATATAACAGGTCTACCCCACTTCTTCCTAATAATTTCTATTGTTGTCCTATACCTTCTAACTTAATCCTCACTTCTGCACTTGCCTACATCATTGCCTCCAGCACTGAGGCAGATAATAGAATTGATCTCATTACCATTTATGATGTTGTCAAGCCGGCTAACAATATCTTCCATCCCAGCCCCAGGAAAGCAAACCCTCCGTCTCCTACTCCTATCCTTCAAGCAGAAGGCCCTATCCATGCACCTAATCTGACTGTCCCCAACAAACACAATGTTCTTACCTTCCTTGTTCTTCGTCGTGACGTTCCCAGTAGTCGACTCACATTCACTGGGTAGCATGGAGAATGAGTTCGAAGTTTCTACAGCAGCCTCCTGGATCTTTGTCGTTTCTGCCTCTCTTGATCCTCAGCTTTGTTCCAGGCTTTCCCACCACTGTCCAGATTCTGTTCAGATTCACAGAGAGCACACCAGACACGTCTTCACAGGCTTTCCCGCCACTGTCCAGGTTCCTTTCTTGAGGATTCACAACAGGAGGATTACTGCGAATCCTCTTGTTTTCCTCAGTCAATCGCCATATCTCAAGCTTGGCCACCCCTCAGCTCAAAAGAGGACTTCTTGGATGGTATATTCTAGCTGCAATCTAACAAGTGCATTGTGGAGAGTCAATTTGATGTCAGGTTTTTGTACTCAAAGTTTCTAGCTATGAGAGCCAGCATTTTGATAGCTTTTCTGCCAATTTTGTATCACAAGCAAATTTTGAATTTTGTTATCTAACAGTTAATGTAAGAGAGAGAGAGAGCGCAAGGGTCCCTCCTTGGCTAGCTGCAAGAACTGTGTCAAAACTGTCAGTGGTGACAATAAGGCAGGAGGAGGTGCATTTCCTTCTTAAATCGCTGGACCAAGAAAAGGCTGTGGGCCCAGACAAGTTGAGCCCAAGATTGTTGAGAAGATGTGCAGACCAGCTAGCAGCACCTCTAACTCGCATCTTTCAGCACTGCCTAGTACAGTGTAAATGGCCCCTCTCTATGGAAAGAGGCAAATGTAGTCCCTGTTCACAAAAAGAAGAGCAGAGCAGAAATCAGCAACTACAGACCAGTGTCACTCTTGTCAATCACTGGTAAGATCCTTGAGACAATAATCTCAAGACAAATGACAGAGTTTTTTGACTACCACTCACTACTTTGTGATCGTCAATATGGCTTCAGGAAAGGTTACTCTGCTGCTGATCTGTTGTTAAACCTCTCCACTAAGTGGCACCAGTCACTGGATGAATCCACAGTCAGCTGTGTGGTAGCACTGGACATTGCTGGCGCTTTCGACCGGGTGTGGCACCAGGGCCTCTTAGCAAAACTTCAAGCACTGGGAATTGCAGGCTCTACACTATGTCTCCTCAGTGATTACCTTCATGGTAGATCTCTAAGTGTAGTCCTCAATGGAACGGAATCAGCAAGGCATCCTATTGGGGCAAGCGTTCCACAAGGAAGCGTGCTGGGTCCATTGTTATGGAATGTCTACTTCAACGACCTTCTTCATCTCATCCCAGAATCACATGCATATGCAGACGACTGTACACTGACATTCACTTATCCAAGAGAAGAAATGCCAGCTGCTCTAAGCTACATCAATCACCAGCTGAGAGCTATATCAGCTTGGGGAAATAGATGGCAAGTAACATTTGCACCTAAAAAACGCAAATGATGATCGTCTCTAGGCACCATGATGGTAATGCTGGTGCAGTTGATATCCTTGGGGTGAAATTTGACTCCAAACTAACCATGAAGAACCATGTTGTAAATCTTGCAAACAAGGCAGCCAGGAAGCTTACAGCACTTCGCCGTATCTCGCATCTGCTTGACAGTAGGGGATGCAAGATTCTGTACGAGGCACAAGTACGCTCACACCTTGAGTATGCTCCACTTTCTTGGTTTGCCTGCCCCCCTTCTCATCTGCGACTGCTTGACAGAGTAGAGAACAGAGCAAGACGTCTCATCTCTCGCCTGGACCCATCCTGGATAGATCTGTCATTTCAGCAGAGCCTTCAACATAGGAGGGATGTGGGTGGCCTTACTGTTATGTACAAGGCCAATATTGTCAAAATACCACACTTGGATCCACTTCGAGGACAGCGTGAAACAAGCTTTTATGCCACAAGACGGGCAGAAAGTAGCAACTTCACTCTGGCTGTACCCTTCTCCAGAACATCACTCCATCTGAGATCATATATACCCAGGATGACTCGAGTATGGAACACATTCGTACAGCATAATGATGTCAACGAGATAACGTCAGTTGATCAAATGAAAATGCTGGCCCACAGATGGCTCCAACTTCATCCTGTTCCCTACTTGTATGTCTCATAACAATAAAAATGCTTTCAAATGAGCTGATGTAGGTAACAGCTCTTAGCTTGCCAATAAAGTTAGGAATCCTTAACCTGTAATATAGCTGTCAATAAAGCTAGGGATCCTTAACCTTGTCAAACCCTGTGTAAAAAAAAAAAATAAAAAAAAAAAAAGAGAATGGAAGGGAAGAAAGAGAGGTCAGAAGGGATGTTTATGAAGTAGCAGAAGCAAGTGTGTGTGCGTGTGAGAGTTAAAGAGAAGGGAGTTCAAACAGAGACAAGACAACCCTTGGATGACACGTTTAGAAGGGGTGAGATGTGTACACAAGAACGTAAGAAAGGAGGAGAACTGCAGCAGGCCTACTGGCCCATGCTAGGCAGGTCCAAATCACACTCACTTAAAAAGGAAAGAGCACTGATGCAGGCCGACTGGTCCATTCTAGGCAGGTCCAAGTTACATCCACTTAAAAACGGAAGTGCACTGTTGCAGGCCTACTGGCTGAAGCTCAGCAGGTCCACCTCACACCCATCCATACTCACTCATATACTTACGTAACCTGTAAAAGAAAAAAAATGAGGAGTGGAAAGAGGGCTGCAGGAGAGTCGAGTGGATTAGCTGTGAAGAGGAGAAAGAGAAGAGATGAGAGAGGAAGGTTATCTTCGTTGTATCAGGGTCATCAAAGGAGAGGAGACGTTCAGCTAAAACAAATGAGTTACGAGTGAGTAACACTGGCAGGAGACCAGATGTGTAACACTGGCAGGAGACCAGATGTGTAACACTGGCAGGAGACCAGATGTGTAACACTGGCAGGAGATCAGATGTGTAACACTGGCAGGAGACCAGATGTGTAACACTGGCAGGAGACCAGATGTGTAGCACTGGCAGGAGACCAGATGTGTAACACTGGCAGGAGACCAGATGTTAAGGAAGCAGACTGTAAAAATAAGATGGTGCTAGGTGAACAGGGGTCCACCTAGCATCCCTGTTCACCTAGCATCAAGTAGGTTCCTGGGTGTTAGTAGACTGTTGTGGGTGGCATCCTGGGGGGTGATAGATAGGGCTGGGCATTAAAATAAGCTGAAGTAGATAACAGATGTTATCCTGTAAAATTGATCGGTGTGAGAAAATGCTAAGATGATTAAATACTTAACTAAAATAAATACTGAATCTGAGGTATTACTGGATCTGAAAGTGGTGTTGCTGCCTCAGTATTTATTGTAACTAAAACCTTAATGTTTGAAAACTTTGTAAGAGTCCAGGACTGGACATCATCAACTCAGGCCATAAGAACATAAGAATGGAGGGACACTGTAGAAGGCCTACTGGCCCATACAAGGCAGGTCATTAATTGGCCTTAAATTGGCTACGGAATCGATTACAAAAAACTCATTGTATTTCCAGAATTAATGAGGGAATTACTTGTTTTAAACTCTATAAATGCTATTAAGAGTACTGTAGGCAAACAAGAAATATGACAGCATTATAAAATATTAATAAAGTCCAAGTGAATAACATCTTTTATTAAGAATAAAACAAGGAATCAAACAGATGTTGATTTGGCACCAAAAACTTGGCAAGAAAACTTAAATAAGTTAGGAGAAACTTTGACATTAATTACAAAGACAAATGAAAGTAAAAATCTGAAAGATGAGTTAGATAAGAAATGTTTGTTGATAATGAAACATTATAACATTATAAGAAACTTATGTTAAATAAAACTTTTATTATTGGAAGAAGAAGATGATGGTGGCCATGATGGAGTTATTTATCTATAATGTAACCTGATACAGGTCACGATAATGTAACCTGACACAGGTCACGATAATGTAACCTGACACAGGTCACGATAATGTAACCTGACACAGGTCACGATAATGTAACCTGATACACGTCACGATAATGTAACCTGACACAGGTCACGATAATGTAACCTGACACAGGTCACGATAATGTAACCTGACACAGGTCACGATAATGTAACCTGACACAGGTCACGATAATGTAACCTGACACAGGTCACGATGATGTAACCTGACACAGGTCACGAAAATGTAACCTGACACAGGTCACGATAATGTAACCTGACACAGGTCACGATAATGTAACCTGACACAGGTCACGATAATGTAACCTGACACAGGTCACGATAATGTAACCTGACACAGGTCACGATAATGTAACCTGACACAGGTCACGATAATGTAACCTGACACAGGTCACGATAATGTAACCTGACACAGGTCACGATAATGTAACCTGACACAGGTCACGATAATGTAACCTGACACAGGTCACGAAAATGTAACCTGACACAGGTCACGATAATGTAACCTGACACAGGTCACGATAATGTAACCCGACACAGGTCACGATAATGTAACCTGACACAGGTCACGATAATGTAACCTGACACAGGTCACGATAATGTAACCTGACACAGGTCACGATAATGTAACCTGACACAGGTCACGATAATGTAACCTGACACAGGTCACGATAATGTAACCTGACACAGGTCACGATAATGTAACTGACACAGGTCACGATAATGTAACCTGACACAGGTCACGATAATGTAACCTGACACAGGTCACGATAATGTAACCTGACACAGGTCACGATAATGTAACCTGACACAGGTCACGATAATGTAACCTGACACAGGTCACGATAATGTAACCTGACACAGTCACGATAATGTAACCTGACACAGGTCACGATAATGTAACCTGACACAGGTCACGATAATGTAACCTGACACAGGTCACGATAATGTAACCTGACACAGGTCACGATAATGTAACCTGACACAGGTCAGGATGAAGCAACCACGGCCAGACCAGTGGCTGGGATCAATATGATGAAGCAACCACTGTAAGACCAGTGGCTGGGATCATTATGATGAAGCAACCACTGTCAGACCAGTGGCTGGGATCAATATGATGAAGCAACCACTGTCAGACCAGTGGCTGGGATCAATATGATGAAGCAACCACTGTCAGACCAGTGGCTGGGATCAATATGATGAAGCAACCACTGTCAGACCAGTGGCTGGGATCATTATGATGAAGCAACCACTGTAAGACCAGTGGCTGGGATCATTATGATGAAGCAACCACTGTCAGACCAGTGGCTGGGATCAATATGATGAAGCAACCACTGTCAGACCAGTGGCTGGGATCAATATGATGAAGCAACCACTGTCAGACCAGTGGCTGGGATCAATATGATGAAGCAACCACTGTCAGACCAGTGGCTGGGATCAATATGATGAAGCAAAACCCCGTCAGCCCGTGG
>NC_069452.1:17784232-17843539 GCF_026875155.1 Cherax quadricarinatus | reverse complement strand
ATGGTCTGACAGTGGTTGCTTCATCATATTGATCCCAGCCACTGGACTTACAGTGGTTGCTTCATCCTGACCTGTGTCAGGTTATATTAGCGATAAATAACTCCATCATGACCACCATCATCTTCTTCTTCTTCCAAAAATAAAAGTTTTATCTAACATAAGTTTCTTATAATGTTATAAAGTTTCATTATCAACAAACAAACATTTCTTATCTAACTCATCTTTCAGATTTTTACTTTCATTTGTCTTTGTAATTAATGTCAAAGTTTCTCCTAACTTATTTAAGTTTTCTTGCCAAGTTTTTGGTGCCAAATCAACATCTGTTTGATTCCTTGTTTTTATTCTTAATAAAAGATGGTACTCACTTGGACTTTATTAATATTTTATAATGTTTCATATTTCTTGTTTGCCAACAGTACTGTTAATAGCATTTATAGAGTTTAAAACAAGTAATTCCGTCATTAATTCTGGAAATACAATGAGTTTTTTTTAATCGATTCCGTAGCCAATTTAAGGTCAATTAATGACCTGCCTTGTATGGGCCAGTAGGCCTTCAACAGTGTCCCTCCATTCTTATGTTCTTATGGCCTGAGTTCATGATGTCCAGTCCTGGACTCTTACAAAGTTTTCAAACATTAAGATTTAAATTACAATAAATACAGAGGCAGCAACACCACTTTCAGATCCAGTAATGCCTCAGATTCAGTATTTATTATAGTTAAGTATTTAATCATCATAGCATTTTCTCACACCGATCAATTTTACAGGATAACATCTGTTATCTACTTCAGCTTATTTTAATGCCCAGCCCTATCTACCACCCCCAGGATGCCACCCACAACAGTCTACTAACACCCAGGAACCTACTGATGCTAGGTGAACAGGGATGCTAGGTGGACCCCTGTTCACCTAGCACCATCTTATTTTTACAGTCTGCTTCCTTAACATCTGGTCTCCTGCCAGTGTTACACATCTGGTCTCCTGCCATTGTTACACATCTGGTCTCCTGCCAGTGTTACACATCTGGTCTCCTGCCAGTGTTACACATCTGGTCTCCTGCCAGTGTTACACATCTGGTCTCCTGCCAGTGTTACACATCTGGTCTCCTGCCAGTTTTTACACATCTGGTCTCCTGCCAGTGTTACACATCTGGTCTCCTGCCAGTGTTACACATCTGGTCTCCTGCCTGTGTTACACATCTGGTCTCCTGCCAGTGTTACACATCTGGTCTCCTGCCAGTGTTACACATCTGGTCTCCTGCCAGTGTTACACATCTGGTCTCCTGCCAGTGTTACACATCTGGTCTCCTGCCAGTGTTACACATCTGGTCTCCTGCCAGTGTTAACATCTGGTCTCCTGCCAGTGTTACACATCTGGTCTCCTGCCAGTTTTTACACATCTGGTCTCCTGCCAGTGTTACACATCTGGTCTCCTGCCAGTGTTACACATCTGGTCTCCTGCCAGTGTTACACATCTGGTCTCCTGCCTGTGTTACACATCTGGTCTCCAGCCTGTGTTACACATCTGGTCTCCTGCCAGTGTTACACATCTGGTCTCCTGCCTGTGTTACACATCTGGTCTCCTGCCAGTGTTACACATCTGGTCTCCTGCCAGAGTTACACATCTGGTCTCCTGCCAGTGTTACACATCTGGTCCCCTGCCTGTGTTACACATCTGGTCTCCTGCCAGTGTTACACATCTGGTCTCCTGCCAGTGTTACACATCTGGTCTCCTGCCAGTAATACACATCTGGTCTCCTGCCAGTGTTACACATCTGATCTCCTGCCAGTGTTACACATCTGGTCTCCTGCCACTGTTACACATCTGGTCTCCTGCCAGTGTTACACATCTGGTCTCCTGCCAGTGTTACACATCTGGTCTCCTGCCAGTGTTACACGTCTGGTCTCCTGCCAGTGTTACACATCTGGTCTCCTGCCAGCGTTACACGTCTGGTCTCCTGCCAGTGTTACACATCTGGTCTCCTGCCAGTGTTACACATCTGGTCTCCTGCCAGTGTTACACATCTGGTCTCCTGCCAGTGTTACACATCTGGTCTCCTGCCAGTGTTACACGTCTGGTCTCCTGCCAGTGTTACACATCTGGTCTCCTGCCAGCGTTACACGTCTGGTCTCCTGCCATGTTACACATCTGGTCTCCTGCCCGTGTTACACATCTGGTCTCCTGCCAGTGTTACACATCGGGTTTCTCCTGCCAGTGTTACACATCTGGTCTCCTGCCAGTGTTACACATCTGGTCTCCTGCCAGTGTTACACATCTGGTCTCCTGCCAGTGTTACACATCGGGTTTCTCCTGCCAGCGTTACACATCTGGTCTCCTGCAAGCGTTACACATCTGGTCTCCTGCCAGTGTTACACATCTGGTCTCCTGCCAGTGTTACACATCTGGTCTCCTGCCAGTGTTACACATCTGGTCTCCTGCCAGTGTTACACATCTGGTCTCCTGCCAGTGTTACACATCTGGTCTCCTGCCAGTGTTACACATCTGGTCTCCTGCAAGTGTTACACATCTGGTCTCCTGCCAGTGTTACACATCTGGTCTCCTGCCAGTGTTACACATCTGGTCTCCTGCCAGTGTTACACATCTGGTCTCCTGCCAGTGTTACACATCTGGTCTCCTGCCAGTGTTACACATCTGGTCTCCTGCCAGTGTTACACATCTGGTCTCCTGCCAGTGTTACACATCTGGTCTCCTGCCACTGTTACACATCTGTTCTCCTGCCTGTGTTAACATCTGGTCTCCTGCCAGTGTTACACATCTGGTCTCCTGCCAGTGTTACACATCTGGTCTCCTGCCAGTGTTACACATCTGGTCTCCTGCCAGTGTTACACATCTGGTCTCCTGCCTGTGTTACACATCTGGTCTCCTGCCTGTGTTACACATCTGGTCTCCTGCCAGTGTTACACATCTGGTCTCCTGCCAGTGTTACACATCTGGTCTCCTGCCAGTGTTACACATCTGGTCTCCTGCCTGTGTTACACATCTGGTCTCCTGCCAGTGTTACACATCTGGTCTCCTGCTAGTGTTACACTTTTGGGGTCTCCTGCCAGTGTTACACATCTGGTCTCCTGCCAGTGTTACACATCTGGTCTCCTGCCAGTGTTACACATCATGTCTCCTGCCAGTGTTACACATCTGGTCTCCTGCCAGTGTTACACATCTTGTCTCCTGCCAGTGTTACACATCTGGTCTCCTGCCAGTGTTACACATCTGGTCTCCTGCCAGTGTTACACATCTGGTCTCCTGCCAGTGTTACACATCTGGTCTCCTGCCAGTGTTACACATCTGGTCTCCTGCCAGTGTTACACATCTGGTCTCCTGCCAGTGTTACACATCTGGTCTCCTGCCAGTGTTACACATCTGGTCTCCTGCCAGTGTTACACATCTGGTCTCCTGCCAGTAATACACATCGGGTTTCTCCTGCCAGTGTTACACATCTGATCTCCTGCCAGTGTTACACATCTGGTCTCCTTCCATTGTTACACATCTGGTCTCCCTGCCATTGTTACACATCTGGTCTCCTGCCAGAGTTACACATTGGTCCTCCTCCAGTGTTACACATCTGGTCTCCTGCCAGTGTTACACATCTGGTCTCCTGCCAGTGTTACACATCTGGTCTCCTGCCAGTGTTACACATCTGGTCTCCTGCCAGTGTTACACATTTGGTCTCATGACAGTGTTACACATCTGGTCTCCTGCCAGTGTTACACATTTGGTCTCCTGCCAGTGTTACACATCTGGCCTCCTGCCAGTGTTACACATCTGGTCTTCTGCCAGTGTTACACATCTGGTCTCCTGCCGGTGTTACACATCTGGTCTCCTGCCGGTGTTACACATCTGGTCTCCTGCCAGTGTTACACATCTGGTCTCCTGCCAGTGTTACACATCTGGTCTCCTGCCAGTGTTACACATCTGGTCTCCTGCCAGTGTTACACATCTGGTCTCCTGCCAGTGTTACACATCTGGTCTCCTGCCAGTGTTACACATCTGGTCTCCTGCCAGTGTTACACATCTGGTCTCCTGCCAGTGTTACACATCTGGTCTCCTGCCAGTGTTACACATCTGGTCTCCTGCAAGTGTTACACATCTGGTCTCGTGCCAGTGTTACACATCTGGTCTCCTGCCAGTGTTACACATCTGGTCTCCTGCCAGTAATACACATCTGGTCTCCTGCCAGTGTTACACATCTGATCTCCTGCCAGTGTTACACATCTGGTCTCCTGCCATTGTTACACATCTGGTCTCCTGCCATTGTTACACATCTGGTTTTCCTGCCAGTGTTACACATCTGGTCTCCTGCCAGTGTTACACATCTGGTCTCCTGCCAGTGTTACACATCTGGTCTCCTGCCAGTGTTACACATCTGGTCTCCTGCCAGTGTTACACATCTGGTCTCCTGCCAGTGTTACACATCTGGTCTACTGCCAGTGTTACACATCTGGTCTCTTGCCAGTGTTACACATCTGGTCTCCTGCCAGTGTTACACATCTGGTCTCCTGCCAGTGTTACACATCTGGTCTCCTGCCAGTGTTACACATCTGATCTCCTGCCAGTGTTACACATCTGATCTCCTGTTTAGTGTTACACATCTGGTCTCCTGCCAGTGTTACACATCTGGTATCCTGCCAGTGTTACACATCTGGTCTCCTGCCAGTGTTTACACATCTGATCTCCTGCCAGTGTTACACATCTTGTCTCCTGCCAGTGTTACACATCTGGTCTCCTGCCAGTGTTACACATCTGGTCTCCTGCAAGCGTTACACATCTGGTCTCCTGCCAGTGTTACACATCTGGTCTCCTGCCAGTGTTACACATCTGGTCTCCTGCCAGTGTTACAACATCTGGTCTCCTGCCAGTGTTACAACATCTGGTCTCCTGCCAGTGTTACACATCTGGTCTCCTGCTAGTGTTACACATCTGGTCTCCTGCCAGTGCTACACATCTTGTCTCCTGCCAGTGTTACACATCTGGTCTCCTGCCAGTGTTACACATCTGGTCTCCTGCCAGTGTTACACATCTGGTCTCCTGCCAGTGTTACACATCTGGTCTCCTGCCAGTGTTACACATCTGGTCTCCTGCCAGCGTTACACATCTGGTCTCCTGCAAGCGTTACACATCTGGTCTCCTGCCAGTGTTACACATCTGGTCTCCTGCCAGTGTTACACATCTGGTCTCCTGCCAGTGTTACACATCTGGTCTCCTGCCAGTGTTACACATCTGGTCTCCTGCCAGTGTTACACATCTGGTCTCCTGCCAGTGTTACACATCTGGTCTCCTGCAAGTGTTACACATCTGGTCTCCTGCCAGTGTTACACATCTGGTCTCCTGCCAGTGTTACACACTGGTCTCCTGCCAGTGTTACACATCTGGTCTCCTGCCAGTGTTACACATCTGGTCTCCTGCCAGTGTTACACATCTGGTTCCCCTGCCAGTGTTACACATCTGGTCTCCTGCCAGTGTTACACATCTGGTCTCCTGCCACTGTTACACATCTGTTCTCCTGCCTGTGTTACACATCTGGTCTCCTGCCAGTGTTACACATCTGGTCTCCTGCCAGTGTTACACATCTGGTCTCCTGCCAGTGTTACACATCTGGCTCCTGCCAGTGTTACACATCTGGTCTCCTGCCTGTGTTACACATCTGGTCTCCTGCCTGTGTTACACATCTGGTCTCCTGCCAGTGTTACACATCTGGTCTCCTGCCAGTGTTACACATCTGGTCTCCTGCCAGTGTTACACATCTGGTCTCCTGCCTGTGTTACACATCTGGTCTCCTGCCAGTGTTACACATCTGGTCTCCTGCTAGTGTTACACATTTGGTCTCCTGCCAGTGTTACACATCTGGTCTCCTGCCAGTGTTACACATCTGGTCTCCTGCCAGTGTTACACATCTTGTCTCCTGCCAGTGTTACACATCTGGTCTCCTGCCAGTGTTACACATCTTGTCTCCTGCCAGTGTTACACATCTGGTCTCCTGCCAGTGTTACACATCTGGTCTAGTGCCAGTGTTACACATCTGGTCTCCTGCCAGTGTTACACATCTGGTCTCCTGCCAGTGTTACACATCTGGTCTCCTGCCAGTGTTACACATCTGGTCTCCTGCCAGTGTTACACATCTGGTCTCCTGCCAGTGTTACACATCTGGTCTCCTGCCAGTGTTACACATCTGGTCTCCTGCCAGTAATACACATCTGGTCTCCTGCCAGTGTTACACATCTGATCTCCTGCCAGTGTTACACATCTGGTCTCCTTCCATTGTTACACATCTGGTCTCCTGCCATTGTTACACATCTGGTCTCCTGCCAGAGTTACACATCTGGTCTCCTGCCAGTGTTACACATCTGGTCTCCTGCCAGTGTTACACATCTGGTCTCCTGCCAGTGTTACACATCTGGTCTCCTGCCAGTGTTACACATCTGGTCTCCTGCCAGTGTTACACATTTGGTCTCATGACAGTGTTACACATCTGGTCTCCTGCCAGTGTTACACATTTGGTCTCCTGCCAGTGTTACACATCTGGCCTCCTGCCAGTGTTACACATCTGGTCTTCTGCCAGTGTTACACATCTGGTCTCCTGCCGGTGTTACACATCTGGTCTCCTCCCGGGTGTTACACATCTGGTCTCCTGCCAGTGTTACACATCTGGTCTCCTGCCAGTGTTACACATCTGGTCTCCTGCCAGTGTTACACATCTGGTCTCCTGCCAGTGTTACACATCTGGTCTCCTGCCATGTGTTACACATCTGGTCTCCTGCCAGTGTTACACATCTGGTCTCCTGCCAGTTTTTACACATCTGGTCTCCTGCCAGTGTTACACATCTGGTCTCCTGCCAGTGTTACACATCTGGTCTCCTGCAAGTGTTACACATCTGGTCTCGTGCCAGTGTTACACATCTGGTCTCCTGCCAGTGTTACACATCTGGTCTCCTGCCAGTAATACACATTGGTCTCCTGCCAGTGTTACACAATCTGATCTCCTGCCAGTGTTACACATCTGGTCTCCTGCCATTGTTACACATCTGGTCTCCTGCCATTGTTACACATCTGGTCTCCTGCCAGTGTTACACATCTGGTCTCCTGCCAGTGTTACACATCTGGTCTCCTGCCAGTGTTACACATCTGGTCTCCTGCCAGTGTTAACATCTGGTCTCCTGCCAGTGTTACACATCTGGTCTCCTGCCAGTGTTACACATCTGGTCTACTGCCAGTGTTACACATCTGGTCTCTTGCCAGTGTTACACATCTGGTCTCCTGCCAGTGTTACACATCTGGTCTCCTGCCAGTGTTACACATCTGGTCTCCTGCCAGTGTTACACATCTGATCTCCTGCCAGTGTTACACATCTGATCTCCTGCTAGTGTTACACATCTGGTCTCCTGCCAGTGTTACACATCTGGTATCCTGCCAGTGTTACACATCTGGTCTCCTGCCAGTGTTACACATCTGATCTCCTGCCAGTGTTACACATCTGGTCTCCTGCCAGTGTTACACATCTGGTCTCCTGCCAGTGTTACACATCTGGTCTCCTGCAAGCGTTACACATCTGGTCTCCTGCCAGTGTTACACATCTGGTCTCCTGCCAGTGTTACACATCTGGTCTCCTGCCAGTGTTACACATCTGGTCTCCTGCCAGTGTTACACATCTGGTCTCCTGCCAGTGTTACACATCTGGTCTCCTGCTAGTGTTACACATCTGGTCTCCTGCCAGTGCTACACATCTGGTCTCCTGCCAGTGTTACACATCTGGTCTCCTGCCAGTGTTACACATCTGGTCTCCTGCCAGTGTTAACATCTGGTCTCCTGCAAGTGTTACACATCTGGTCTCCTGCCAGTGTTACACATCTGGTCTCCTGCCAGTGTTACACATCTGGTCTCCTGCCGTGTTACACATCTGGTCTCCTGCCAGTGTTACACATCTGGCCCTCCTGCCAGTGTTACACATCTGGTCTCCTGCCAGTGTTGCACATCTGGTCTCCTGCCAGTGTTACACATCTGGTCTCCTGCCACTTTTACACATCTGGTCTCCTGCCTGTGTTACACATCTGGTCTCCTGCCAGTGTTACACATCTGGTCTCCTGCCAGTGTTACACATCTGGTCTCCTGCCAGTGTTACACATCTGGTCTCCTGCCAGTTGTTACACATCTGGTCTCCTGCCAGTGTTACACATCTGGTCTCCTGCCAGTGTTACACATCTGGACTCCTGCCAGTGTTACACATCTGGTCTCCTGCCAGTGTTACACATCTGGTCTCCTGCCAGTGTTACACATCTGGTCTCCTGCCACTGTTACACATCTGGTCTCCTGCCTGTGTTACACATCTGGTCTCCTGCCAGTGTTACACATCTGGTCTCCTGCCAGTGTTACACATCTGGTCTCCTGCCAGTGTTACACATCTGGTCTCCTGCCAGTGTTACACATCTGGTCTCCTGCCAGTGTTACACATCTGGTCTCCTGCCAGTGTTACACATCTGGTCTCTTGCCTGTGTTACACATCTGGTCTCCTGCCAGTGTTACACATCTGGTCTCCTGCCAGTGTTACACATCTGGTCTCCTGCCAGTGTTACACATCTGGTCTCCTGCCTGTGTTACACATCTGGTCTCCTGCCAGTGTTACACATCTGGTTTCCTGCTAGTGTTACACATCTGGTCTCCTGCCAGTGTTACACATCTGGTCTCCTGCCAGTGTTACACATCTGGTCTCCTGCCAGTGTTACACATCTTGTCTCCTGCCAGTGTTACACATCTGGTCTCCTGCCTGTGTTACACATCTGGTCTCCTGCCAGTGTTACACATCTGGTCTCCTGCCAGTGTTACACATCTGGTCTCCTGCCAGTGTTACACATCTGGTCTCCTGCCAGTGTTTACACATCTGGTCTCCTGCCTGTGTTTACACATCTGGTCTCCTGCCAGTGTTACATATCTGGTCTCCTGCCAGTGTTACACATCTGGTCTCCTGCCAGTGTTACACATCTGGTCTCCTGCCTGTGTTACACATCTGGTCTCCTGCCAGTGTTGCACATCTGGTCTCCTGCCAGTGTTACACATCTGGTCTCCTGCCAGTGTTACACATCTAGTCTCCTGCCAGTGTTACACATCTGGTCTCCTGCCTGTGTTACACATCTGGTCTCCTGCCAGTGTTGCACATCTGGTCTCCTGCCAGTGTTACACATCTGGTCTCCTGCCAGTGTTACTCACTCGTAACTCATTTGTTTTAGCTGAACGTCTCCCCTCCTTTGATGACCCTGATACAACGAAGATAACCTTCCTCTCTCATCTCTTCTCTTTCTCCTCTTCACAGCTAATCCACTCGACTCTCCTGCAGCCCTCTTTCCACTCCTCATTTTTTTTCTTCTATAGGTTACGTAAGTATATGAGTGAGTATGGATGGGTGTGAGGTGGACCTGCCGAGCTTCAGCCAGTAGGCCTGCAACAGTGCACTTCCGTTTTTAAGTGGATGTAACTTTGACCTGCCTAGAATGGACCAGTAGGCCTGCATCAGTGCTCTTTCCTTGTTAAGTGAGTGTGATTTGGACCTGCCTAGCATGGGCCAGTAGGCCTGCTGCAGTTCTCCTTCTTTCTTACGTTCTTATGTACACATCTCACCCCTTCTGAACGTGTCATCCAAGGGTTGTCTTGTCTCTGTTTGAACTCCCTTCTCTTTAACTCTCACACGCACACACACTTGCTTCTGCTACTTCATAAACATCCCTTCTGACCTCTCTTTCTTCCCTTCCATTTTTTTTTTTTTTTTTTTTTTTTTTTACACAGGGTTTGACAAGGTTAAGGATCCCTAGCTTTATTGACAGCTATTTACAGGTTAAGGATTCCTGACTTTATTGGCAAGCTAAGAGCTGTTACCTACATCAGCTCATTTGAAAGCATTTTTATTGTTATGAGACATACAAGTGTGACATACAGGATGAAGTTGGAGCCATCTGTGGGCCAGCATTTTCATTTGATCAACTGACTTTATCTCGTTGACATCATTATGCTGTACGAATGTGTTCCATACTCGAGTCATCCTGGGTATGTATGATCTCAGATGGAGTGATGTTCTGGAGAAGGGTACAGCCAGAGTGAAGTTGCTACTTTCTGCCCGTCTTGTGGCATAAAAGCTTGTTTCACGCTGTCCTCGAAGTGGATCCAAGTGTGGTATTTTGACAATATTGGCCTTGTACATAACAGTAAGGCCACCCACATCCCTCCTATGTTGAAGGCTCTGCTGAAATGACAGATCTATCCAGGATGGGTCCAGGCGAGAGATGAGACGTCTTGCTCTGTTCTCTACTCTGTCAAGCAGTCGCAGATGAGAAGCAGGGCATGCAAACCAAGAAAGTGGAGCATACTAAAGGTGTGAGCGTACTTGTGCCTCGTACAGAATCTTGCATCCCCTACTGTCAAGCAGATGCGAGATACGGCGAAGTGCTGTAAGCTTCCTGGCTGCCTTGTTTGCAAGATTTACAACATGGTTCTTCATGGTTAGTTTGGAGTCAAATTTCACCCCAAGGATATCAACTGCACCAGCATTACCATCATGGTTCCTAGAGACGATCGTCATTTGCGTTTTTTAGGTGCAAATGTTACTTGCCATCTATTTCCCCAAGCTGATATAGCTCTCAGCTGGTGATTGATGTAGCTTAGAGCAGCTGGCATTTCTTCTCTTGGATAAGTGAATGTCAGTGTACAGTCGTCTGCATATGCATGTGATTCTGGGATGAGATGAAGAAGGTCGTTGAAGTAGACATTCCATAACAATGGACCCAGCACGCTTCCTTGTGGAACGCTTGCCCCAATAGGATGCCTTGCTGATTCCGTTCCATTGAGGACTACACTTAGAGATCTACCATGAAGGTAATCACTGAGGAGACATAGTGTAGAGCCTGCAATTCCCAGTGCTTGAAGTTTTGCTAAGAGGCCCTGGTGCCACACCCGGTCGAAAGCGCCAGCAATGTCCAGTGCTACCACACAGCTGACTTTGGATTCATCCAGTGACTGGTGCCACTTAGTGGAGAGGTTTAACAACAGATCAGCAGCAGAGTAACCTTTCCTGAAGCCATATTGACGATCACAAAGTAGTGAGTGGTAGTCAAAAAACTCTGTCATTTGTCTTGAGATTATTGTCTCAAGGATCTTACCAGTGATTGACAAGAGTGACACTGGTCTGTAGTTGCTGATTTCTGCTCTGCTCTTCTTTTTGTGAACAGGGACTACATTTGCCTCTTTCCATAGAGAGGGCCATTTACAGTGTACTAGGCAGTGCTGAAAGATGCGAGTTAGAGGTGCTGCTAGCTGGTCTGCACATCTTCTCAACAATCTTGGGCTCAACTTGTCTGGGCCCACAGCCTTTTCTTGGTCCAGCGATTTAAGAAGGAAATGCACCTCCTCCTGCCTTATTGTCACCACTGACAGTTTTGACACAGTTCTTGCAGCTAGCCAAGGAGGGACCCTTGCGCTCTCTCTCTCTCTTACATTAACTGTTAGATAACAAAATTCAAAATTTGCTGGTGATACAAAATTGGCAGAAAAGCTATCAAAATGCTGGCTCTCATAGCTAGAAACTTTGAGTACAAAAACCTGACATCAAATTGACTCTCCACAATGCACTTGTTAGATTGCAGCTAAGAAGTCCTCTTTTGAGCTGAGGGGTGGCCAAGCTTGAGATATGGCGACTGACTGAGGAAAACAAGAGGATTCGCAGTAATCCTCCTGTTGTGAATCCTCAAGAAAGGAACCTGGACAGTGGCGGGAAAGCCTGTGAAGACGTGTCTAATGTGCTCTCTGTGAATCTGAACAGAATCTGGACAGTGGCGGGAAAGCCTGGAACAAAGCTGAGGATCAAGAGAGGCAGAAACGACAAAGATCCAAGAGGCTGCTGTAGAAACTTCGAACTCATTCTCCATGCTACCCAGTGAATGTGAGTCGACTACTGGGAACGTCACGACGAAGAACAAGGAAGGTAAGAACATTGTGTTTGTTGGGGACAGTCAGATTAGGTGCATGGATAGGGCCTTCTGCTTGAAGGATAGGAGTAGGAGACAGAGGGTTTGCTTTCCTGGGGCTGGGATGGAAGATATTGTTAGCCGGCTTGACAACATCATAAATGGTAATGAGATCAATCCTATTATCTGCCTCAGTGCTGGAGGCAATGATGTAGGCAAGTGCAGAAGTGAGGATTAAGTTAGAAGGTATAGGACAACAATAGAAATTATTAGGAAGAAGAGGGGTAGACCTGTTATATGTGGCATTTTGCCAAGAAGATATGTTGGAAATGAATGGTTGTCCAGAGTGATTAGTATAAATTGTTGGCTGGATAAACACTAAGGAAAATGCAGTACCATTCATTGACAACTGGAACCACTTCTATAACCTAAATAACATGTATGCCAGGGCAGGTGTGGGTTTTCTCACTAGTACAGTTAAGGATGTTGTTAAGACTTTAAACTAGGATTAATTAGAGGTATAAGAACATAAGAAAGGAGGATCACTGCAGCAGGCCTGTTGGCCCATACTTGGCAGGTCCTTTACAATCCATCCCACTAACAAAACATTTGCCCAACCCAATTTTCAATGACACCCAAGAAATAAGCTCTGATAACTCTATCCAATCTCATATGCAACTCCCACTCAAATCCATCCCCTCTCACTCATGTATTTATCCAACTTATATTTGAAACTACTCAAGGTTTTAGCCTCAATAACCCAACTAGATAGACTGTTCCACTCATCAGCTACCCTATTTCCAAACCAATACTTTCCTACATCCCTTCTAAATCTAAACTTGTCCAACTTGAATCCATTACTGCGGGTTCTCTCCTGGAGAGACATCCTCAAGACCTAGCTAATATCCCCCTTAATACCCATCTTCCACTTATACACTTCGATCAGGTCTCCCCTCATTCTACGTCTAACAAGTGAATGTAATTTAAGGGTCTTCAATCTTTCTTCATAAGGAAGATTTCTAATGCTGTGTATTAATTTAGTCATCCTACGCTGAATGTTTTCTAACAAATTTATGTCCATTTTGTAATACGGAGACCAGAGGCAATATAAACACAAATGCAGTATAATGTGATCCTTTATTGACTACGTTTCGCCCACACAGTGGGCTTTTTCAAGTCACAAACAGAACTACCTGGGGTGGAAGGAACGCGAGTATTTATAGTCCGGCTGAGGTCAGGTGAAGAATGCTGCATCTGATGATGTACCGAGTTGGGTTGTAGAGTCTAAAAACTTGGGTAGCTTGGGAAGGAGACTGGACAAGTTTGTGAGCAGACCTTCTACAGTGTTCTTATGTGGGATAGCGATGAAGAAGTTTTCTTGGCAAGTGGTTCAGCTATGTTATAGAAGCCACTATTCTGGTTGAAGTTGTCGGATATAGAAATAAGTGATGATTCCAGGATTCTTCGGTATTGAGTGTTGTCTTCTGTGGCGATAAGTCTTGAGTTTCTGTATTTTATCAAGTGGTTGTGTGAATTGCGGTGTTGTACGCAGGCATTCCTTGTGTCGTCAGACCTGCTTGCGTATTGGTGTTCTGAAATACGTGTTTGGAGGTCCCTTGATGTTTCGCCCACGTATAACTTGTTGCAGTCATTACAAGGGATTATGTATACCCCTGCAGAGGATGGAGGCTTGTCCTGCCTACTACTGGTGATGTCCTTGATGGTCAAGGACATCATTGCTGTCTTGGTTTAAGGTTGCTGCTTACCATAGCCCCCAAATCCTTCTCGCATTCTATACTGCTAAGTTCAACATTATTAAGCTGGTAGGTGCTAGGGTTATGGACATTTCCGAGCTTTAGAACTTTACATTTATCTACATTGAACTGCATCTGCCACTTTTCTGACCACAAATTGAGTTTTTCTAAAATCCTCCTGAAGTTGTGAGACATCAATGTCTGAATCGATTATCCTATCTTCGTGTCATCAGCAAATGTGTTTATGTCACTAGTAATTCCCTCGTCAAGGTCGTTTATATATATAATAAACAACAATGGGCCTAAAACTGATCCCTGCAGAACGCCACTTGTTACAGATCCCCACTCATATTTAACCCCATTTATGCACACTCTCTGCTTCCTATTAGTGAGCCATGACTTGATCCATGACAGCATTTTCCCCCCAATGCCATGAGCAGCCACTTTCTTCAACAGTCTCTGATGTGGTACTCTATCAAAAGCCTTACTTAAATCTAAATAAACAATATCGAATTCTTTATCCTGATCAACGGCCTCAGAAGCTTTGCTGTAGAAGGTTAATAAATTAGTTAGGCAGGAACGGCCCCTGGTGAAACCATGTTGAGTATCATTAATCAAATTATGCCTATCGAGATGGCTTCTTATATTATCAGCTATAATTGACTAGTAATTTGCCTATTGTACTATAGCTCATTCTAGCTCAAAACATAGACTCCACAAAAGTCATTATTAGACCTTAGTGCAATTACAAGTGTGAGTCTTGTTCTATTTTTAATTTGTATTTTTATATTACTAGTTTATACCTAGTTGTACTTTAGTTCATTCCAGCACAACACATAGACAACATCAACTTCATTATGTGTAGTAGTGACTATACCCTACATGACCAAAATACTCTAGCTATATACTTGTCCAAACTTCCCACCACTACAGATATCAGTACTAGAACTCAACACACAACTCAGGATATAAATAACCATAATTTAAACCTAGAAGATGATTGATCACGTTGACCCTGATCTAAACCTCCATAATCTGACACCCAATCAAAACCTATTGGAAAGTAACAGCCTTTATTAAACAGCATCACAAGCCACCACTATCCTAAACAATGCTAAAAGCCTATCAGTACTTAACTACAACATCAGGTCCTTAAGCAAACACTATGATGACCTCCTAGCACTCCTTGAATCACTAAAGACACCCTTCTCCTGCATTATTCTTACTGAGACCTGGCTTAAGCAGGACACAATAGATATCTACCCTCTACCAGGATACACAGACATTCACAACTGCAGACCAAACCAAGTTGGGGGTGGTATTGCAATATATTACTCTAACCAATTATCTTGTCTTAGCACCACTTGCTTTAGTGATGAATATGGGGAATACATTTTTGCTAATTTTATTGTAAAAAACCTTAAGACGCCTATAACAATCGGTGCCATTTACCGGATACCTCACACAAACATCCCAAATTTCAGTGAGAAATTAAAGTCACTAATAACAAACAGACAAATGAATAAGCACCACCTTCTCTTAGCTGGAGACTTCAACATCAACCTTGGCTTACTAGATGATCAGCCTGTAACTGATTTCATCAACAATATGAACAACACACTTCTCATACCAACAATAACTAAACCAACCAGGCTCACTGAGACAAGTGCAACCATAATTGACCACATATGGACCAATATACTAGCCCCCCTTAAATCAGGGATAATCACAGATAGCACTACAGACCACTACCCTACCTTCCTCCTGACAAACATTAGTAAACCACCACTTGAATACAACAAAGTCTCATTTAGACTCCATGACGAGGCCTCAGTAAGGAAGTTCACAGCTGACCTAGAGACTGTTGATTGGCCTACAGAATTCTCCAAGGCCAATGGTATTGATGACTGGACAGACATTTTTCTTAACAAATTACTTAGACTATACAACAAACATTGTCCTATAAAAACAAAACAGATCACAAACAAATGGCTTGGTTGCCCATGGCTAACCAACACCATTCTGAAATCCATTGACAAGAAACACCAATATGAAAAGCAATATAGACAGGGCTTAATACACAAAGATATTCTTAAACACTATTCATCAGCTCTCACCAAAGTAATTAAGAAAGCCAAACAACTATACTACTCCAGTAGATTCACAGACACTAGAGGAGATATAAAAAAGACCTGGAAAACACTCTCTCAGATTCTAGGGACCCACAAACTGAGAAAAACCAAGAATATTGTCCTAACTAAACCTAATGAAACACCACTACATCCCACTGACACAGCTAACAAGATAAACGACTTCTTCTCAACCATAGGATCTAATCTAGCCAGTAAAATCCCACATACCAATGCCCATGCCGGGGACTACCTAGATGGGAATTTCCCTAATTCCTTCTATCTTGCACCAAATGAGCCCACGGAAGTCACTGAGATTATAAAGTCACTTAAAAATAACTCGGGGAATCTGTCTCATGTCCCACCATTATTGTACAAGCGAGCGGCCCATGTCCTTTCACATGCTATTTCATTACTTTTTAACAAGTCACTAGAGACTAGCACCTTCCCGAAACTACTCAAGATGGCAAGGGTTACACCAATACATAAAGGTGGTGACCCTACAGACTTAAACAACTATAGGCCAATATCTAAGTTACCATTGCTATCCAAAATCTTTGAGAAACTCGTGCACAGGAGACTGTATTCATTTATAACTGCTCAAAACATACTCAACCCCTGCCAATTTGGATTCAGGAAAAATAAAAGCACTAATGATGCAATCATAAAAATGCTAGATCTGCTTTACACAGCATTGGAAAATAAGGAATATCCACTAGGAATTTTTATTGACCTAAGAAAAGCTTTTGACACAGTAGACCACGACATCCTACTCCACAAACTTGATCATTACGGTATAAGAGGCCATGCGCTTGCTTATTTCAAATCTTACATTACTAATAGGTATCAGTATGTCACCATTAAAGACACAGCATCAGAAACACGGCCACTTGATACTGGAGTTCCACAGGGAAGTGTCCTTGGTCCCCTGCTCTTCCTCATATACATCAATGACCTTCCAAACGTATCCCAACACCTGAAACCCATTCTCTTTGCTGATGACACGACTTATGTCATCTCTCACCCTAATCTTGCCACCCTCAACACCATTGTGAATGAGGAGCTGATTAAAATATCGACTTAGATTACAGCCAATAAACTTACGCTTAACACTGACAAAACCTACTTTATTATGTTTGGTAGCAGAGCAGGAGATGCACAAATTAACATTAAGATTGACAACACTCTAATTACCAGAAATAATGGGGGCAAATTCCTAGGCTTATACCTTGACGACAACCTGAATTTCAGCACCCATATCCAGCATATAACCAAAAAAGTATCCAAAACGGTTGGGATCCTCTCCAAGATACGATACTACGTGCCGCAAAATGCCCTTTTCACACTATACCACTCACTTATTTATCCATACCTCACCTATGCTATTTGTGCTTGGGGATCAACTGCAGCAACTCACCTAAGCCAATAATAACCCAACAAAAAGCTGCAGTAAGAATAATCACTAAATCCCATCCCTGGCAACACACCCCCCCACTCTTCATAGACCTAAACTTACTCCCAGTTCAGTACATCCACACTTACTACTGTGCAATCTACATCTACAGGGCCTTAAACTCTAATATCAACCTTGACCTAAAACGCTTTCTTGATAGTTGTGACAGAACCCACAGGCATAACACCAGACAAACATCTCTACAACATTCCCCGTGTCCGACTAAACCTTTACAAAAATTCAATGTATGTCAAAGGCCCTAAAATCTGGAATACCCTACCTGAGAACTCTAGAACTGCAGACACATTCATCACCTTCAAAACTACCATTAGAAAACATCTTATCTCCCTGATACACCCCGTCAACTAACTACACGAATACCACCATAAACAGAAATATTAATCTCAATCTTAAAATAATGAATCCTGTGATACTCCAATACTGAAACTATGTACTGTGCCAAAACAAAAGCATTCACATTGCTAAACTCACAAACTAGTATTTAGTCACTTAGCCATAATACCAACTTACCTCATAATTTGTAATATTTTACAATTAAGAATAAAACTAAGTCTGCCCGAAATGCCTAGCCATGCTAAGCGTTCTAGTGGTACACTCTGTAATCACAATTTTACTACATGTAAACCACACAATAACCAAATTTCTGTAAACTCAGCATTGTAATCCTTATAGAGAATAAACTTTGAATTTGAATTTGAATACAATTGAGGTCAGGCTTATTGGGCGGTAATTTGACGGCAACGACTTGTCCCCTGCTTTAAAAATAGGAATTATATTAGCCATCTTCCACATATCAGACACTACACCTGTTTGAAGAGATAAATTAAAAATATTAGTTAAAGGTTCACAGAGTTCCACTCTACACTCTTTAAGAATCCTTGAAAAAAGTTCATCAAGGCCCGGGGATTTATTTTGCTTTAACCGGTCTATGTGTTTGATAACCATTTCGCTAGTGATTGTGATACTGCATAACTTATCATCTTCAAGCCCACTATAAAAATTAATTACTGGGATATTGTCAGTGTCTTCCTGAGTGAAAACCGAGAGAAAATAATTATTAAGAATAGAGCACATTTCATTCTCCTTGTCAGTGAGATGCCCAGAGTTATTTTTAAGGGGACCTATCTTATCTCTAACTTTTGTTCTATAGACCTGGAAAAATATTTTTTTGGTTAGTTTTCGAATCCCAAGCAACTTTAATTTCATATTCCCATTTAGCTTTTCTTATCCCCTTTTTAACGTCCCTCTTAATGTCAATATACTGATTCATAAGATGACCCTCACCTCTTTTGATACGCCTATAAATTCCCTTCCTCTGACCTAAAAGATATTTGAGCCTATTATTCATCCATTTGGGGTCATTTCTATTCGATCTAATTTCCTTATATGGGATAAATGTCCTTTGGGCACCATGGGTTTAGGAATGCTAAATAATGAGTGTGGAAATATTGATAAAGTCTTCGATATTATTGATTTTAAAACTAATAGTCATCGAGTAACACAGGATATCAGAAAGTGTGATAGAACAAAGCTGAATAGGAAAAAGGTGCAGCAGAAACACGTTAATGTATTTTTTGCTAATAGCCGAAGCGCAAGAAATGAAATTAATGACTTACGTTTGTTAAATTAGACACATGTGCAACTCTTGGGTATCTTTATTGAGGAAACGTTTCGCCACACAGTAGCTTCATCAGTCCATACAAAGGATAAACTTGAAGAACAGGAGGAGAATGAGGTAATCAGTCCCTCAACCTTGAGTCGATGTGGTCAGTCCATCAATCTTGAATAGAATACGGCATATGGGCGGAGAAGCAGCTTATAAACCGTCGGTTCTTTGAAACATTCATCTACAACCCTGTCAGACACTGCAACTTCTTGGGATCGTAATACTTGGGAATTATTCGCTTACGTAACCCTTGGGCACGACCTACTTCCACATTAAACAAATGTGACACCACCTACGACTGCTGCACCTCTCCTGCCATACGGTTTATAAGCTGCTTCTCCGCTCATATGCCGTATTCTATTCAAGATTGATGGACTGACCACATCGACTCAAGGTTGAGGGACTGATTACTTCATTCTCCTCCTGTTCTTCAAGTTTATCCTTTGTATGGACTGATGAAGCCACTGTGTGGCGAAACGTTTCCTCTATAAAGATACCCAAGAGTTGCACATGTGTCTAATTTAACAATGCGTCGGTTCTTTGAACCATTCATCTACAGGGCTTACGTTTGGTAGCGCCTGCTGGGAACTTTGATGTCACTGTAATGACTGAAACTTGGTATAATTTAAAGACTCGGGATATGATTGCTGAGTGCCATATTCAAGTGTTTAAGTTATTCAGTGTGGATAGATATAACGGGGAAGGGGGAGGAGTTGCATTATATGTACGAGAAAATAAAAATTGTTGCATAAAAACAGGTATATAAATGGATGGATTAGTAACAGCATCTGTCTGGGTAGAATTTCTAGAAAGTCAAGAGAAACTAATTCTAGGTGTAATATACCGACCTCCAGACTTGTATCACGATAGAGGGAGACTTCTTCGTGACGATATTATTAGGTCTTCTAGACACAATAATGTAGTGATCGTAGGAGATTTTAACTTTAGCCAAATTGACTGGATTTCTTTGACCGGTATTCTGGAGTCCAGTGACTTTATAAATGTAATTCAGGACTATTTTCTGAAGCAGTGTGTAACAGAGCCTACCTGATGTAATAATTTGCTCGACCTGGTCTTGTCAAAAAAACACTCGTAAATAATCTAGAGATCACTGAAGAGCTTGGCGCAAGTGATCACAAATCCATTATTATTACCTGGGAGTACAAGAATAAGGATAAATACGGTAAAAGTCCCCGATTTTCGTTCTGCCGATTATATCAGACTTAGGGAACATTTGTCTAATCTCGACTGGGGGTAATCTAGTTAATGTTTATATTGCCGATGATCATACTTACGATAACGAATTTTAATCATTCTTAATAATGTACAATGTGCACAAAGTATATATATATTCCCCAGAGACAAATTAGGTCAAATAAGAATGACCGTAGATGGATTAATAATAAACTAAAGCATCTATTAGGAGAGAGAAAAAGAAATTAATAGGCGCATCAAAAGAAGAGATATTAACCATATTGACCAATACATTCATTTGAAGACAGAAGTAAGAAAAGGGATCAGAAACGCTAAACGCAACTTGACGTGCTGTTGGAGTGTGAGCGAGGTAACATTTATGATGGGATTCCGGGAAACCCGCAGGCCGGACTTGAGTAATGAAGATGGGAACATATGAAAGAAGGAACACTGCAACAGGCCTACTGGCCTATGTGAGGCAGCTCCAATTCTCCCACTGGCTTAAGCCAATGTCTTGACCTAGTGAGGTCAGACACGTCACTTATAGGAGGAGCACGGCATCCGACCTAGTAGCACAAGCTAGTTAGGTCAAATTCACACCTACCCACATAAACTTATGTATTTATCCAGCCTATTTTTAAAACTACACTACGTCTTAGCTTCTATGACGGTACTTGGGAGTTTGTTCCACTCATCCACAACTCTATTACCAAACCAGTGCTTTCCTATATCCTTCCTGAACTCGATTTTTTTCAATTTAAAACCATTGCTGCGAGTCCTGTCTATGTTAGATATTTTTAGCATGCTATTTACATCCACAGATTCAGGACCCTCAGTCTATCCTCATTGGGAAGATTTCTGATACATGGGATCATCTTTGTCATCCTCCTCTGTACGTTTTCCAGAGCATTTATATCCATTCTGTAATACAGTGACCAGAACTGAGCAGCATAGTCTAAATGAGGCCTAACCAAGGATGTATAGAGTTGAAGAACAACCTGAGGACTTCTATTATTTATACTTCTTGCTATGAAGCCAAGGATTCTGTTAGCTTTATTGTGAACACTTATGAACTGCTGTCTTGGTTTCAGATTACTGCTAACCAGAACTTCTAAATTCTTTTTGAAATCCATAATGTTAAGATCTACATTATTTAGTTTATATGTGGCATGGTTATTTTCCTGTCCAACATTTAGAACTTTGAATTTATCTATATTAAGCTGCATCTGCCACTTCTCCGACCATTGCATCAGTCTATTCAAATCATCCTGGAGTGCTCTAATGTCCTCATTAGAATGAATTGGACGGCCTATTTTGGTGTCATCAGCAAATTTGCTTATGTCGCTATTTATTCCCTCATCTATGTCGTTTATGTAAATTGTGAACAACAACGGGCCCAACACTGACCCCTGAGGAACACCGCTTGTGACGTGCCCCCATTCTGGTTTCTCCCCATTTATGCAAACTCTCTGCTGTCTATTTGTCAGCCATGCCTCTACCCAGGAAAAAATTTCTCCTCCTATTCCGTGTGCCTTAAGTTTCCTCAATAGCCTCTGATGTGGAATTCTGTCGAAACCTTACTGAAGTCCATATACACAATATCATATTCATTACCATGATCTATCTCCTCAAACACCTTAGTGAAGAAAGTAAATTCATAAGACAGGAACGCCCCTTTGTAAATCCGTGCTGAAATTCATTAATCAATCTGAGCCTGTCAAGATGGCTACGAATTGCTTCGGCAATTATTGATTCCATAAATTTTCCCACTTTGGAGGTAAGGCTTATTGATCTATAGGTCGAAGCCAAGGACCTGTCACCTGCCTTGTAAATAGGTATTACATTTGCCATTTTCCACTTATCAGGCACTATGCCAGTTTGTAGTGATATGTTAAAAAGATTAGCCAAAGGTATGCTAAGTTCCTCTTTACATTCCTTTAACACCCTTGCAAACAGTTCAACAGGACCTGGGAATTTGTTAGGTTTTAGTTTCTCTATTTGTCTGAGGACCATGTCACTAGTTACCGCAATCGTACATAGTTTATTATCATCCTTTTCTACATAATCTATTATTTCTGGAATTTCGCTACAAAAGTCAGAGAAAAAGTGGGACTGGTGAGAACTGGGGATGAACAGCTGACTGATAATAAACAGGAAATATGTTCTCTATTTAATAGTTACTTTTTGTCAGCCTTTACACAGGAAGACTTAAATGATATCCAAGAGAGTAACAGTTACTCAGTTTCCGAAGAAAACAAGTTAAGTAATATTACTGTCACGAGGGAAATGGTTATAAAACAGGTAGATAAACTAAAGCAAAATAAGTCCCCGGACCCGATGTTTAAGGGCACTTAAGGAATGCAAGTTGGACCTTAGTCAACCATTAACGAGTGTGTTTAATGCGTCCATCCTTACTGATGTGCCAGAGATGTGGAAGATAGCTAATGTAGTTCCTATATTCAAATCAAAGGATAAGTCCATTCCATCAATTACCGTCCAATCAGCCTGACGTCTATAGTAGGCAAGTTATTAGAGTCAATTATAGCTGATATTAGAAGTCACCTTGAAGAGCATAATTTGATTAATGAATCTGAGCATGGGTTCACGAGAGGTCGTTCCTGCCTGACAAACTTGCTGACGTTCTTCAGTAGAACATTTGAGGCAGTAGACAGTAATAAAGAATATATTGTCTATTTGGATTTTAGTAAAGCCTCCGATATAGTACCTCACAAGAGATTCTTAAGAAAAGTGGCAGCTCATGGTATAGGAGGAATAGTTCTAGCATGGATAGAGGCATGGCTTACCAATAGAAAGCAGTTTCCATTAATGGGGTCAAATCTGAGTGGGGACTGGTCACTAGTGGTGTTCCACAAGGATCAGTTTTAGGCCCATTGTTTCTCATAATTTGCAATAATGACCTTGATGAAGGAATTGCAAGTGACATGAGCAAATTTCCTGGTGATACAAAACTAAGCCGTATGATTCATTCTGAGGAGGATACCAGTGAACTCCAGGAGGATTTGGACAAATTAATAGTCATTTAAGTATTAACCGGAAAAAGCAGATTGTTAGTATAGGATATAACTAGACGCTGCACTGTGTCAAACTGAAACCAACGTATTTCTGATGTTAATTCAGCGAATATATATCAGAACGACCACCTGACCACAAGCCAACCATATTATCAATTCATTCACTGGGAGCGCTAAACCCATGTGAGTCATACAGCGCCTGGAGCAACGACAGGCGTCCAGGTTCAATCGAATGAAGGCGAGCACAGGTCCAGTGCTTTAGATCAAGACCCCCCTCATCAGCATCAAGGAACACCAAGATAATAGTATTAGATGTAGTTGCTAGTCTTATCAACAATAATTTGGTGAAGTTAACTGTGGTCGACGCTGACCAACCAACACTTGTCTCTCCTGTAAAATCTTTGTCATTTATCAAATATGGTGTACCCTACCTGGCCCTTTGTTTTCATGCCGGTAGTGGCCAGAGGAAGGGAAGGAGGGTAGGAAGGGAGGGAGGGTAGGGGGAAGGGAGGGAGGGTAAGGAGGGAGGGAGAGTAGGGAGGAAGGAAGGAAGGGAGGGGAGGGCGAAAGCTTTCTGCAGTATTAACTCTGCTTCAAACGTCTTGATATTACACAATAGACCTTAATTTACACAGACGTAGAGAGTTCACACCAGATAACATCGGTCAGGACTCTGCTCTCTCTCTCTCTCTCTCTCTCTCTCTCTCTCTCTCTCCTCCCTCTCTTTATTTACACAAGGGTTTTACAGGGTTCTGGTCTCTGAACCAGATATGATAAAGATTCCATTTTATTGTTAATAGATAAACAAATAGGGAATAGGATGAAATTGGAGCATCAGCAGGCTGTGAGGAATTAAGGCTGTGTATGTGTGGCCACGACAGGGAAGGGTTACTGGCCTCTGGTTTATGAAGTCATAAATTCAGTCTGAAGTCAACCACAACACTTCAGGGTAACTCAATGTGTACTAACCTTTATTCTCCACAGTTGGGAGTGTATATAGGCAGCTGCGATGGTAATGTCTGGTTGTGGGTGTCCACTCTTACACATGTGTACACCTGAATGTATTCACCATACTAACGTGGTAGTGCTGGGGGTGGGGGGTTAGAGCTTGCATGTGAGTCACGCAACTGCCTGGTCCAGGTAGTGAGACACTTGCCTGCGTGATCGTGTCACGTACGAATGTATTCACCGCTCAACGACACACAGGGAAAGACACCCTTCTCACAGCTGAATTATGACTGCCGGCTCCCAGCCGCGGCTCAGCCTTTCCCCAGGTGCCGGCGGGAAAGCAGGTGCCTAAGGCATTATTGTTAATGGGAAGTGTAACTACTGCCTTAAGCTAAACGACTATCTCTAACTTCAATTAAATATATGTAGTAGTAACGTAGCAAGTGTAGCGTATAATTAGCCTAGGTGTTACAAGGCTAATCCTTAGTAATTAAGTATATACAGAAACGACACCTCACAAGGTGTCGTCCCCCTCTTCCCTACATTCCCCCACCTGGGGGGGCCATAACGTTTCTCGGGAATTACGAAATCCCCCCCTCCCACAAACTAACAATTTCCTTTGGTCAGCCGACTTTACTGTATCAATGCCATTATGATATTCGAACATTTTGTACACTCGAGTCATCCTGGGAATAAATGATCTCAGACAAAGTGATGTTCTGCAGGTTACACCCAGAGTGTAGTTGTCGTCTGCTGCCCGTCTTGTTGTGTAGCTTAGTTTTTGATGCCCATGAAGTAGAGCCAAGTGTAGTACCTTGACAACATCGGCCTTGTACATAAAAGTAAGACCACCTACATCCCTCACGTACTGGAAACTTTGCTGAAATGGCAGATCTGTTCAGGCTGAGTCCAGACGAGAGATGAGTCGGCTTGCTCTGTTCTCTATTCTGTCAGGAAGTCGTAGATAATATGATGGGGGAAAGGAAGTCAATCCAAGTGGAGCCTACTCAGTGAGCACACTTGTGCCTTGTACAGTCTTGCAGCCTCTACTGTCGAGCAAATGTTCTGTAAGCTTCCTGGCTGCTTTCCTTGCAAGATTTACTACGTGGTTCTTCATAGTCAGTCTTGAATCAAATTTCATCCCAAGAACATCAACCTCATCCCCGGGCTCCAACACTCCATCATGGTGCCTAGAGACCATCATTATTTGCGTTTTCACAGAAGCAAATGGAACCTGCAAACTTCTGCCTCATATATAACATCGTAGAATTTTAGCAATCTGCATACAGGATCAGTGTAGGTGTTAGTACCACATATATTAACTATTTTGCTTGCAGATCACTGCCTGTTATTGTCCAGAACCTCATTGTCTTCCCCATTCACGTATTGCCACTAATTATTCTTCCGTACGTATATAATTTCGTTTATTTCAGCCTTTCCAAAATTTATCGAAAAATATGGTTTTAATTTTTTATTATGTAAATCAAAATAAAGCAATGTTTGCATATTAATCTACAAATATTAAATTACCTAAACGTCCAATAAAGTCTAAGAGCCTACAAAGCATCGTACCCTGAAAACTTTTTGAATAAGATACAATATGCAGTTTATAGCGTTTTATTGAGATGAACTGAACTTATTAAACGTCTTCTGCGTTTATTCCCGATATCGCATATTGTGACTTATTTACGTAATTCTTTCCATTGGTATGTACATTAAAGCGTTGACAGCCTCGTGTTTACTGTTGAAGTGATTACTGTTGAAGTGATTACTGTTGAAGTGATTACTATTGAAGTGATTACTGTTGAAGTGATTACTGTTGAAGTGAGAGCTGAAGAGTGACGTGTTTACTCTCTTCTAACCTTCGTTGTCTCACCTTCCCTGGTTAAGTTGGAGTATTTTCACCAACGAATAAGTAAGTAAGTAAGTAAGTAAATTTATTCAGGTATACACAATACAGTTACATAGAATTATCATACATAGCAGCATATGTGTAGAGAACCTGGGATAACCCAAAAAAGTCAGACAGAGTGACTTATTTCCATTGGGGTCTGAGTAGACAGTACAAGTATACTTCCCTGTAGTATGCTGCTGTCTGTAACGGTATTTTGTGTTGTGTTTCATGAGCAAGAAAAAGAACAGCAGCATTCTCCAGAATATTAACCCGCTGGGTTAATATTCCATGCTAAACAGTGCGGTTTATTTCCACTGGGATCTGAAGGTTTTTCTTCCATAGGATGAACCAGACAACAGTCGACTAACACTTAGAGACATATATACTAGCAGGTGAATATAGTAAGAAAAACATATATACTAGCAGGTGAATATAGTAAGAAAAACATATATACTAGCAGGTGAATATAGTAAGAAAAACATATATACTAGCAGGTGAATATAGTAAGAAAAACATATATACTAGCAGGTGAATATAGTAAGAAAAACATATATACTAGCAGGTGAATATAGTAAGAAAAACATATATACTAGCAGGTGAATATAGTAAGAAAAACATATATACTAGCAGGTGAATATAGTAAGAAAAACATATATACTAGCAAGTGAATATAGTAAGAAAAACATATATACTAGCAGGTGAATATAGTAAGAAAAACATATGTACTAGCAGGTGAATATAGTAAGAAAAACATATACTAGCAGGTGAATATAGTAAGAAAAACATATATACTAGCAGGTGAATATAGTAAGAAAAACATATGTACTAGCAGGTGAATATGGTAAGAAAAACATATATTCTAGCAAGTGAATATAGTAAGAAAAACATATATACTAGCAGGTGAATATAGTAAGAAAAACATATATACTAGCAGGTGAATATAGTAAGAAAAACATATATACTAGCAGGTGAATATAGTAAGAAAAACATATATACTTAGCAAGTGAATATAGTAAGAAAAACATATATACTAGCAGGTGAATATAGTAAGAAAAACATATGTACTAGCAGGTGAATATAGTAAGAAAAACATATATACTAGCAGGTGAATATAGTAAAAAAAACATATATACTAGCAGGTGAATATAGTAAGAAAAACATATATACTAGCAGGTGAATATAGTAAGAAAAACATATATACTAGCAGGTGAATATAGTAAGAAAAACTTATATACTAGCAGGTGAATACAGTAAGAAAAACATATATACTAGCAGGTGAATATAGTAAGAAAAACATATATACTAGCAGGTGAATATAGTAAGAAAAACATATATACTAGCAGGTGTTGAGAATATTTGGCCTTACCTGCTGTGTTCATTATAAATATATATAATGAACACTTAGCTGATAAATGACAGCAAATCGTCTACACAGCCGCCCCTGCAGACGAGGTCTAGAAGCTGTCGAAACCATCACAACAGTGGGCTGTCAAGAGATACAATTTGTAAGTATAAATTACCCGTAGGGGGTGTTATGTCAGCATATTTCATTCGATGATGGCTGACAAAATACTTACTTGTTTGGACTCAAAAGTCCACACCTTACTGCCGATTATAGGTTGATTACAAACTCCTTGTGACTCAAGAATTGCGCAATCCCCCGATCTACAAGAAATTCGTAAACATACCTTGCTCTTTGTAACGTGAGCTATGGTGTTCTCAACACCTTCGACAGATATCGGTGACTTGATAGAAGCTGAAGTGTCCTTGGATGTCCACGTCTTCCATTGTCTAGGAAACGCACACTGGTACACTATGTTCAACAAGATTTGTCTTTATTGTTCACAATGTATCACAAGAGAAGCTGATCACACCTCTCTTATGTTTATCGTGTTTTGCGAGACACTTTATTCACACTAACGCACAGATCAGTGTTCTTTGTTGGTTATCCTGGCGTCAGTGTGACTCTCTAGAGTCAAAAGTAATCTGCCAGATGCTACAGCGCTCCATGCAGTCACTGCCCCCAGCACAAAAAAAACGCTGACCTAGTACCTTGCATCCTTGTCACCTCCTCGATGAAGCAAAGCAGAGTGTTTGTTTCTTGCTGTCTTAATCATAGACAACAATGTACAATATCTTTACTATGGTAATAAAGTGGGAGCAGGATTTTCCTTAATTGTCCTGCTAAATAAGAGATGTACTGTCTCTTATAAAAATACACGTTGCAACACCGCTGCAAGGAGCAGAGGTCATTTGACCACGCATACGGCATCTGTGATCAATTACTCACTCTAGCAGTAAACAAGACGCTCGCCCCTTCTGAGTGGCCCCTCAGGGCTGAAAGGGCTGAAGGGGGCTGAAGGGGGCTGATACCCCCTCCTGGAGAAAATTTCTCCACACTGGGGGGCGGCGGAGGTTCGCTGCAGGTGAACTATTCATCACTTAACATTAATTTGATTTTCTCACTCGCCACCACTGCTGCTTGTCTTTTCTGAACAGCTTTAGTCTGTGTGGTTTCTGGAGAATCACTGATTTTGTTTTCAACACTGTGTAATTCTAACGGCACTAGTTTATTTATTGTCCGCTTATTCACTACACCTTTGCTCAAAACATCAACTGTCCTGATGATTCCATTTGCATCAGGATATATGGTCACAATTTTTCCAAGTGGCCATTGGGACCTCGGACCATCATTGTCGATAATCACTATGTCACCAGGTCTTAAGGACTTATGATTTTCAGGAACACCAGCTCCATAGAAGTGTTCTCTCAATGAGGTGAGATAGTCTTCTCGCCAAATTTTCTCCCAACATTCAATCACTTTATTAAGGTGTTTGAATTTACGTCTGAGTTGCTCAGGTTCGAAATAAGTAGGATCCTCTATGATTTCTTTATCATTCATGGGAGGAACAGGTTCGAGCCTTCTGCCATGGAGTAAATGAGATGGACTTAACACTTCTAAATTGTCCAGATCATCGGTTAACAATAAGTTAGAGATCTGTTGTTGACTCTATTTTCTATTTCAGTCACAACTGTACGGAATTCTTCTAAGTCTATTCTCTGACGATGAAGAGTCTTCCTTAAACAACGCTTTACAATGCCGATCATTCTTTCATAAAATCCGCCGTGCCATGGAGATTTAGGGAATGTATCTCCAACGACATCTGCGTTGATTCAGCATCTGTTGTACTTCTGGTTGATCAAAGATCTTGCTTATATAAGCAGCACCAGCAACAAAGTTCGTTGCATTATCTGAAATCATCAGTCTGGGACATGCCCTTCTGGCTGCAAACCTTCTGAATAATTTGATAAAGGTTTCAGCAGACATGTCAGTGGCTACTTCTAGATGTACTGCTCTAGTTGTAGCACAAGTGAACAAACAGATGTACACCTTGATGGGAACTTTGTCAACTGTTTTGATTAAAATTATTGGTCCAGTATAATCTACACCTGTCACCTCAAATGGAGTGATATGACAAACTCTTTCAGAGGGATATGGAGGTGGACCTTGATACTGACATACTCGCATATCGTAGTGACGACAAGTAATACAGTCCTTTATTTTTTTTTTTCACACTTTGTCGACCTTGAGGTATCCAGTAGGATTGTCGTATATGACAAAGTTTTGTCAGCTACCCCACCATGTAACACGTTACTGTGGGCGTTTTGCACAATCAGTTTTGTTAGCCAATGATTCTTGGGATCAATATTGGATTTTATGGCTTTCTTTAGGTAGTGAAGAATTATGAATTCTTCCTCGACATCTTATAATCTTTTCTGAGTCGAGATAAAGTCCTAAAGAATTAATCATGACAGGTTTCTGTGGGGATTTATCTTGTGTTTTCTAGAAATTTTATATTCTGTAGAGAACACATCTTTCTGTATTAGTTTCACCCAGTATTTAATGGGTTCAAGACATTCATAATCAGGTTTAATTCCTTTAATGAATTTAAAGACAAGAGCTGTAACTCTTAAGAGTTTACCCAAAGATGAGTATTTAGATCCATCAATGACTATTTCTGTTGTGTCTGCAGTATTTACACAACTTATTTCTGCTGTGTTCAAGCAGACTGTTTCTTCTGGCATAATGTGAGCTTTTTGCTGATGCCAGTTATTTTCATCAGAGAGCCAGTTCGGTCCGTGGAGCCATAATTTATTATACACAAATTTCTTAAGTGGGACACCACGTGACAACATGTCAGCTGGATTCTCTTGGGTAGAGACGTGAAGAAAGAGATAATCTCTCTGCATCTCTTTTATTTCTGCTACTCTGTTCTGTACATAGACCAACTTACTCTTATTATTTCTTAACCACTGGAGAACTGCTTCATTATCACTCCAGATCACGGTTTTCTCAATAGTGAGATGATCAAGTACTTTGTTGAGATAGACAGCTAATTTTGTACCTACATTGAGTGCTGTCAGTTCCAATTGTGGTACTGTTCTGACCTTCAAGGGTGCTACCCTGGCCTTTGAAGTAATTAGTGTACTTCCTTCAGCATTACTCATGTAAGCTACAGCGCCATAACCTCTGGTTGACGCATCACAGAACACATGTAATGTGTACTTGTTTCCCTCTTGACCTATTTGTCTGGGAAATTTAATTTGATGAAGTTGTTTAAACTCCTTGGATATTTCATCCCATGCTTGACTCATCTCTAGAGGCAAGTTCTTATCCCATCCAATTTTGAGCTTCCATGCATCTTGCATAAGCATTTTACCTTTTATGGTAATTTGGGTTTGAGACGAGTCCTAGGGATCAAAACATTGTGATACCTCTGACAGTAAACTACGTTTAGTGAGTGTACTGCATGATTTATTGTTTATCTTTTTGAGACTCAAAGTATCTTCCTGTGTGTTCCAATTAAGTCCCAGCATATTGTTGCAATCAGGAATTTCAGTTTCAGGGAAATCTTCTTTGATAAGCTCCCTTAATTGCTTTGAATTTGTATTCCACATCCTTAGAGGCATATTTGCTTCTTTCATCTCCTTGTTAGCTTCTCTGTATAAAGATTTCAAATCCTCCTCTTTATTCACAGTACCTTGAAGATTGTCCACATAGAAACTTTTCTTTAAGACTTCTTTGAAGGGACTTTCACATTTCTTCAAATGTGTATTTAGAGTAGCTTCTAATAAGAATGGAGAGGATGTTGCACCAAATAATACTGATTTGAAACGATAAGTTTTCACAGGACTTTGAGGATCATGTGGATTTTCAGGCCACAAGAATCGAGTATAATCTCTATCTATTTCTTGTAGTCCTACTCTTAAAAAAGCCTTGGAAATATCAGCCGTGTAGGCATATGGGTTTGTGCGAAATTTCATAAGCACGTCTCCAAGCTTCTCAGTTAGTGAGGGTCCGGTCATCAGACAGTCATTAAGACTTGCTACATCTTTATTTGCACGTGCGCTGCAATTATATACAACACGTAGTGGAGTGGTTTCAGAATCTTTCTGACTCCATGGTGCGGGAGATAATGAGCGTTTGTCTTCAACTTATCTTCGACTATTTCCTCAATGAATTTATTGTCCAACTGTTCTTGTATGATATTATCATAGACAGTCAGTAACTCTGGATTCTTCCTGAGCTCATGTATTTGTGCTTTCATCTGTCCGAAAGCCATGCGATAATTGCTAGGTAGATGTGGTGGATTTAATTTCCATGGTAACCTAACCCAATACTGTCCATCTTTATATTTGACAGTGTCCAAATATTGGTTATAAGTCCGAGACTCTTGTGGGTTTGGTTTATTTACATCAATACCTATCGCATCTAAATCCCACAACTTATCAACTGGTTCATTCATTTCTTCCAGTAATGATAATTTTTGCTGTGGTACATGATCAGCAGTTATTCTCGTAACTAGTACATTTTCCACTGAATCAATATCAGCTTCTTTCCCACTTTGAGAGGGAATGGGACCACATATCATGTGGCCTCCTGCTATTTTCAGCAAGTGAACATCATGTTTACTTACTATATTTAGCACAAAACAGTGATAATAATCACTTCCAATGATTAAATCAATTGGACTAATAGTGTCCGTCCGTATGTCAGGACAGGCTAACTTGACCTTAGCTGCTTTCAGTGCTGCAACTGTTTCTTTTAATCCCTGGATCTGCACAGACTTAGGCAAATCATCTACTACCACAGCTTCTACTGTCTTTTTCCTGTTTCCTAGACCAACAGTGATTATGGCTAGGTCATATGTCTGTTTACCAGAATTGTGGAAAAAACCAGCTATATCTAACTGTATTTTGGCATAGGGTTGTTTATTCAGTTTCTGCAACACTGATCTTCTTATGAAGGACCTTTGTGAGCCTTGATCAAATAGTGTTAGCATATTGGTTTTGTGTAATTTATTAGATAACTCAACTCGAGCTATCGGGAGAGCAGTTGCTTTAAACTTATCTCTCACATTTAATGCTGTTGCTTGTTGACTTCCTGATTCTGTGGAAGTCTGCTGCTGTTCAGCAAAAGTATTTGGGCATAATGCTGTATGATGCATACCCTTGCATTTAAAACACTTCTTCAGTGAGCATTTTCCTCCCTTGTGTTCACCTAAACACTTGATGCACATTTTCAGCTGATGAACATGTTGTTTACGTGCCTCCATTGATGTGTATTGACTACAATACTGTGCCCAATGTGTTCCATCACAAAGTACACATTTTGGAGTACGTTTATGTGCGACAGTTTTACTGTCTGTGGTATTCACAGCTTGATAAATGCCTATATGGGATTTCCCATTATGTGGTTTAGTGGGAGTAGGTATACTCTTTTTATACTGAGTTGAAGGTTTATTATCCACGGGATTTGTGGATTTTTCATCTTGTCTCGTTGCTTGCATGCATGAAACTATTGTTTGTAAACCATTGCTAATTTCCTCACAAGTGAAATAGCGTTTATTGAACATAATATTTAATCGTTCAATAGTTTGTGGTGACAACTTATCTTGTACAATACCACTGATAAACCAATCACATTGTCCTAGGTCATATTTAGCATCTAGAGATCTGAGACTATTGTCTAATGTAATTCTAAATGCCTGTAAGTCTGAAAAACAATGTTTGGGTGGCTTCAAGCTTGATATTAAGACTGCATGTCTAACTCTAGCCTTGTCATCATCAAAGTAATTGTCTGCTAAGACACGTAAGGCTAGTTGATAATTGCCTTTGACCACCGGAAATGACTTAATCAGTTCATAGGGTTCTCCCTTCACAAGACATTTAAGGTAATTGAACTTAGCAATCTCATCTATGTCAGTTCGTGAATTTACTATGGATTGAAAACCACTAATGAATTCTTCATAATTATGACCTTGGAAAATAGGTAATGACAATGTAGGTAAGCTTGGTAATGGGACACTTGTTGTTACAGGTGTAACAGGTGGTTGCCCACTAGTAGTAGGTCTCTGTGACAGAGTTTTACGGCAGATAGCCTGTACTCCTGTCCACCTTAATTGTTGATCACTAAAAGTATCCAAAACATTTTTAATTTCATCTTCAGATGGATCTGATTCAAGAAATTTATTTTCATAATGTGTATAGTCTGAATTAATTATTTCCAGACGCTGTGTAAATAATCCAAACTTGACCTCAAGATCATCAAAATCTATGTTTGTATCTTGAGTTAATCCTAGACAGACTGAAATTAGATTTTCTAATTGTGTAATCTTAGTCTGTAAAGACTGAAACTGAGTTTTCAAACAAGCCATTTTAATGGTATACTGAAAATTCTAGCACCACACTTAGAGTGTTTAAAACACTGTACTGCTATAGACAGCTGAGTTTTTGTTATGCTTAAGTCAGCAATAATCGAGTCAGACACTACTGACCCACTAAGCTTAACCTCAGGGTCAATGACCATGAAGGGTACAGGGTACATGTGTCTGGTGTTTATGGCTTAGAGTTTGCGGTGTCAGCCTGCCCATGATGATTAATCGTAAATAACGATATTATACACTTCATTCACTATACACTATAAATGTCACTGTATAACTGTAATCACACGTGAATATTACTTACACATATATAAATTTCACTGTTAATATATATTTGAAAGCTTACACTTTATATATAAGTTCCTTTAATATAACAGGTAGATCTATAAGAAACAAACTTTAACACAATATTGTCTCTTAATTTCTGTCTATAAACATTATAAACACTGTGTATATACACTCAGACAAACAACATCACTCGGTGGTGTTGTTCTTAATCAGCGATTTCGTGATTGGAACAGTTGATGGAGGGTGCAGGATACCATCCCCCGTCTTCTTGTTGGGTGAGTCACCCAGCTCCCGTTTTCGTTGGGTGAACGCTGGGTGAGCGCCCGTTTTCTTTTGGCTGCCCATTCTCTGTGATTGAGTCTGGAGGGACTCATTTATACTGATTTATATTGTAAAACACTAGTTTTACAGCTTTTTTCAAAGGACCTTGGCTCATAGGTTATTTGTACACTGTAGTACAACATATTTGGACCACAGTGTGGTCTTTATCCGGTTCGAGCACGACCAAAACTCTGTTGAGAATATTTGGCCTTACCTGCTGTGTTCATTATAAATATATATATAATGAACACTTAGCTGATAAATGACAGCAAATCGTCTACACAGCCGCCCCTGCAGACGAGGTCTAGAAGCTGTCGAAACCATCACAACAGTGGGCTGTCAAGAGATACAATTTGTAAGTATAAATTACCCCTAGGGGGTGTTATGTCAGCATATTTCATTCGATGATGGCTGACAAATTACTTACTTGTTTGGACTCAAAAGTCCACACCTTACTGCCGATTATAGGTTGATTACAAACTCCTTGTGACTCAAGAATTGCGCAATCCCCCGATCTACAAGAAATTCGTAACATACCTTGCTCTTTGTAACGTGAGCTATGGTGTTCTCAACACCTTCGACAGATATCGGTGACTTGATAGAAGCTGAAGTGTCCTTGGATGTCCACGTCTTCCATTGTCTAGGAAACGCACACTGGTACACTATGTTCAACAAGATTTGTCTTTATTGTTCACAATGTATCACAAGAGAAGCTGATCACACCTCTCTTATGTTTATCGTGTTTGCGAGACACTTTATTCACACTAACGCACAGATCAGTGTTCTTTGTTGGTTATCCTGGCGTCAGTGTGACTCTCTCTAGAGTCAAAAGTAATCTGCCAGACGCTACAGCGCTCCATGCAGTCACTGCCCCCAGCACAAAAAAAAACGCTGACCTAGTACCTTGCATCCTTGTCACCTCCTCGATGAAGCAAAGCAGAGTGTTTGTTTCTTGCTGTCTTAATCATAGACAACAATGTACAATATCTTTACTATGGTAATAAAGTGGGAGCAGGATTTTCCTTAATTGTCCTGCTAAATAAGAGATGTACTGTCTCTTATAAAAATACACGTTGCAACACCGCTGCAAGGAGCAGAGGTCAATTGACCACGCATACGGCATCTGTGATCAATTACTCACTCTAGCAGTAAACAAGACGCTCGCCCCTTCTGAGTGACCCCTCAGGGCTGAAAGGGCTGAAGGGGGCTGAAGGGGGCTGATACCCCCTCCTGGAGAAAATTTCTCCACAGCAGGTGAATATAGTAAGAAAAACATATATACTAGCAAGTGAATATAGTAAGAAAAACTTATATACTAGCAGGTGAATACAGTAAGAAAAACATATATACTAGCAGGTGAATATAGTAAGAAAAACATATATACTAGCAGGTGAATACAGTAAGAAAAACTTATATACTAGCAGGTGAATACAGTAAGAAAAACTTATATACTAGCAGGTGAATACAGTAAGAAAAACTTATATACTAGCAGGTGAATATAGTAAGAGAAACATATATACTAGCAGGTGAATGCAGTAAGAGATGCTTCAGTAAGTGTAGAGGTTCGATCCCCAGTACAGGTGGAACACTGGGCGTGTTTCCTTAATACACCTGCTGTCTCTGTTCACCTAGCAGCAAGTAGGTACCTGGGTGTTAGCCAATTGCTGTGGGTCGCATCCTGGGGATAAAATTTACCCAAGTTGCCAGAAATGCTCTGCATCACCAGGGACTTTCTATATAATCTGTCACTGATGTTAGCTATGGTCTGTATAAGTTGTATCATGTATTTTTAAAAATAAAGATTATTATTAGGAGATGAATTACCAACGAACTTTATGTGACGTCTTTAGGGAACTTGGTAAGTTCTTCAGGTCAGTACCTGATCAATGTGGCTGTGGCACCTTTGTTGGACTGTGTGCTTCTAGCACAAACAGCCTGACTGATCAGGGCTAGGGGGTCCTAGAATTTTCTGCAAGTAACAGATGAAGCAGGTGTAAGGATGCTAGGAACCAGCTATCTATTTGCTGCTAGGTGAAGCAGGTGTAAGGATGCTAGGAAGCAGCTATCTATTTGCTGCTAGGTGAAGCAGGTGTAAGGATGCTAGGAACCAGCTATCTATTTGCTGCTAGGTGAAGCAGGTGTAAGGATGCTAGGAAGCAGCTATCTATTTGCTGCTAGGTGAAGCAGGTGTAAGGATGCTAGGAACCAGCTATCTATTTGCTGCTAGGTGAAGCAGGTGTAAGGATGCTAGGAAGCAGCTATCTATTTGCTGCTAGGTGAAGCAGGTGTAAGGATGCTAGGAACCAGCTATCTATTTGCTGCTAGGTGAAGCAGGTGTAAGGATGCTAGGAACCAGCTATCTATTTGCTGCTAGGTGAAGCAGGTGTAAGGATGCTAGGAACCAGCCATCTATTTGCTGCTAGGTGAAGCAGGTGTAAGGATGCTAGGAACCAGCTATCTATTTGCTGCTAGGTGAAGCAGGTGTAAGGATGCTAGGAACCAGCTATCTATTTGCTGCTAGGTGAAGCAGGTGTAAGGATGCTAGGAAGCAGCTATCTATTTGCTGCTAGGTGAAGCAGGTGTAAGGATGCTAGGAACCAGCTATCTATTTGCTGCTAGGTGAAGCAGGTGTAAGGATGCTAGGAAGCAGCTATCTATTTGCTGCTAGGTGAAGCAGGTGTAAGGATGCTAGGAACCAGCCATCTATTTGCTGCTAGGTGAAGCAGGTGTAAGGATGCTAGGAACCAGCTATCTATTTGCTGCTAGGTGAAGCAGGTGTAAGGATGCTAGGAAGCAGCTATCTATTTGCTGCTAGGTGAAGCAGGTGTAAGGATGCTAGGAACCAGCTATCTATTTGCTGCTAGGTGAAGCAGGTGTAAGGATGCTAGGAAGCAGCTATCTATTTGCTGCTAGGTGAAGCAGGTGTAAGGATGCTAGGAACCAGCTATCTATTTGCTGCTAGGTGAAGCAGGTGTAAGGATGCTAGGAAGCAGCTATCTATTTGCTGCTAGGTGAAGCAGGTGTAAGGATGCTAGGAACCAGCTATCTATTTGCTGCTAGGTGAAGCAGGTGTAAGGATGCTAGGAAGCAGCTATCTATTTGCTGCTAGGTGAAGCAGGTGTAAGGATGCTAGGAACCAGCCATCTATTTGCTGCTAGGTGAAGCAGGTGTAAGGATGCTAGGAACCAGCTATCTATTTGCTGCTAGGTGAAGCAGGTGTAAGGATGCTAGGAACCAGCTATCTATTTGCTGCTAGGTGAAGCAGGTGTAAGGATGCTAGGAAGCAGCTATCTATTTGCTGCTAGGTGAAGCAGGTGTAAGGATGCTAGGAAGCAGCTATCTATTTGCTGCTTAGGTGAAGCAGGTGTAAGGATGCTAGGAACCAGCTATCTATTTGCTGCTAGGTGAAGCAGGTGTAAGGATGCTAGGAACCAGCTATCTATTTGCTGCTAGGTGAAGCAGGTGTAAGGATGCTAGGAACCAGCTATCTATTTGCTGCTAGGTGAAGCAGTCGTAAGGATGCTAGGAACCAGCCATCTATTTGCTGCTAGGTGAAGCAGGTGTAAGGATGCTAGGAACCAGCCATCTATTTGCTGCTAGGTGAAGCAGTCGTAAGGATGCTACACACCAGCCATCTATTTGCTACTAGGTGAACACAGACAACAAATATAATGGGCTAACACCCAGGTGTCCATTTATTGTTACGTGGACATGGGCAGGTGTAGAGTAAGATGAGTAACAGTAATGTACTGCTAGCTGAACCTGGGCACCAGCAGTAATGTACTGCTAGCTGAACCTGGGCACCAGCTGTAAGAAAACTTACGCTGACTTATTTACTGCTAGTTAAGGAGGAGCGGAAAATGTAAGGGCATTTACACCCGTTTACCTGTTTACTGTTGCTCAAACATATGTAGCGTAGAACTCCTCCTTCACGGAATTTAGTATTATAGTAACAGGAGGGCCTATTACCCATATACATCAGCAATATTATAGGAACAGGTAAGACGCTTGCTCTTCACAGGAGGAGACCCATAACCCTTCACCGAAGACGTCCCTACACCCATTACTGGCATCAGTCACAGGAGGAGACCCATAACCCTTCACCGAAGACGTCCCTACACCCGTTACTGGCATCAGTCACAGGAGGAGACCCATAACCCTTCACCGAAGACGTCCCTACACCCGTTACTGGCATCAGTCCCCAGGAGGAGACCCATAACCCTTCACCGAAGACGTCCCTACACCCGTTACTGGCATCAGTCACAGGAGGGGACCCATAACCCTTCACCGAAGACGTCCCTACACCCATTACTGGCATCAGTCACAGGAGGGACCTATAACCCTTCACCGAAGACGTCCCTACACCCATTACTGGCATCAGTCACAGGAGGGACCTATAACCTTCACCGAAGACGTCCCTACACCCATTACTGGCATCAGTCACAGGAGGGACCTATAACCCTTCACCGAAGATGTCTCTACACCCATTACTGGCATCAGTCACAGGAGGGACCTATAACCCTTCACCGAAGATGTCTCTACACCCATTACTGGCATCAGTCACAGGAGGGACCTATAACCCTTCACGAAGATGTTCTCTACACCAATTACTGGCCATCAATCACAGGTGGGGCCTATAAACTTCACCGAAGATGTCTCTACACCATTACTGGCATCAATCACCAGGATGGGACCCATAATCCCTTCCCGGAGGAGGTCCCTCACCACCATTACTGGCATCAATCACTGGTGGGGACCATAAACCCTTCACCGAGGACGTCCCCTACACCATTACTGGCATCAATCATGGTGCGGAGACCCATAACTCCTTCACCGAAGACGTCCTACCTGGAGGTTTCCTGGATGTTATTCCGGGGATACGCCCCGCGGCCCGAGTCCACGATCAGGCTTCTGGTGGAATCAGAGTTGACCAACCAGGCTGTTACTGTGCTGCACGCAGTCCAACGTACGAACCACAGCCTGCTGAATCCGCGCACTTGACTTTAGGTATCTGTCATGCTCTCTCTTGAAGGCCACCAGGAGGTTTGTTGGCAATTCTCTCTTATGCTTGGTGGGAGCTGTTGAGCAGTCTTGGGCCCCCCGGGACACTTATGTCGTTTTCTCTTAGTGTACAATGACGCCCCTTCTCTTTTTAACTGGGGGTTATATTTGCATCTCCTGCCCAGTCTCTTACTTTCGTAGGGGAGTTGAGTTATGTGTGCAGAGTCGGGACCATTTCCTTCAGGATTTTCCAGTTGTAGATTATGAGATATCTTACTCCTCCTGCGTTCCTACGGAGTACAGTCAAAGTGTTCCATGCGTTTCAGTAGTTAAGGTGCCTTGACAGAATTATTACGTACAATGAAGGTTATCTCGGACACTCTCTAGATCTGCCAAATTTCACTGCTTTGAACAGCAATGTTAAGTGCACCCATTACTGGCATCAGTCATAGGAGGGATCCCATAACCTTCACCGAGGTACATGTCCCCCTAACCCCGATTACTAGCATCAGTCAACAGGAGGGACCCATAACCACTTCACCGAGGGAAGGTCCCAACATATTTCTGGATCAATCACATGAGGGGACAATAACCCTTCATCGAAGACAGTCCCTACACCCATTTACTGGCCATCAATCACAGGAGGGGGACCATTAACCCTTCATCGGAAGACGTCCCTACACCCACATATTACTTTCATCAATCAATGGAGCGCGGACCCATAACACTTCATCGAAGACGTCCCGACCACCCATTACTGGACATCAAATCACAGGAGGGTCCTATATACCTTCATCTGAAGACCGTCCCCCTAACACCCATTACGGGCCATCACAATCACAGGAGGGTAACCATAACCCTTCTCTGAGACATCCCTACAACCCCTATACTGGGGGGACATCAGTCTCAGGAGGGGACCATAACACTTCACCGAAGACGTCCTACAACCTTTTCTGGCATCGTTTCATCAAAACGGCCTCAGAAATCATACTCGGTGAATTAAGAATGGAAAACCAGGCACGTACGTAATGTCTCGGGCTGCTTCAAATATCCCCCCCAACCACCTGCTTGATATTAAAGCATCACTGGACACCTTTCTCCGAGTGTGTGTATCTTGTGAACACACGTGTGGTAAGCGTTTTCTCACAACTGACTGTGTGTCAGTTGTAATAAAGCAAATGTGTGTGTGTGTTGTTCCATCATAGTGGTGTGGGAGGCTGTGATTACATCACACTGAGAGCTCAGTTCTTTCATTATACATTTCTGCAGTATTAACAGGGGAAGGGAAGGACAAGAGTGACATAAGTGTCTACCAGAGCCTCAAAACTCCGTACTGGGCCTTAATTTTATGTTTAGAAAGCAGTATATGATGCATTAGTTTGGCAACACAGTAAAGATAAATCGGAATTACCAAGTAGCGTCATAAAGATTATTAACTACGATAGTATTTAAACAGGAAAGTCAATTACATAAGGGGAATTAGGTTGACTGTATAAGACGCGAACATGCACCAGTCATGTTATAAGTAATTTGCCACATGCAATGGGACATTGATAAACGATTTTGGAAAGAGTTGACATTTCGCAAATGGCGGTCTTTCTTGAGGCTAAAATACTTCTGTGGACTAAAAGATAATTTAACATTTATAATAATTTTGAGTGTTTGCGAATGGCCTAAGCAATTTCAATATCTCTTTCGAAGTTTACCGCTTGTGGCAAGATTTGTTGACAATATCTTATTTACAGCACTAAGGGGGATTACCGATGACCCATGGCTGCCTTCAAGACCCCTGCTCTCTCCAAGTCCCCTGGCTCTCTTCAAAAGAACCCTGGCTCTCTTCAAGACTCCTGGCTGTACCTTCAAGACCCCTGCTGTCTTCAAGACCCCTGGCTGCCTTCAAGACCTATGGCTGCCTTCAAGGATCCCTGGCTCTCTTCAAGGACCCACTGGCTCTCTTCAAGACCCCTGGCTCTCTTCATGACTCCATGGACTGCCTTCAAGACCCCTGGCTGTCTTCAAGAACCTGGCTGCCTTCTCAAGACCTATGGCTGCCTTTCAAGACCCAAGCTGCCTTCAATATCCCCTGGCTGCCTTCAAGACCCCTTGGCTTGTCTTCAAGACCACTGACTGCCTCAAGGACCCCTGGATGCCTTCAATGACCCATGGACTGCCTTCAAGTCCCTGGCTGTCTTTCAGAGACACCCTGGCATGTCTTCAAGACCCCTGGCTTGTCCTTTCAAGACCCCTGGCTGTCTTCAAGACCCTTGGCCTGCCCTTCAAGAACACTGGCTGCCTTCAGACCCCTGGATGCATTCAAGACCCCTGACTATCTTCAAGGACCCCTGGCTGCCTACAGACCCTGGCTATGCCTTCAAGACCCCTGGCTGCTTCAAGACCCCTGGCTGTCTTTCAGGACCCTGGGGCTGTCTTCAAGACCCCCTGGCTGTATTCAGGCCCCCTGGCCTGCCCTCAAGACCCCTGGGCTACCTTCAAGAACCCTGGGCCTGCCTTCGAGACCCTGACTGTCTTTTAAGTACCCATGGCTCGCCTCAAGACCCTGGCTGTCGTCAAGGCCCAGGTGTCTTCAGACACTAGCTGTCTTCAAGACCCCTGCTATCTTCAAGACCTCTGGCTGTCTTCAAGACCCCTGGCTGTCTTCAAGCACCCTGGCGTATTCAAGACCCCTGTGTCTTCAAGAAGGCGCTGGACAGGCACCTAAAGGCAGTATCTGACCAGCCGGTGAACTGTGGCATGTTCCTTGTTCTCGTGTTTTTGGTACTCTGATATGTCTCCTGCCCTTGTGTTTGGGTGCTTTGTATGTCCTCCTGCCCTTGTGTTATGGTACTCTGGATATGTCTCCTGCCGTGTTTTGGTACTCTGGTATGTCTCTGCCTTGTGTTCTTGAGTACTTCTGGTATGATCTCCGTCCCTTGTGTTGTTACTCTGGTTTGCCTCCTGCCATTGTGTTTTGGTACTCATGGTATGTCCCTTCCCTCTGTGTTTGGTACACTGGTATATCTTTTGCCCTTGTGTTTGGTACGCTGGTTATGTCTCCTTCCCTTGATGGATTGGTACTCTGTTTGTCTCTCGTACTCGTGTTTTGGTACTCTGGTTTGTCTTCTTCCATTGTGTTTCTGAGTACTCTGGTATGTCTCCGTCCTTGTGTTTTCGGTACTCTGGTAAGTCTCCTTCCCCTGTTGCTTGCTCTCTGGAACTATCTCTGCCATTGTGTTTACAGTGAAACCATATAAGTCGAACAGTATTTAGATAAGGCTAAGAGGTTTTTACTGGCATTTATGGATTTGGAAAAGGCATCGTATGACAGGGTGGATAGCGGATGCAATTGGCAGTGTTGCAGGAGGTTTTGGTGTAGGAGGTAGCGTTACTGAAAGCAGTGAAGGTTTTTACGAGGATAGTGAGGTTCAAGTAGAGTATGAAGGACAAAAGAGGGAAATTATTGCCCAGTAATAGTAGGCTTAGAGAAGGACGTTGTGTGATGACACCGTGGTTGTTCAATATATTTATAGATGGGCGTTTGTAAGAGATGTAAATGCGGCGGTCTTGCGCAAATGGCCGTGGAGTTAAAAGATAAAGATATCACAATAAAGTGGAGTTGTCACAGTTGCTCTTTGCTGATACACTGTGCTCTGGGGTGATTCTGAAGAGAAGTTGCAGAGGTTGGTGGATGAATTTAGTAGGGTATGTTAAAGAAGAAAATTGAAAGTGAATACAGGAAAGAGTAAGGTTATGAGGATAACAAAAAGATTAGGTGATGAAAGATTGGATATCAGATTGGAGGGAGAAAGTATGGAGGAGGTGAATGTATTCAGATATTTGGGAGTGGACATGTCAGCGGATGGGTCTATGAAAGATGAGGTGAATCATAGAATTGATGAGGGGAAAAGGGTGAGCAGTGCACTTAGGAGTCTGTGGAGACAAAGAACTTTGTCCTTGGAGGCAAAGAGGGGAATGTATGAGAGTATAGTTTTACCAACGCTCTTATATGGGTGTGAAGCATGGGTGATGAATGTTGCAGCGAGGAGAAGGCTGGAGGCAGTGGAGATGTCATGTCTGAGGGCAATGTGTGGTGTGAATATAATGCAGAGAATTCGTAGTTTGGAAGTTAAGAGGAGGTGAGGGATTGCCGAAACTGTTGTCCAGAGAGCTGAGGAAGGGTTGTTGAGGTGGTTCGGACATGTAGAGAGAATGGAGCGAAACAGAATGACTTCAAGAGTGTGTCAATCCGTAGCGGAAGGAAGGTGGGGTAGGAGTCGGCCTAGGAAAGGTTGGAGGGAGGGGGTAAAGGAGGTTTTGTGTGCGAGGGGCTTGGACTTCCAGCGGGCATATGTGAGCATGTTTGATAGGAGTGAATGGAGACAAATAGTTTCTAATACTTAACGTGCTGTTGGAGTGTGAGCAAAGTAACATTTATGAAGGGATTCAGGGAAACCGGCAGGCCGGACTTGAGTCCTGGAGATGGGAAGTACAGTGCCTGCACTCTGAAGGAGGGGTGTTAATGTTGCAGTTTAAAAACTGTAGTGTAAAGCACCCTTTGAATTCATTTCAATTCAATTCAAGTTTATTCTCTGTAAGGGTTACAATGTGGGGTTTACAGGTTTTGGGTATTGTGTGGTTTACATGTTATAAGATACTAATTACAGAGGGGGCCACTAGGACACCTAGCATGGCTAGTCATTTCGGGCAGACTTAGATTAATTCTTAACATTAAATCCTTACAGATTATGATATTAAGGCTAAGTGACTACATCATAATTTGTGAGTTTAGCAATGTGAATGCTTTTGTTTTGGCACAATACAAAGTGTATATATTGGAGTATCATAGGCAAACTTACGACTAGTTAGGATTTATTAATTTAAGATTAAGATTAGTATTTCTGGGTTTATAGTCAGTGGGTGAGTGAGTGTAATTGTGAACCACCAGGTGGTTATCATGTAGTTAGTTATCGGGGTGTATCAGGGTGATAAGATGTTTTCTAACTGTAGTTTTGAAAGTGATGAATGTGTCTGCAGTTCTAGAGTTTTCAGGTAGGGTGCTCCAGATTTTAGGTCCTTTGAAATACATTGAATTTTTGTAAAGGTTTAGTCGAACACGGGGAATGTCGTAGAGATGTTTGTGTCTGGTGTTATGCCTGTGGATCCTGTCACAACTATCAAGAAAGTGTTTTAGGTCAAGGTTAATATTGGAATTTAAGGTCCTGTAGATATAGATAGCACAGTAGTAAGTGTGGATGTTCTGAACAGGGAGTAAGTTTAGATATATGAAGAGTGAGGGTTGTGTTGCCAGGGATGGGATTTAGTGATTATTCTTACTGTAGCTTTTTGTTGGGTTATTATTGGCTTTAGGTGTGTTGCTGCAGTTGAACCCCAAGCACAGATAGCATAAGTGAGGTATGGATATATAAGTGAATGGTATAGTGTGAGAAGGGCAGTTTGCGACACGTAGTATCGTATCTTGGAGAGGATCCCAACCGTTTTGGATACTTTTTTTGATATGAGTTGGATATGGGTGCTGAAATTTAGGTTGTTGTCGAGGTATAGGCCAAGGAATTTGCCCTCATTATGTCTGGCAATTAGAGTGTTGTCAATCTTAATGTTAAGTTGCGCAACACCTGCTCTGCTACCAAACATAATATAGTAGGTTTTGCCAGTGTTAAGTGTAAGTTTATTGGCTGTCATCCAAGTTGATATTTTGAGCAGCTCCTCGTTAACAATGGTGTTGAGGGTGGCAAGATTAGGGTGGGAGATGACATAAGTCGTGTCGTCAGCAAAGAGAATGGGTTTCAGGCGTTGGGATATGTTTGGAAGATCACTGATGTAAATGAGGAAGAGCAGGGGTCCAAGGACACTTCCCTGTGGAACTCCAGTATCAAGTGGCCGTATTGATGATGCTGTGTCTTTAATGGTGACATACTGATACCTATTAGAAAGGTAGGATTTAAAATATGCAAGTGCATGGCCTCTTATACCATAGTGGTCAAGTTTGTGGAGTAGGATGCCGTGGTCTACTTTGTCAAGCGCTTTTCTTAGGTCAATAAAAATTCCTAGCGGATATTCCTTATTTTCCAATGCTGTGTAAAGCAGGTCTACCATATTTATAATTGCATCACTAGTGCTTTTTTTTCCTGAATCCAAATTGGCAGGGGTTGAATATGTTTTGTGACGTTATAAATGAACAGTCTCCTGTGCACAAGTTTCTCGAAGATTTTGGATAGCAATGGTAAGTTTGATATTGGCCTATAGTTGTTTACGTCTATAGGGTCACCACCTTTATGTATTGGTGTAACCCTTGCTGTTTTGAGTAGTGTCAGGAAAGTGCTAGTTTCTAGTGACTCGTTAAAAAGTAATGTAATAGCATGCGAAAGGACATGGGCTGCTCGCTTGTACAATAATGGTGGGACGTGAGACAGATTCCCCAAGTTATTTTTAAGTGACTTTATGATTGCGGTGACTTCCGTGGGCTCAGTTGGTACAAGACAGAAGGAATTTGGGAAATTCCCATCTAGGTAGTCCCTGGCACGGGCATTGGTACATGGGATTTTTACTGGTGAGATTAGATCCTATGTCTGAGAAGAAGTCGTTTATCTTTTTAGCTGTATCAGGGTGATGCAGTGGTGTTTCATGAGGTTTAGTTAGAATCCTGTTGCAACCCTGAATTGGGTTACAATGTAAATGATGTATATGTATATATATATATATAATGTATATTACCTTTTCATATAATTTTATATTGCTTATATTTGTGATAATAGCTAAATCATAAATATATTGCTTTATATTATTATTTGACTTAGTTACTTTTGTTATATAGGGTGTAACATATTATTATGTACTCATAGTTCAAGTTTTGACTGTCTAACTACTGTAATTATTGCTTGTGGCTCGTTACTCTGCCGGCTTCTCATTGTTGTTGAGCAGCAACTGTCCATGGAGCTATCACGTGATAGAGGGGGGTGTATCACACCTTGCCTGAAGTATTCAGTCTGGTCTAGACTCGCTTGGTGGTTGGACGTATTCTAGACAAGACGAGCCTAAATCTCCCTTATTGGCCCTTGTTGGAAGAATGTCTCTGTAGCTTTCTTGTTGGTTCTGTAGAGCTCTGTTCACAGAATATTGTATAGACTTAGTGATTTTCGACGTTGTACTGAGGTTGTGTGTCTCTTAGACACTCTGAGCAACTCAGGTCCTGAGCTGTAGCTTCTGACCTAACTTGTACTGGTATCGTATACTGTCACAGTCAGGGATTTTCTTATGCTGAACTTAGATTCAGTAGTATGGGAGTTTTGTGACTTTTGGGAGAATCTGCAGATGTCCTACTAGCTGTCGTTATATTATCTCCTTGATCCTGATTGTGTGCAGTTGCTTGTTATATTGCTATTGGGCTTAGCATTCTTTTTATTGTTCAAGCAGACTGTTCTGACTGCCAGTTAGTCAAGAAGTTAGTTTATTTGAGGACTTTGTCAGTCACTTGTTTAAGTCTAGTTGAGTCGTGAGACATAGCGAACTACTTAGAGCACTTACACGCATACACATAAACTTATTTGTATATTGTATTATTAAATGTTTATGTACCAGACGGTACTTAAGAATTATAAATGTGATATGTGCTTTCAGCACAATAATACTGTACACGAGAGAAGTGATTATTCTTATTCTTATAGTTGATATTGATTTAATTTAATTTGATGTATGCCTAGACAACTTAATTATTAATAAATTTATTAAATTTTTAATTTCTCTAGTTAGTAGCCTACCAGTTGTAATCCTGAAGCACTATTAATTCTTATTGAATTCTAATTGTTACGAAAACCCAGTAACAGGATGGATCCTGTTACTGGAGATCTCTAAGCTTTTTAGAAATCGCGTTTTTTGTATCAAATGGGGGCCCGTCCGGGATGCTCTTGATCCAAGGTGTTGGATAAAATTGTCCAGTTTGACCATAGTTATTCAAACACTTTGAGTACTTTCCTAATCTGAAGACTTTGAGTTTTGTCTTGTAACAACATTCTAGGTGGATGTATGTACCTGACTGAGTCTCTTGATCCAAGGCGATGGAAATACTGTTTATGAGCTCTAGCTCTAAGACAACCAACACTAAAATTCCTATTAGGATTTATAGTTTCCCATAATCACTCTCTCATAGTACATTTATTTTCGTGATGTATGCCAAAGTGAAACAATTAATTGATACTCTGACTTTGTCTGAGTTGAGTACATTAAAAACTTCAGGACGTGTTGACAAGTAGCCAAATATCTCGGTGTGACGTATAAATAGGAATTACACCAGAGAAACTGTCTGAGCGTTAATTAAAGATATACTGTTTCCTGCTCTTACAGAGATGTCTGATTATGATTCAGATACAGAAAGCCTAGTTGTCACAATTAGGAAGTATGACTCTATTTGATGACTTAGAAGAAAGAGCAACTATGGCAGAAGTGTCTGAGCCTAATGAAATTTTGTTCTCGCTCACACCTTCCCGCCTCGCTAACACAATAGTACAGAGTGTAGCTGGTAGTATGACTCAGCCTCATACTAGTACCATGTATGCTACACCTGTATCTACTTATCCTAGACCAGATCTAGACTCTCTAGGGACAGCTGGACGAGGTGTCAGACCTAAAGACCGTCCAGTCTCATTCGTTAGATTACTTACTCCTCCGTTACCACTGGTCCTATCCCTGAGGAACAATTTGAGAGGTTGGAACGCCTCATTATGTTGCAGACTGCACAAATAGAGGCACAGAGGACACTGAACGAAGAAGATTTCCAGAGAGAAAAATTTTTTCGCCTCGGAAGACAACAGACTGATAGACCACAGGACACATTTAATGTGCAGAAAAGCTGCATCCATGGTTCCTAAGTTTTTTGAAAGTGACTTAGAACCTATTTTGATGTGTTTGAGAACCAGGCACTGCTATGAACCGGCCACATAAGCACCGGGCTACCTTGTTGCACACAGCTTTGACAGGAAGGGGCACAACTTGTACTGCTGCTTTACCATTTGCCAAGTACATTAGTTTAGACGCTGTCAAGCAAACTATTTAGAGGCATATAACTTGTTGCCTGTAAGTTATCAAAGTGTATTTCGTACGTTACAACAACGACAAGATCAAACTTGTGTAGAGTTTTCTCGTTGAGAAAAAAAGTTGCATTTTAGAGATGGAGTAGTCTGCGAAATATAATAACTACGACAGCCTTGTTCAATTGTTACTTCACGAAGAGTTTAACAACTGTATGTCTGTGGACATACAAGAATATCTAATCGATCATACTACCTCGGATATTCTGGAAACTGCAGCATTAGCAGACAATTACGAGATTTCTCCCCAAACACAGGAGAAACAAGATAACTAAAATTTGTCCTAGAAGCTGGCAACCTAAATCGGCTGCTCATTCCCGGGCCTGATGTACCTGCTACTGTAACTTCTCGTACCTTTACCAGGAAAACTCACAATCCTGAATCTGTCTCTGTGGCTAGACAGAAGTCTGATAACGAGAAGAAGAAAGTTAAATGTACCTATTGTAACAGAAAAAGGACATGCTAGAGAGTATTGCTATAATTTAGAAAGAGATACAAGAAGCAGTCATATGGCTGGTGCACCCTCACAAGTCGTATCCTCTTCGGGAGAAACCAAAGGCCCCAAAAATCCTATTTAATACCTCTGATCCTACTTTTTTTAGTAATATTACTCAGGATAGATGACTAGCGTCAGAAAGTATATCTGACGAAAAGATGCGCTTCAGCAATGAGTCCTTACTTTTCGAGAGTTAAAGTAGGATTAGATGAATCACTCTGAGATAATTACTTTCAGAGACACTGGAAATTTTTCTCTCGTTATTAAGAGAAGATGTACTGCCCATAACTGATGATACCTATTGCAAGATAGATGCATCTTAGAAGCTATGGTGGGGCTGTTATAAAAGTACCTCTGCACAAAGTTTACATTGAACACCTTGTCTCCTGGATGGAAGGAGCAGAATTGTTCACTTCTGTCATACCTCTGTTTCATCTTACTTTGAGTTGTCTTTAGGTAGCCTTGGCTAACTGACGTGCCACCTGCAACCTTGAAGACGGGTTGTAGAGTGTTGAGCTAACGTCTTCTCCCCCTCCATCCTTCTTTGAGCACCCGAAGAGGACCCCGTACATTGTGCCCAAAGATCAGCTCAAACGGAATATACCTGTAGACTCTTGCACCGTCTCTCGTACTGAGAAAAAGCAAACAAAGGTAGTTATTCATCCCAGTCTGTAGGAAAGTGCATGCAAAAAGTTCTCATCATTGTTTTTTTTAAAGTCTGATGGAATCTTTCCAAAGCGCCTTTGGGACTTTAGGATGATAGGCAGTGGATAAGTTGTGGATTATCCCTAACCTAGTTAATACTTCCCTAAATGCTTTGGCAGTGAAGTTAGTACCTTGATCACTTTGAATAGTTTTAGGAATGCCAAAACAAGAATGAATTTTGTTTAAGCTTTGAGAATACTTTGTATTAAAACTACGCATGGAATTGCTTCAGGATATCTGGTTACTTTATTTCCCTAATCGTAAATAAATATTGATTTCCAGACTTTTACCCACGTAGTGGACCTACACAATCTATAATTAAATCTGCAAAAAGTTCTCCCTCAGCAGGTATAGGTTGGAGAGGTGCAGGTTTAATGGAATGTCCAGGTTTCCCTACTTGCTGACATTCTCGGCAACACCTAATATGATTCTTCACATCTTTCTTTAATTTTGGCCAATAAAATTCTTTTGTGATTCTATACAAGGTTTTTGTAATTCCTAAGTGACCTCCTAATGAAGTATTATGAGCTATATTTAATATTTGAGGTCTAAACTTGGTTGGAACCACTAACCTGTCATACAATTGCTGGCCCTCTATCTCCTTACCAGTCTCAGTGCAGATCAAATAATTGTTTTTAACTTCATACTTGACCAGATGACCCAAAGAGGATTTGCCCATGGCTGCCTGAAAAGCGAATTTTAAAGAAGGGTCCTTTCGTTGTTCCTCCCGGAAGGATAGTCCCTCGGGCATGGAAACAGAGACATCTGGCAATCCTGCAATCTGGGAATAGGAAGGCTTGATCGGGGTCTGTTCACTTGATTTACGAGGCTCCGGCCGGTGTGCCTCATAAAACAACGTGGCTATTCCGAGATCGGAGTCGTCCAAGGATAGGTCAACATTCCCTCCAGACAACCCTTGGGATGTTGCCCAAGTTATGGCCAACACCGGAGAAGAATTAATCATTATAGGTTCAGGACACGCACTAACAGTAGTAATGTTATTACCCAGTAATAATATGGCATCTTTCATGGGAAATCCTTTTGAGACACCTACAGTCAAGTACCCAGTGTAATATTTGCACTGTACATAAATTTTATGCAAAGGAACAGAATATATAGATCCTCCAAATGCTTCCAATAAAACAGAGGAATTCAAGGAAGTGTTCTCTGAAAGGGGGTTTAATATTCCTTCTCTTACAAGTAAAGCAATATGCTCCAGTATCTCTAAAGGTCTTTACTTCAATTGTTTCTGAGTTTTCCTGAAGGGAAATAAGACTCTTGCAATAATAAGGGGCCATACCTTTTTCAAATTCTCTAGGGGACATGTTACTAGGGATTTTTAGAGTTTTTCCCCAATGGGTTGGGGGTTTATGGGGGCAGTTGGGACGGATGTGACATACTTTGTTGCAGGGGAAGCAGACGACAGGCTTGCCCTTTATCCCTGCTGACGTTGCAAATGGGTCGTTCTGGCTAGTGTCTCTTGGATACTGTTGTCGAGATGCACCATGAGTAGTTTCCCTCTCCGCAGGTGGACCATAAGTTGACAAGCGTGGCTCACCAGGTGACTTAGTTGGCTGACGTGACGTTCTCCCTCAGGCTGGCACTTCATTCTCCAAGGTTGACGATCTCTGCTCATGCCAGCTGTTGAAAAGAGAGACGGGACCGCTCGGACAAGGTGCCCGGGTTTGTTTCGAAGGTATCAGCCAACCTGGCTGCCTCCAATGCAAATGGTTAAGTCACGATCCTGCAGAAAGACTCGAACCTCTGGTCCCACAGACTCCAGAGGTTATCAATCAGAATAAGCTGCACCAGCTCCTCAAAGGTAGAGACACCACTTCTTTTATACCAGCTGGTTTTAAAAACTTTGGTTTGCTGTCTCACAAAGTCCACTAGGGATTACTAAGCTGCCGCCTGCTTAATTTAAAATTCTTTCTATATTGGCTGGGATAATGTATATGCTTTCCCAACACTGTGGTCTTCACTACTTGATTTAAACAGAAAATTCAATGTCATTTAATACTGACGTAAATTCCTGTGCCTTACCCAATAATGCTGTATGAACCAACGATGCCCAATGCTGTTCCGGCCACCTCAAGGCTCGAGCCTGATTTTCGAAGCTTTCGAAAAATTGTTCTGGTTCGGCTTCATTGAAGCGGGGAACAAGCTGTACTGCTTTTTGTAAACTAAAATCATTTACAAAATGCGAAAACTGCCTCCTTTCTCTTTCCCTATTGTTACGAGTATGGCCATACCCGTTTTATTTTATAATTGGATAAGCCCCTTTATTTTATAATACATGTATATATGTTAAGGCAAATATTAATGCTAATATTGTATGTATTATATTATGTTTTGTTACGCTTTAATATTAAGTGCCGGTTAGCAGTGCAGGTGCTGAGGTCTCCCTCAGTCACGTGACCAACCTGACATTGGCTTACACTCAGTGGTACCGTCAGTAGGTTTACAGCACCTGCTCAGAGAAGGTTCACAACCCTTGCTCTGAGTAGTTTTACAGCACTCGCTGAGAGTATGTCCTTCACACTCTGACTAGCATTCCCACTTCTAGTTTGGGCTTGCATAGCCAAGGGAGCATACCTCACTCATTGACCTCTCATAAAAGACATGTCAAGTTCTCTCTTGTGGTCGTTTTTCTTTCATGACTGACTTCCTTTCTTAAGCTTGTCACTTTCGAGTTATTTATACTCTAAAGAATTAATCTTTCAGTTGAATGGACAAGCCTTGTTGGCCTTTTGATGTTAATTTGAAAGGAGAAGCCTTGTTGGCCTTTTGATGTTAATTTGAATGGACAAGCCTTGTTGGCCTTTTGATGTTAATTTGTGGTCTAAGCTATTCTTAGTCATGTTGGATGAAAATGAGACTAAATCCGTTACTTACGAGTTCCTGTATACTCTGAATTGATAGTTCAGATAAGTCTTTATAACCATTGTAAGTTACTTTGTGGCTAGGTCTTAATAACCATTATAGATGCATATTATTGGTGATTTTAGTGCAAAGCTCAACCTCAAGAGGTTCATTTATTCACATCAATGTACTAGTACGTACCAAGAGAAATGTAAGAGTTAAACTCCTTATTTTATGTTAATCCTAACATTATAATCATGCATTAAGCCAAAACTCTACTAGTAAAGATTCTAAATTGTACTTATTTGTTTTGTAATCCTGAATACTTATTAAAAGTTATTGTTGCAGAACCGTAAACAGGCCATATGTTCAACAAGAATGCTACCTTAACACTCTGCAATACCATTGGAGAAGGTTAAGAAGACGAGTTTTGTAACACCTATCAAATTCTTCCCTTGCAAATGCTCTCTGTTCCCTTGTTTGCTCAAGATTGATTTTTGCCAGCTCAAGTGCCAACGACGCTGATTCACCTTGAGACAACCCAGCTGCACTATACTGACCATTTTCTCCGTAGGTGTATCATCTTCCTCCTGCGAGAACGTAGGAGATTTTGCCCTAGCTCCCGTAGAGGGAGGAGTCTGATGTGCCATCTCTTCTTCTATAAGTTTGTCAGCAATCAGTGAACGCAGTTGCGCAGCTGTGAGAGTGCGTTTGTATTTAATGCCAATGGAACGAGCAATTTGCCAACAACGCTGTAGGGACAATTTAGGTAGGTTATGCAAAGTATATGCCGACACCAGACGTCTGACTCGTCTAGGTGGCATAAGTTATTCGCTATGCACAGTACGATTGCAGAATTCCCCAACGTAACACGTTAATTTGCAGAACACGCTTAGCTATGCACAGTATAATTGCAGAATACTCATACAAGCAAAGCAGACTGCAAAATTCTCCACACCGAACAGGCTAGTAACAACTGACACGCAAAATTTGTAAAGCAATGCCAGACAGCTACACTGTTCTAGAAGATTGACCGTAGCGAAGCGAGCACACCGAACAAGCTAGTAGCGAGCTGTTGAAAGATCACACAATAGCAAGGCTGACCATAAAGCAACTGACACGCAAAATTTGTAAAGCAATGCCAGACAGCAAGCTCCACAATGTTCCTGCTTCGAGCTTCACCCTAAGCTCAACCATTTCTCTAAGTCCAGCTCCAGCTCTCGGACAGGCTACCCATATTACAACCCACTTTTCCAAATGGCCTTTTATCCCGGGAGTAATGGGAGCAAAATAAACACAGCAGAAAAAGTTTAGACTTATATTATCCTTCACCAGTTTAGAACAGCAATATGTACACTATGTACAGTGATAAGTATAGTGCACTCCACGGTAAGCAAGGCAGAAATAGAAGCCACAAGATAGCAGACCGTGCTTCAACCAGCTCTAGAATGGGAATGACAAGGGCAGACAGGAGAGCGGTACCCACATAACCTCTGCGATTGCCAAAACCATCTTCTAATTGGCTAGAACCTGGTCACTAGTTGAACGATGGGGCCCCATCATCAACTCTTAGCAACCTGGTTCGCTGGTTGGGGGAGATAGCCTGTAAATGAGGGTGTGTACATGCGCCGAATAAAGGTTACGTACTCTCTGCATGCCACAGTGGTAGTGTTGGTGGTAGTGTTGGTGGTAGTGTTGGTTGTAGTGTTGGTGGTTGTGGCATGCAAAGATACGTAACCTTTTTTCGGCGCATGTACACACCCTCATTTACAGGCTATCACCCCAACCAGCAAACCCAGGTTGTTTCGAACCAGGTTGCTAAGAGTTAATGATGGGGCCCCGTCGTTCAACTAGTGCCCAGGTTCTAGCCAATAAGAAGATGGTTTTGGCAATCGCAGGGGTTTTATGTGGGTACCGCTCTCCTGTCTGCCCTTGTCATTCCATTCTAGAGCTGGTTTTGGAAGCACGGTCTGCTATCTTGTGGCTTCTATTTCTGCCTTGCTTACCGTGGAGTGCACTATACTTATCACTGTACATAGTGTACATATTGCTGTTCAAAATTTGGGTTTAAAGGAATATAAGTCTAACTTTTTCTGCTGTGTTTTATTTTGCTCCCATTACACCCGGGATAACAGGCCATTTGGAATCCTGGGTTGTAATATGGGTGCCTGTCCGAGAGCTGGAGCTGGACTTAGAGAAAGGTTTGAGTTTAGGGTGAAGCTCTTTAGCAGGGACATTGTGCAGCTTGCTGTCTGGCATTGCTTTACAAATTTTCCTTTGTCAGTTGCTTTATGATCAGCCTTGCTATTGTGTGATCTTTCAACAGCTGCTAATAGCTTGTTCGGTGTGCTCGCTTCGCTACGGTCAATCTTCTAGAACAGTGTAGCTGTCTGGCATTGCTTTAAAAATTTTTTGCGTGGTCAGTTGTTACTAGTCTGTTCGGTGTGGAGAATTTTGCAGTCAGCTTTGCTTGTATGCGTATTCTGCAATCGTACTGTGCATAGCTAAGCTTTGTTCTGCAAATTAACGTGTTACGTTGGGGTATTCTGCAATCGAAACTGTCCCATAGCGAATAACTTATGCCACCTAGACGAGTCAGCGTCTGGTGTCGGCATTTTACTTTGCATAACCTCCCTAAATTTGTCCCTACGCGTTGTTGGCAAATTGCTCGTTCCCTTGGCATTACCTACAAACGCACTCTCACAGCTGCGCAACTGCGTTCACTGATTGCTGACAAACTTATAGAAGAAGAGATGGCACATCGGGACTCCTCCCTCTACGGGAGCTAGGGCAAAATCTCCTACGTTCTCGCAGGAGGAAGATGATACACCTACGGAGCAAAATGGTTAGTATAGTGCAGCTGGGTTGTCTCAGGGTGAATCAGCGTCGTTGGCACTTGAGCTGGCAAAAATCAATCTTGAGCAAACTAGGGAACAGAGAGCATTCGCAAGGGAAGAATTTGATAGGGAAAGAGAAAGGAGGCAGTTTTCGCATTCTGTAAATGATTTTAGTTTACAAAAAACAGTACAGCTTGTTCCCCGCTTCAATGAGGCCGAACCAGAACAATTTTTCGAAAGCTTCGAAAAGCATTGGACATCGTTGGTTCATACAGCATTATTGGGTAAGGCACAAGAATTCACAACAGTATTAAATGACATTGAATTTTCTGATTATCAAGTAGTGAAGACCACAGTGTTGGGAGCATATACATGTATCCCAGCCAAATACAAACGAAATTTTAAGCTGGGCAGACGACAGCTTGGTCAATCCCTAGTGGACTATGTGAGACAGCAAACCAAAGCTTTTACCAGCTGGTATAAAGCAAGTGGTGTCTCTACCTGTGACGAGCTAGTGCAGCTTATTCTGACTGATAACCTGCTGGAGTCTGTGGGACCAGAGGTTCGGGTCTTTCTGCAGGATCGTGACTTAACCACTGCATTGGAGGCAGCCAGGTTGGCTGATACCTTCGAAACTAACGCTCCTTGCCCGAGCTGTCCCTTTCTCTCTTTTCAACAGCCTGGCATGAGCAAGATCGTCAACCTGGAGAATGAAGTGCCAAAGCGCGGAGGAAGAACGTCTACGTCAGCCAACTTAATCACCTGGTTGAGCCACGCTTTCAACATATGGTCCACCTGCGAAGAGGCAAAACTACTCATGGTGCATCTCGACAACAGTATCCAGAGAGACACCAGCCAGAACGACACCATTTGCAACGTCAACAGGGAGTAAAGGGAGACCCTGTCGTCTGCTTCCTCTGCAACAAAGTACGCCCACATCCGCCCCAACTGCCCCCTAAACCCCAACCCATTGGGAAAATCTCTAATATCCCTAGTAACATGTCCCCTAGAGAAGTAAAAAAAAGGTATGGCCCCTTATTATTGCAAGAGTCTTATTTCCCTTCCAGGAAAACTCTAAACAATTAAATTTAAAGACCTTTAGAGATACTGGAGCATATTGCTCACTTGTAAGAGAAGGAATATTACCCCTTTCCAGAGAATACTTCTTTAAAATTCTCTGTTTTATTGGAGCATTTGAGGAGCTTTTATATTCGGTTCCTTTGCATAAATTTATGTACAGTGCAAATATTACACTGGGTATTTGGGACTGTAGGTGTCTCAAAGGATTCCCCATAAAAGATGCCATGTTATTACTGGGTAATAACATTACTACTGTTAGTTCGTGTCCTGAACCTAAAGATTAATTCTTCTCCGGTGTTGGCCGTAACTCGGGCAACATCCGAAGGGTTGTCTGGAGAGAATGTTGACCTATCCTTGGACGACTCCGATCTCGGAATAGCCACGTTGTTTTATGAGGCACACCGGCCGGAGCCTCGTAAATCAAGTGAAAAGCCCCCGATCAACCCTTTCCTATTCCCAGGTTGCAGGATTGCCAGAGGGTCTCTGTTTCCATGCCGAGGGACTGTCCTTCCGGGAGGAACAACGAAAGGACCCTTCTTTAAAATTCGCTTTTCAGGCAGCCATGGGTAAATCCTCTTTGGGTCATCCGGTCAAGTATGAAGTTAAAAAAGATTATTTGATCTGCACTGAGACTGGTAAGGAGATAGAGGGCCGGCAATTGTTTAAACAGGTTAGTAGTTCCAACAAAGTATAGACCTCAAATATTAAATATAGCTCATAATACGTCATTAGGAGGTCACTCAGGAATTACAAAAACCTTGTATAGAATCACAAAAGAATTTTATTGAGCAAAATTAAAGAAAGATGTGGAGAATCATATTAGGTGTTGCCGAGAATGTCAGCAAGTTGGGAAACCTGGACATTCCATTAAACCTTTTGCAGATTTAATTATAGATTGTGTAGGTCCACTACCTAGGTCAAAGTCTGGAAATCAGTATTTATTTACGATTATGGATAAAGTAACGAGATACCCTGAAGCAATTTCCCATGCGTAGTATTAATACTAAAGCTATTCTCAAAGCTTTAACAAAATTCATTTCTTGTTTTGGCATTCCTAAAACTATTCAAAGTGATCAAGGTACTAACTTTACTGCCAAAGCATTTAGGGAAGTATTAACTAGGTTAGGGATAATCCACAACTTATCCACTGCCTATCATTTCCCCAGTCCCAGGGCCTTGGAAAGATTCATCAGACATTAAAAACATGATGAGAACTTTTTGCATGCACTTTCCCACAGACTGGGATAAATCACTACCTTTGTTGCTGTTGTCAGTACGAGAGACGGTTTCAAGAGTCTACAGGGTATAGTCCGTTTGAGCTGATCTTTGGGCACAATGTACGAGGTCCTCTTCGGGTGCTCAAAGAAGGATGGATGGGAGAAGACGTTAGCTCAACACTCTACGACCCGTCTTCAAGGTTGCAGGTGGCAGTCAGTTAGCCAAGGCTAACCTAAAGACAGCTCAAAGTAAGATGAAACAGAGGTATGACAGAAGTGCACAATTCCGCTCCTTCCATCCGGAGACAAGGTGTTGGTGCAGGAACTTATACCTGGCCACACATTGAAAGCTAGATTTACGGGACCTATGCAGATTGTAAGTAGATTATCTGATGTAAATTATGTGGTAGCTCCCATTGATAAGACCTCAAAAACTTTAAAAATTACCACATTAATCAAAAAAGGCTTTTATACAGCAGATATAGTCCAGTAATGACTTGCTCTATTGAGGACGACTCGACTCTTTGCACTCTATCTCTGAAATTAATATTAACTTTCAAATTTGTCTCTCAAGGATCCTAAGACCTTTAATTGAGGGATTATTGAATTTAAAGCAACAAATTTAACGGAGCTCTACAGTATATCCTAATATTTTTTTCGGATGTGCCGAAAAATTTTAAGTTAGGTTATCTTGATGAGATGTGGGGGAACTTAAACAATTAACTCTCCCCTACGGTAATCCTGAAAGCAAAGGTTACTTCAGCAGGAAGTAAAAAATTTTTGTTAAAGCATGGGTTTAGTGGAAAGGAGTCGTTCTAGTCCATGGGCTTCACCGTGCATCCTTGTGAAGAAGGCTGATGGAGGGTTTCGTATGTGTACAGACTACCGTAAGGTGAACGAGGTCACCATTACAGATGCTTTACCCTCTTCCTCGTCTGGATGACGTAATTGACTTTGTGGGTAAGTCTACTTTTGTGTCCAAGTTAGATCTCCTAAAGGTACTATCAGGTACCTTTGACAATAAGGCGAAGGAAATCTCTGCCTTCGTAATTCCGGAGGTCATTATCAATACACAGTTTACCCCTTCGGAATGAAAATTCCCCCTCTTCATTCCAGAAACTTATCCATCAGGCTATTAACGGACTTGAAGGCACGGCAGCGTACCTAGATGATATTGTTGTGGTGTCTGATACTTGGGATCAACACCTACTTAGACTTCAGGGTCTTTTGAGACCTTTAAGAGTTCCCATTTAAAAATTAATTTATCTAAATCTTCCTTTGGCCAGGCCACTGTCACTTTTCTTTGGGCCCTGAAGTAGGTAGTGGTAAAGTTGCAAACCCAAACTTGCTAAAGTTCTTTCTATTAAAGATTATCCAGTTCCTCATGATAGGAAATCTCTTCAACGTTTCCTAGGCATGATAGGGTTTTACAGAAGATTCTGTAAGAATTTCTCAGATATTGTAGCCCCTCTTACCTCTCTTACCAGTCATAAGTTCCCTTTAATTGGACGTCAGACTGTAACACTGCTTTTAATAAAGCAAAAAGATTATTGTGTACTGCACCCATTCTCTTGTCTCCAGACTTCTCCCAAAAATTTTTCATTACAGGTTGATGCTTGTGAGTCTGGGG